>JARFJB010002494.1:5730000-6065000 GCA_036346205.1 Vesta saturnalis
TTTGTTAACACGTCGCACAAAATTATTCTACACTAACTATAATGTCGGCCATGTGATATTTTGAAAAGAATCTTTTACGTAACCGCACAAAAAGAAATCGAGTGGGGTCAGGTCAAGTGAACCATTACTTTTGAAGGTAGCTTCATTACTAAAGAATATAGAAAATTAGGAACTTCTCCAATTTTTGGCAAAAACCAGTTCTAAAAATTAATTCTTCCTTCAAAATCTTGACCATATAGTTGTCGATGAAGTTCTATATGATATCCATGGTATTTATGGGCATTTAATATATTTTGTACGCTAGATTTTTTTGTATCAGTCATATGTGATATTTGTGAAGTACGTACATGAGGATTTTCTTGTATTGCAATTAAAACTGTAAGTTGGTATTCATGATTTTGTCACTGTTTTATTAGCTACTTTCCGTTTTTTAAATTTAACACTACCTGTTTCTTCAAATCTTTGTAAAACATCTTGAAACGCTTTAGGTCGCACCTTTTTTTCAGGATCGGGATATCCTGCTGCATAAATTCTATTTGCCAGTAAGCAATTTTTTTTGACATTCCCCAAGAATAAAAATCATTAAAACCATTTCCTCAGTATTCAGTCATTTTCAGTAATAAATTAAGACACAAATTAGGTTTAAACTGAATAGAACCAATTGTTACAAACAATTTTCCTTTTTTCAACGCAATATTGTCATGGCACCCTTGTTTTTTAATTCCGGGTTTAAACATTAATTCCAAATAATTTTTGTTATTTGATCAGTAACCAATTTAAATTTACAAAAAGACATACAAAATGGAAAAGTTGATTTGAACATAATCAGATTGAGTACTTCAGATATTTTACTAAGGGCTGATTTAAATTTAGAAATTTCATTAAGGATTGATTTAAATTAGCCTTGAACGAAAGAGTGACTTGTGTAAGAGTACGCAGCAATTCTGTTCAAAAAATTCTGTTAAATTTAAAACAATTTAGTTCAGTCAACTTGTAGTTGTTATATTAACTGTTGTTTTTACTTGGAAAAATATTTTAGCTAAAGACTGATTCAAATCTGCATAAAAGCAAGAAGCAAGATAGTGTTTTATGCATTAATTTTGTTCAAAAAAGTCTGTTAAGTTTAAAATAATTCATTAAATCAATTTGTAATTGTTATATTAACTCTTGTTTTTACTTTGAACATTTTTTTATTGAGAACTACAGTCCCATGGCCAACTTAATACCTCTATTTTCAGGCTTTTTGTATTAAAATCGCAATTTCACAAATAAACTGAAAATATTTTGATAAGTATTAATGTAAGGTATAAGACATGCTTGATGAAAAAGAAATAATATCAAACAAGGCATCGAATGACACGAACGTCATGCGGGGATTTAAAAAAATTAAAAAAAGTGACATTTTTATCAAAGAATATCTGAAAATTAAGATATTTTAAAATACTACAGCACCACCAAAACTATTTTGTTCTTTTAAAATAAACAAAAGTCGCCTTACAAATCAGTGGCGGCGACCGCAAGTGGGATACATTTTTCGAAAAATAATTGAGTATCTCTAAAACCAAAAGAGATAGACCCATACAGTTTGGTATCAAATGAAAGCGTATTCTATGAGCTTCCAAAAATGTAATAATATACAGAACGTTTCATTTAAAAAAAAGTTTGGTTTGCTCCAACAACATGAAACACCCTGTATGATCAAAAATATTTTTAAAATGTAGTACCTATTGATACCTACCCGTAGTCCAAAAATTATTTCTCGAACATTTCGTCTTTATGCAAACTTCCACTCCCTCCTCGTATATCACATACACACTTATAGCCACACAAACTGGCAACTTGCTTTATTCATAAATTATGGACTATGCGAGTGGTACCAATACAAAAGCTGTCGCAGATATTCAGGAATATCGCAGATTTACACATATATTACAAACTAGCAAATATTTTAGATGCTTTGGAATGTAACTTTCTGAAGGAGAACTAGAAATAATTTGTGTATGTGTGCGTGTGGGCGTGTGTGCGTGCTTGCGTGCGTGCGTGTGACTTAGACTTACTTCTAAAATACCTCGATTCAATCCAATTTTGGTTAAAAACAGCTAACTCAATTGAAACAAATCGTTATTAAGGATAATTAAATTTTAAATAAGTTTGCTTAAAAGTTTTTTGTACGGAAATAACTCAGCGAAAAAAATATCAGAAAAGTCCCTGAACTAACTTTTTTTTATCGTAAAAACCTTCAACTTCAGAGTAAGCACTGTAGCCATTTTTTCAAAAAGAATTCAATTTTAGATAAGTTTTTCTTACAATAGTTGTCAATACGAAACTAGGTAACCATTAAAAATTAATTTAAACATCTTCCATACGTAATTAAAAATTATTATTAATTTTATTAAATACATAAATAATTATTATTAAATATTATTAAATTATTATAAGTTTTTGTTATGAACGAATAAGCTGAAAGGTAAATATGTAATCAAAAATTAAAAATTATTATTAATTTTATTAAATACATAAATAAAAAGTTTACCTCGAGTAGGATTTGAACCTACGACCTGTACTTTGCTAGAGTACCGCGCTAACTAACTGCGCCATCAATTAATAAAATTAATAATAATTTTTAATTACATATTTACCTTTGAACTTATTCGTTCATAACAAAAACTTATAATAATTTAATATTAGTCAAGTTGCTTTGGTATGTGTGAATCCTTGCGATATTGCAGGTTCGCATTCCATTAATATAAGTAATTTGATTGTAATCTCATTATATTTAGAATTTACATCAGTTCTACATACATAAACACAAAATTTACATCGATTGGGGCTTGAATCTCGATAGCGCGGTTGGTTAGCGCGGTACTCTAGCAAAGTACAGGTCGTAGGTTCAAATCCTACTCGAGGTAAACTTTTTATTTATGTAATTAATAAAATTAATAATAATTTTTAATTACATATTTACCTTTGAACTTATTCGTTCATAACAAAAACTTATAATAATTTAATCTTACATACGTAGTCATATTACAACTGTAATAAAAATAAACTTTTGATATAACCCTGAGTTTGATAAACTGTAAATAGGATTGGCTGAAATGTACGTTACACCATTATACATTATAATATATATTAATACCGAAGTAGGGCGTGTGTAATATTTATTATTGTTTTATAGTAAAATAATTTGCACGTGTATAACTTACATACGTATATAAATATTCAGATTGGCACTAATTAGCTTTCATCCCTATTTGCTAAAATAACGTTAGAACATGAAAAGGCATGTTGGCAATACCAAATTTTTGCATTACCACTAGAAAATTAATAATACATTGTCTGATCAAGTCACATTTTAGATACATGTTTAGTTTTTTACTTATTCTTGTAAGTGACCTTGTTTTAATAATCACCTTTTAATATCTAATTGCTTAGATTTTTGTTGTGCCTTTTCGTGCTTGGTTAAATCTAAGATTATTTGGTATTATTTCTTTTGGCAACTGTTGGTTAAAAAAACTCTAAGATTGTAATTCATTTATTTACACATAGATACATAAGTAATGATGAAAATTAAGCATTTATTATATTAATAAACAGTGAATAAGAATTACAAGCTTCTGGTAGAAATTAATCCTGGCATCTAGCAGCCCTCCAAAAACGGCTGTAGCACAGACTCTCAAGTGATCTGGTGAGAGAATTTTCAACTAAATTAAACAATATATTTTATTTAAATCATCAACCTATAATTAAAAATGAGTGTTCACTTATGTACTTGCAATCCTTCTACTTTAAAGTATGCATGGAAACGGAAATCGACAATGGAAACGTTTTCATATTTAGTTCAGAAGCAATTGAATTGAATTATAATAACGGAACGTTTTCTTAACTAATGAAATCCTTTATATGCGCTTGAGTTGCCGAAATTCGTGTTTTATTCTATTATTGAGTTCAATAATCCGCAACCTTGTAAATCAGCTCATCCAGATTTTTGGGTGAATTATATATTAGTTACGTATGTACGTTATAATATAGAAATTTTACACCCTTAATTGTTTTTTTGCACGATTGAGCTTTTTCGTTTATTTACATCTGTTTCCAAGACAGTAGGATATGTTTACTGGTTGCGAGGCCCAACTCGTCGATAAGTATTTTATTTACCAACGTATAATTATTATACCTATACAGTGTGTCCGAGATTCAGCATGCATGTATTGCTATATTCGTTAATATTGAAGATAGAATGTCGGTTAAATGGGGAAAGTTTTAGAGAATTTTATGGCTATCATCATGGTAAAGTCAGATTTGAAGTAACTTTTTTTGTTTTTGAAATAATTGAAGAAAACAAAAATTGTGCATTTTCTACTACCCCCTGTAGCTTTTTTATTTGAAGTCTGACAACATTTTGATTTGTACATTATTATGACACTTTTAAAAGACAATTTTAAAAAAAGTACCAAAATTTATCTACAGTCATTTGTTTTTGAAATACATACACTAACTATTGTTTTTCATATGGACGCCATCTTGGATTTTTACATTATCGAATAATATTTTTTATCACCTTTTCAGCGATGTATCACATGATACGAGAATTTACTTCCAACTATCAAAAATTTAAACACTTGCTAATGTATCTGTTTTTACTTACAAGATTTAATACATTTCTAACTTTTGTTTTTGGACGCTATTTGGATTTTTACATTATCGAATAGTGGATTTTAACACCTCTTCAACAATGTATTACATGATATGAAAATTTACTTTCAGCAACCAAACATTTAAACAAAATAAAATATGAGGCCATGGATAATAATTGCAATGACTGACAAGAAGATGACAATTTATTTTTTCGCGTAAATTATTCGCAATCTGTGTACTTGGAGAAATAATTGTTCTTGTTGTCGTTGTTAGTGTTTATTATTGTTGTTATTCTGTTATTCGTTTGTGTTGTTTTTATTGTTTGTTCCTGTTGTTATTATTGTTAATATTTACTCGTGTTTTGTATCTTGGTGCAAGATTTTTTGAAGTATGGCGTTAAGATATTCCAATAAAGAGAAGCTAGATATGCAGATAATGCAATAAGAAATTATGAAGAAATATTTCCCGATCGGATTCAACCGAATAAAAGACATTTCAGGACTTTAGTGATGAATTTATTATCATATGGCAGTTTTGAGAAGGAAAGACCTAACAAGTATGTTAAAGATAATGAAGGTAATAATAATGCTGCTAAATTTTGTTGGTGAAAACGCAGCATTTTCGGTTAGAAAAATGGCCGATGTATTACACATTCCAAAATCCTCCGTCCATGACATTTAAAAAAAAAATAAATTTCATCCATTCAAACCAATTATTACACAACCGTTACGAGAAGGTGATTTTGAGAGACGAATGGCATTTTCACGGTGGTACATTCAAAAATCTGGGGAAGATCCTCAATTCTCGTCCAACGTTTTATGGACGGATGAAACCAGATTTACAAATTGCGGAATTTTTAATAGGCACAATACGCACTTCTGAAATGTGGAAACCAGATTTGGTTTCAATGCATGGTGCGAAATTATAGGTATAAATAAAATTTTCTTAAAAAGTTTATTTTAAATGTAACATTTTAGGAAATAACTTGATTGGACCATTTATTTTCAATTATAATTTAAACGGAGTCCGATACTTAGAGATGTTGCAAAAACAAATCATACCCGCACTGAGAAACATCAATCCAAATTTAGAAAATATTTGGTTTATGCAAGACGGCTGTCCAGCACACAATTCAGCAGACGTTAAACAATATTTGCAAAGAGTATTTAATAATAAATTAATTTCCAATAATGGGGACATTTTATGGCCTGCCAGGTCCCCTGACTTGAACCCACTAGATTTTTATTTATGGGGTCATACAAAAAACGAGGTGTACTATTTCGACACTCCAGAAAGCTTGACATTTTAGAAAATAGAGTAAGACATGTACTAAATTCTGTAAATAGAAATACGTTAGTTAGGCTTACACATTCAGTGTTAAATCGTTGTAGAAAATGTGTGGAGTGTAGAGGGGGACACATCGAGCATGTTTTATGATAGTTACTATTATCGGTTTTGTTTTTATTTTAGTTATTAGAAATTACAATAATTAGGAATCTAATTGTATAAATTTTTCATTTATTAATCCATGCCTTCTCAAAGCCTACTATTTCAATTTTATATTTTTGAAATTTTTGATAGTTGGAAGTAAATTCTCGTATCATGTGATACATCGCTGAAAAGGTGATAAAAAATACTATTCGATAATGTAAAAATCCAAGATGGCGTCCATATGAAAAACAATACTTAGTGTATGTATTTCAAAAACAAATGACTAGATAAATTTTGGTACTTTTTTTAAAAGCGTCATAATAATGTACAAATCAAAATGTTGTCAGACTTCAAATAAAAGAGCTACAGGGGGTAGTAGAAAATGCACAATTTTTGTTTTCTTCAATTATTTCAAAAACAAAAAAAGTTACTTCAAATCTGACTTTACCATTATGATAGCCATAAAATTCTCTAAAACTTTCCCCATTTAACCGACATTCAATCTTCAATATTAACGAATATAGCAATACATGCATGCTGAATCTCGGACACACTGTATACTATATTTCACAATAATAAGAACAACAAATTTGGACATTTCTATTTAAAACGTCACTTTTGACTATTCGTTTATTTAGTAGAAATTAAATAATTTCAATTGTGGTAAATTTAATACAATCGTGCAAAAAGCATCACGAACATTAAGGGTTGTACCGGTCTCCGGCCGTCGACCGGTAAACGTCCCTTACTGTTCTTGATACTCAATATTCTATAAACTTAGTGGAATAACCGTGGAATTAAGTCATAAGTGGCAAACTTATGTTGACAAGCTGGAAGTTGCATTTACTTTCTAGTGAAGAAAAGGAGCTTTATTAGAGTGAAATCGAACTACTTACTATGCTTTCTTACGGGAGTGCAATTACACATGCGTTTTTCAGGACGATACTATAAAAGTGTAAAATTCTATAACTACTTACGTCTCAAAATTTTACTATGTATATTTTCAAATTGGGTGGACTGAGTTATACAGAATTATTGTACTAACCTGCGTTGCTTTCTTTTACTCCAAAAGAATCTGGAAATTGAATATGCTAGTACAATGTCGTTGTTTCGTTGTTAGGAACTGAATATAAATTTTAAAAATTCGTTCCAATATAATTATTTTCACGGTGGATAGGTTGTAAGTGTACAAACTAAAAATTATTTTCTTTAGTGGAAAAAATCGAGGAAATTAATAACTGAAGTCAAAAACTTTATTCTAATACTTCCTTTAGTAAAATAATTGAAAACTTCACTTGAGTTAGATTGATTCAATTCAATATAAATTTTATCAAACAGGAAACAGTTTTCAATACGGAACTGAATACTGTACTGGGTTATATCTCGGTTGCTGCTAATTGTTATTCCCAAGCCGTCGTTGCAACTAGAGTGTCAAGAAAATAACAAGTAGGGTCTTATTAGATAGGGGGGAATATTTATAACTAACCTTTATCTTGCAATAAAGATGAACTCTAATAGCGTAGCTCATAAATGTGGTTTTTAAACCTCATTATAAAAGAACGTTTTCACTTTTGGCTGACTAGTACTGCAGACTGGAGGCAGAATCCGTTACTTGGAATTTCGTTTCCTGTTCAAGCTAGGCTAATTTTTGTAATTTTAGTAAGGTTATCTGGCATCTTAGCTGTTGCTAGCAAAGGGTGTTTAAATTAAAGGAAGCGGTCTAGGTTAAATATACTAATATAGTTTTAATAGTAACTGCAGAAATAAAGTGCTTTAAGGGAGTAGTTGGTTTTCTCAGGTTGACGGAGTAGCCTCTTTGAAGCATAAAGAGAGAAAGCTTGATCACGTCTGGATTCGTACGTCAGGTAGGGCCGTGCGTGAGAAAAACAGCGCGCTCTTTGCTTAAATCTGCTTTATTGCTTTATTTGCCCTTATTACAGTAACAACAGTTTCCGGCGAGTTGTATTCTCATCATTTGCGATTATCTGTACGTTATCCTATTGGATGCGGTAGTCTTCGTTCCAGGCATGTTCGGCAATGCTTGATTCTTCTGTTTGGCCCTTGCGGACGTTGTTCTTATGGTCCTATGTCACTTTGAGTGATCTACCGTTAGCTCCTATGTAGGCTCTGCCATATTCTCATGGTAGATTGTATACACAATTCATGGAATTCTGATCTTCATTGTGTGGTTTGGTTTTGGTTAGTATTCCCCTGAGCGTTCCGGTCAATTTAAAGGTAGTGCATATCTTGTATTTGCTGCCTATCTTTCGTATTTTGTCTGAGGTACCTTGTATTTATGGTATTATCGCTGTATATTTAGGCTTTTCTTTTCCGGTTATCCTTTCCCTGTTTAGGTTGGGTGTTAGATCGGGGTAGCTATTTCCTTTGAGTGTTTTAGCGATATTTTCTTTTTCTTTGTTCAGGTCTTGTTTTGAGCATATTGTTTTCGCTCTGTCGTACAAGCATTTTGTCAAGCCTAACTTCACGTTCTTGTGGTAATTGGAGTGTAGGTGTCTCCCCGTGTGGGTAGGTTTCCTGTATACACTTGTCGTGAAAGTGTTGTCATTCCTGTGTACAAGTACATCCAGGTATGGCAGTTTTTGTTTCAACTCCAATTCTGTTGTGAAGTTTATGGAGGGTGCGCGGCTATTTAGATCACCATCTAGCCTATGCTTGCCGTGTTGACAAAGTACGAAAGTATCGTCCACGTATCTAAGCCACATCCTTGGTTTTTCCGTGAATTTGGATATCGCTTGGTCTTCAAAGTCTTCTATATATATATATATATATATATATATATATATATATATATATATATATATTGCTCACTATGCTTGAAAGTGGGGAACCCATCGTAATTCTTTTCCAACTTGTCCCTTATGATAGTTAGTGCCTTATCTGTGGGCACATCTGCAAATAGACTTACGATGTCGAAGCTTACCAGTATTTCTTCGTGGTATGGTTGGAAATATCTGATGGTTTCCACGAAGTGCTGCGTATTCTTGACCGTAGACTCGGTATTTCCCGATAACGGTGTGATGATGCCAAGCAGATAGTGTGCTAATGGGTGACAAGGTGAATTTCTCGAGCTCACAATTGGTCTCAGAGCTTATGGTTCTTTGGTAGGCCGTACAGGTTTATCCGTCTTTCGACTGATGGTGTGGGCTCTCTTGGAATCTGTTTGTACTCACCCCGTCCAGTAGTTCTTGGATCGTACTATCCATATCCATTACCACTGTCGATTTTCCTTTGTCTGCCGGGAGAATTTTGATCGTTTGGTCATTCTTAAGGGAAATTACCACTCTTCTTTCTAGGCTAGAGAGGTTAGCTTTAGTTCGACTAGGTGAATCTAAGACGGATCTAACCTTACTTCTGTATTCTTCGGATTCCTCAGCGTCTAATTTCATAGCTGTTTGTTCAACTGCGGTTATTAAATCTACTTTCGGAATATACCTCGGTGTTATCGCATAGTTCAGGCCTTTGTCCAGAACCTTCATTTCGTTTTCGTTGAACTGTCGTTTAAAGATGTTTATGACGGTGTTTCTGCGATTGATGCTGGTTGGTTCTTTTTAGACATTATTATTAATTTCATTAAATATATAAATAAAAAGTTTACCCCGAGTAGGATTTGAACCTACGACAGGTACTTTGCTAGAGTACCGCTCTAACCAACTGAGCTATCGAGATGCAAGCCCCAATCGAAATTTTGTCTTTATGTATGTAGAACTGATGTAAATTCTAAATATAATGAGAATACAGTCAAATTACTTATGTTAATAGAATGTGAGCCTGCAATATCGCAAGGATTCACACATACCAAAGCAACTTAACTAATGTTAAATTATTATTAGTTTTGTTACGAACTAATAAGTTCAAAAGTAAATACGTAATTAAATATTATTATTAATTTGATTAAGAACATAAATAAAAAGTTTGCTTCGAGTGGGATTTGAACCTACGACATGTACTTTGCTAGAGTACCGCTCTAACCAACTGAGCTATCGAGATACAAGCCCCAATGCATATAACTTTTGTCTTTATGTATGTACAATTGATGTAATTCTAAATATAATGAGAATGACTAAAGAAAAAGGCCACGTATGTCATTCCCTCCCCACGGAGGAGGGCGGACTGCTGGGTTCCCAGCAAACATACATACATTACGTATATATGCATGGTGGGATTAAGGATGGATGTGGTCAGGATAGGATCGGAAGAAATGAGTTACTACCCCAGCATTCGCCTAAATAGCCGCACGTGGTGTGCATATACGCAGTGACATGTCGCTACATATATATGAGGAAAATACTCTGAAAAAACCTCATACCGGGTAGATGGTAAGGGAATCGAACCCATTACCTCCCGAATGCTAAGCAGGTCGTGTCATCACAACTCTAATAGCTCGGTTAATGAGAATTCAGTCAAATTGCTTATATTAATGGAATGTGAGTCTACAATATCGCAAGCATTCACACATACCAAAGCAACTTGACTAATGTTAAATTACTATAAGTTTTGTTATAAACGAATAAGCTCAAAAGTAAATATATAATCAAAAATTATTATTAACTTTATTAAATACATAAATAAAAAGTTTACTTCGAGCAGGATTCGAACCTGTGACATGTACTATGTTAGTGTACTGCTCTAACTTTTTATTTATGTATTTAATAAAATTAATAATAATTTTCAATTACATATTTACTTTGGAACTTATTCGTTCATAACAAAACTAATAATAAATTTGATTAGAATTTATTGCGCCACACTGAACTAGAATAGTTGTTGACTTCAACTGAATTAAATCGTTTTTCACCATTTAAATTTTTTGTTTTCTAGTTCAATTTGGTTATTTATTCTTACATCATTACAGTTGAACTTAAATTTAACTACTCCTGAGGGAATTGACCTAAAGCGCTGAAACGGTTTTCTACAGATAAGATAACTTATTTCATGAAGGCGTGTCAATGAGATTATAATGTTTGTGTAACCCCCCCCCCCCTTAGTCATTCCCCAGAGGGCATTTTTGACCTGTAAAACGCTAATAGCTTCCTTAGGAGATGACCGATTTTTATCAAACTTTGTAAATAGGTCGCCATACTAATGCCTCATAATTTACAACAAATTTTGGCTTGAGAATATGCCCGCCATATTGAAATAGTATATTATAAATAGAGGGGGAAAAATGCATGATTTTTTCTGAGATGTAGCTTGTAGCACGAGGGCGAAGCCAGAGGTCTACAAAACATCGAGGAAAAAATAACATTCTCTCCTGAGGTGTATGCACTATTTTTTGCGAAAGCGGAAACACAAAAACACGGAACATTAATGAATTTAGTAATAGTTTCGTAAAATACGTATGTAATAATAAGTGACCTTTGGGATTCGTACCTTGACAACATGCCTAGTTCCAGAAAATTGTTTTCAAGAAAACTGGAAATTGTGATTTCAATAATTGTGGGCCTGTATCATTTACTAAATAAGTTAGTTCTTTAGTTCTTGTATTTTTATTTGTACTCTGTATTTGAAACTGTCAAAACATATAAAATAAACTTCTTAGGGAGGTAATGTAAGATATTTGCTAATGTTCCACTTCTGTCACGATTTTGACAACAGAGTAACTAACTTCTATTTCCGCTTTTGCATAAATGTGTATTTATATGTTTACTGTTTTGGGACAAAGATCAAAAACATTATTTTGATGGTCCAGAACAAAATATTACTATTTCACAGTATTGGTCATCACATAAAACATGCTGAGTACAAAATGTTTGTTTATCCACAAATCTCTTCAGGAAAACAGTTAAAGGTACTACCTAATTAATTAAATTTTATAGTTTTACCATGTTGGTCATTTTTTACAAACAGTAATATTCAAAATCTTTATTTATACACCAATTTCTGCGGGAAAACGGACAAAATTATTTTCTCGAAGAGCCAGAACTAAATTGTATAATTTCACAGGCTGACAATCAAAATTATAGTTAATGCTACGACACGTGACGTAAAAAATGCACTTTATTTGCACAAACATTGTGCACAATACTATTAATTCTTATCTCGTTAACCTACCCATAATGTCTTTTTTCCTCTCTTATTTCAATTTGTTTTCTTTGAATTTGCTTTTTGAATTTAATAAGTTATAAGTATATTTAACGGAAACATTTTATTAATTTGTTTGATATTGGCCATTCTTAATAAGATTTTGTATGTATAAATGTTGTGTTTAAATCAATGACTATTAACCAAGAATAAATCCAGCATTCCTTATCACTTTATAAGGAATTGTTTGGCTCTAACATAACGCTAGGGCAATAGGGAAAAGGAAGGGGAGCGTTCTGGCAGCGACATAGGCGTATATTCCTGGAGGGACTATGGTTATTATTAATAACGTCAATGTAACTAAACAATAAACTATTAAAAGTTACACACTGCAATCAAATCAAAACAATCAATTCTAGCGGTTTGAGCAGCACTATTGCCAAGTGTATGTTGACATTTCTCATAAATAATTTCGTCATTATCTCTTCGCTTACACTTTTTTTGTGACAATTTTTTGTGTTAAAATGTAATGTGCAAAAATCGATATCGGATACTTTCTGGTCGATTCTATATACTTTCTCTGATTATTACAGTTTGGTAAACCAACATTTATCTGTAGCCTGAATAGTTAGGATTGTTATGTACTTCGCTTTACTCGTTACTTATTTCTTTACCAAAATGATCTAAATTTTCTGTATTTACTGCCTTTACCATTTATTATAATTGATTAAATTATTTATTTGTCGTATTTATATTTATTTTATAAAAGCTCTTAAAATAAACCTACTAGTGCATCTATACGTGGGTTCTAGTTAGCTGTAAATTATTAAATTTTATAGGTATCCGTTACTTTGCTAAATCACCACTAGATGATGATACCATTGAATAATTACATATTACTAAACATGCTTTATTGAAATACATCTATTTAACATTTTTTATTATAACCAAAAAAATTGATAAGAAAATTTTGTTGAATGCCTTGTTCCTAAGGTGTGGTTTCTTAACGGCCATTTTGTGTGGTGTAAAATATATTTTAGAAAATTTTTCTGGTTGCTGTTCTTCGGTGTGTAAATCATCAGTTTTAGATGAGAATTTTTTCACACAAAATTGTTTCTTCATTTTGTGAAGTAATAAATCGCTATTAAGGCGGATAAAAAAATACTTACATACACCTGGCGTAAACTACGATATTAGTACATTTAACCAGTTCGTGGTAAATTATCACATATAGCTGGTGTTCTATTTACAGTGCTGCTGCTGCTGCTTATTCTTCTTCCTCTTCGTCGTGTCTTTATTGGTGTGTTGAGATTATACGTTATGTACCTTTTCGTCTCACTTTTGGCTCTGCTACGATGTGCTTGTAACTGAGACTGCTCGTAAGTGATTACTGGTAGCTGTGCTGCAATTACGAAGATAGAATTTAAACGGTATTAACTACGGAAGTACTCGTCCATCAAAAGGTTAGATTATTCCATTATGTATTAACAAAGATTGTATTGCTTAATTTAATTTTGAACCTATCATCGGTTACATGCTGCTTTCCGCAAGGATAAGTACAGTATCTATCCAAAAAGTGCCTTTAAATGAATCATATTGCGAAGAATTTGTAATGCATTGTTTACCTTTGTTACAACTTCGGTGTCATCTGGATAGCCGAATTAATTTAACTTCTGTAAAGATTTCACTAGTATAAAACTATTATAAACTGATCCAGCTATTAACTTTTTTGTCCCTTTGACTTGACCAAATTTAAAGTAATTCTTACTGAACTTGTATATAAAACACCCAATGTTGCTTTAGCATTTAGCTTCCTTCTTGGATATTATTTCAATAACTACTGTTTACGCTATTGTTCCACAGTAGCAAAAACGCAAAGCATAAATTGTGTATACAGGTTGTCGATGTCGAATTATTTATACAACATGTGTTAGCTTTTAAGTTCAAAGTTTCTTTTATTGGGGATAAGAGTGTTCAGATCCATTGATCTCTAATTGGAAATTGATTAGTCATTCGTATATGCATGTTAGGATATGAACTGAACAAGCTTCTCCTTTCTAACGTAAACTATTGCGGTTATATATGTATGTATCAATTTTACTTTTCAGGGTTACGTTTTATGAAAGATCTTTCAGCGTAGCAGAGGGGGGCATTACGTTATTTTATTAAATTAGCTAAATTGATGAAAGGTGAGTTTATCACCCGTAAAATCTCGCGACTTGCCCTCGTTGCAAATCATTTTGAAAATATATGTTAATTACGAAACTCTCACATTGTGATATCAGATAAGGCTACACTTTTCTTTGGGGTTGGGGAAAAATTGCATGTTGGGATAGGTAGGCACTGTTATGATTACATATAGATATAAAAATTTACAAAGGCTGTTTATTGTTGGTAAATTTATAAATAAATTTACGCTTGTTCGTGTTTCTTCCCTGGTTCAAGTTTTACAGGGACTCTCTTCCAAGAACTAATACTTTATCTTTGCTTTCCTTAAAGCTTGTGGCGCCTATTTCTTGTCTGTTCTTCTTATCTTTCTGTCTACAATTTCGTTTTCGCTTTATAGATAACCTAACCATCTATTTACTCTTTATCAACACATCAAAACACCCACGCTATCCGAGTGCTATGTGGTCTCAGGACCATTTAACTGAGTTACTAGTCGAGCTAACTAATTCCTCCCCATTTTATGTGACGTGGTTGGTTAGACATGTTGCAAACCTTTATAGAAAATGAAGAGCAAAGTTTCAATATAAGGAGTAGAAAGGATGAGTGTGGATGGGAGATATGAAACGACATACTCTTTATGTGCAAACACAGGTCTGTAAGCACATGTTTTTAAATACAATTTTACTGGAATTATAGGAAAACAAAAAGTTGTATCCAAAGAGAATAAAGTAGGTGTATCTGTTAAATTGTTTTTTTTTTAGTAATTTGATACGTGTAAAACTTGGTGTATGAATTTATGGTCTTTATATTGCGACTCCTCGTGTATGTTGTTGGAAAATGGCAACATTGTCACTAAAAATCGTTTCAATTTAAAATATTTCAAACACGTGATTACTTTAAAATTTTGGGATTGGTGAAAATAATCAGGCTATGTTTTTTTTTTGGTTTTCTGGTACCTTGTGATAAGAAGAAAAACGCCATTTTGGCGAAAAGAAAGAAATTAAATGCGTAGTGAGAAGCACATGTAAAATTTGGAAAAGGTGTTCCTAAAAATTTGATTGAATTTTTCAAGAAAATTGTAACAGCCTGTTGCTGGTTTTAAATCTTTTCCTTATAAATAAATCCTGTTGGGATTTCGAATGTTGTTTCGGCTTTAATTTTTTTTGTTGCTTCTGCTACACTTTGGCTTCGACCAAGAGGTAAGCTACTCACTTTCGTTACTTATTTACAAGACATAGTTTTGAAATGCATGCGTACATGTTTTGAAATTGTTACTACAGCTAAAGATCATATTTTAAAATTGGGGTATCGACTTAAATTCTAACACATTTATCTTATATAGGTTCTTTTTGGTCCTTTACACATTCACTCAAGATTAACATATTTCGTGCTTCCCTAAGGAATAATTAAACCGTTCCTGACAACACATTTGGATATCATTCGTCCGAGGGGTGAAATATTAGTTAGCGGTCTTCAAGCCTGAATGGAAACCATCTACGATTACTCCTTCTCCTAATATCTTCCGACTTAACAGAAGAAATATACATTACACCTACGTTTAGTTTCCGATAAGTATTATTGTTACACGCAGACACAATTTTACCTATGGTGAGTGACTTTGATTGTTTTCTGGATAACGATGCTTCCGTTATCAGTACTTTACTGAAGGTTTATAACCATTATATTACTGTGCTACTACTTGTATTAGTGTGTTTCTGCAATTTTCTTAATCTTGAACTTAATGCTTATGCTTTATTGCTAAACAATTTTTTTTTCTGAGTAATCGAGAGTAATACTATACATTTGTACCTGTAAAAGATAAATTGGGTTATTCAAGTTTTGCTTATACTTACATTTAACTTTACAATAGAATTTATATATCGTCTATTTACTTTTCTTGTATGCTGGCTTTGTTCTGCTAAATAGCCGTAATTGTGAAACGGTTAGAATTACCTGTGTCTACTGTACACACAACCAGCTGTTTGTTCACTGAATGCTGCTCGTTGAGTTAAATATACAATGTATGTCATAAGATTAGGCTAACTGTTGGGGTTTCAATTACTGTGTAATTAAACGGGAATATTTATTTACTAGTTTTGGGGTTGTATCACATTTATAATTTTTCTTTCGGATTACAATTTTAATAATTGTTTATTCTAAAACTGTCTGAAGTAGGAGTTACTAATCTGAATTTTTTTTTTGTAGCTTTATGCTTACTTGCCATCTTGGTAATCAACTTGGCCTTTCAAAATTTATCTAAATGCTTTATGCTTATTAATTTTTCTGTAATGCTCATGTCAACTAAATTTAATAATATTTTGTGCTTACATAAGTAAACAACAGGGTAGACATCTAGTGCTAAATTTTTGTTTTATATTTGGGGTTTATTTGCGTCCGGTTGTTTGGAAACTGATAAGTTAATCCAACGGAGAGCTCTTCGCTGAATTTCGAAAAAAAAAAGTTAATTTCGGATAATAATAAATATATGTTTCGGGTATTATTTTTCTTTAGGGGCAACACTAGATGCCGAACTGCCTGGTGGCTGAGTAGGTACAGCTCAAGTAAATTTCATAGGTTGTTCTCACTTCGGGTGGAAAGGTAAGTTGATTGCTATTGGTTTATTTCATGGAGACATGGTCTCTGATTATATTTTTGTGTTAGATATTTATGAACATTTGAATGTTATTGTAACGTTTATGCTATTTAACGTTAGGGTATATTACATACGGGGTGTTAAACGATTGTACCTTCTTTCATTACTCCTGTGATCTACGCTTCCATTCCTAACCAGTTCCTCCTCAGTGTGGACTTAGTTCACCACTTTCTTTTAGCTGTCTCTTTTGTCCTAGGTGGCCGTAGCCCTTTTCTTGATAGAGGGGCGATAAAGAAGTCAATCAAGTGGTGCCCTTCTTTTAAACTTTATGTATTTCCTTTCTCCTGCCAAAACGCCCTTGCATCCAAGTGCTGAACCGACCGACGGAGCTTCCGGCTAATTCCTCTTTTCCTTGTTACGGCACCTTGGTCACCAATTTCTACCAATATCCTTTTGTGCACGTAACAAAGAAAGATTGGCACCCAACGTTGGGGGCGATTTGTTTTGGTGAATATTCTTTATGTGTACCAGTACACATACTTTTAATCAGTACCTTATACTTTAAGATTTTGTCCTTATACTTTAATATTTTTGTATCCTTTACTCCTTTTCTCTACGATAGTTTAACACCACTTAGTTTAAAATTTAATTTGATCAATTTTATAGCAGTAGCTCTAATTGGTATTTACTTTAATAAATTTAGACTTACGTTCATATAAGTTAGACTTTAACATGGCTATTATTTGGAAAATAGATGTTAATCGATTACTAAAAGCGGAGCTTCAATACGAATTATCTTCAAGGGGGTTTTCATGCGACGTTTCTGTAGAACAGTTACGTAAATCAGTTCGTAGTGCATTAGTACTAGACGGGGATCAAACTCTTTCGACTGTAGATTATACTATTGCGTGTGATGTTGATCTATCGGCTATACGAAAAGCTAATGAAGAGCTTTCTACTATTCTAACCTCTTTTTAGGTTGACATTTCTACACCGGTTGCTAAACGTTTGATTACACTTTGGGTACATACTCATCGTCGTTGTACTCTGACGAAAGTGGATACTCCGGATGAAGTAACGGTAAAAAATGAATTTCTTCTCTCACTTCAAAATTATCGCGCTGAAGTAGAGGCTATGTATCGCAGGTGGAAACATCCTGCTACGGTTAGTTTCACACAAGTACCTTCTTCTAGTCCAAAGGTTACACCAATTAGTAGTTCGGAAGGTGAACCTGATTTTATTTCTTCTGATTCGGATGACTTGGATGCGTTACCTATTCCAGGCGTTAATACGTCTACACCAGTAGCTTCGCGGAAATACTATTCGGTTGCGAAATTAAACTTAACCTTTTCTGGGGAAACTTCTTCGTCACTTCTTGAATTTTTGACACGGGTGGAAGAACTCGCTTCTGCTAGGGGACTTACTAATTCATACCTTTACGCTGCTTGTCCAGAACTTTTGACGGACAAGGCCTTATTACTATACAGGGCACATAAGGAATCCTTAACCTCTTGGGAAGATGTGGTAGCACTTTTAAAATCAGAATTTATTCCAATTAACTATGATGAACGACTGTTAGAAGAAATTAAAGCTCGTACGATGGGTCCTTTAGAATCGATTGGCATATATGTAGCTACTATGCAAAGTTTATTTCAACGCTTACTTCTACCTCTTTCTCCGGAACGACAACTTGAGATTGTCCGACGTAATATTTCTCCGTTCTATCAAACTTCTTTAGCTTTAACAGATATAACTTCTTTGGCACAACTTATCACTTTGGGCAAAAAGCTCGAACATAATAAATATTCTATTGAAACATTTAGACCTCCTCCTTCTCGTCGTACTTCCAAATTATTAGAACCCAATTTAGCATATGGAGATTCTGCTAGTGATGCATCAACTTCGTCTAATATTCGTAAACCTACTCCTTACGTTGTTCATACCTTATCTACTCCTTCACCTTCTAATTTACGTTGCTGGAATTGTCAAAACGAGGACATACTTCTCCTAAATGTTCAGAACCACAGAATAAGCATTGTTATGGTTGCGGTAAACCAGGGGTTACCAGACCAAATTGTCCTAAATGTAATTCTCGTCAGGAAACTAATATTAGAGGCTTCTGACCGAGTAGAAGACTCTCTTATACCTACAATCTCGGATACTCCTTTTTCGGGTCTTACTGACCAACAACGTTTTCTTCTTGACTTTATATTCTCTAGTGTTCGTAACGACAAACGATCTTACCTTAATGTCTCCATTCTTGGACAAATGTTTAAAGGTCTTCTGGATAGTGGATCCTCACGGACCATACTTGGCATGGATGGATGGAATTCTTTACGACGTTTACATATTTCACTTTTGACAGACAAATCTCCTTTATTTTGTTCAGTAGCTAATGGTGGCAAATGTCAGATTCTTGGTCATGTTCCTCTTCCGATCACGGTGGAAGATAAAACTGTAGTTATTGATGTGTTAGTAGTACCAGAAGTTTCTCAACCACTTATTTTGGGTATAGATTTTTGGAGGGCGATTGATTTCGTCCCGGATTTCTGAAAGGGTCATTGGTCTTTTGGACCTACTCCCTTACTTGACGCTATAAATACCGAACATTTAAACTCTTTCTCCGAATTATCTTCTTTTGAACAAAACTCACTACAAAATCTTCTGAATACAGCTTTTCCTTTGGCTTCCGATACACTTGGCTGCACTTCTCTAATAGAGCACAAAATTATTACAGACGCAGAACCTATTAAGCAAAGATATTATCCGTTATCTCCTACTTTACAAATTATTGTAGATAAAGAGCTTGATGACATGTTGGCTATGGGTGTTGTGGAACCTTCGAATAGTCCATGGTCTAGTCCAGTAGTTATGGTACGAAAAAGACAACTCCTACAGATTTTGTATCGATTTTCGCAAAGTCAACGCTGTGACACAAAAGGATGCTTACCCTTTGCCTTATATAACTTCGATTTTGGATCGGTTACGTGACGCTCGCTTCTTATCCAGTTTGGATATTCGTTCTGCTTATTGGCAAATACCTCTTTCTCAAAATTCTAAACCGCTCACTGCTTTTACTGTACCTCATAGAGGCTTATTTCAATTTACTAGAATGCCTTTCGGATTACATAATTCTCCTGCTACTTTTCAAAGATTAATTGATCGTGTTCTCGGTGCTGATCTCGAACCATACTGTTTCGCTTATCTGGATGATATAGTCATTGCTACTCCTACTTTCGAGAAACATTTAGAGGTGCTGACGCAAATATTCAATCGTTTACGGAAGCAGGGTTAACTTTAAGACGCGACAAATGTCAATTTTGTCGTCCCGAATTGAAATATCTCGGTTATGTGGTCAACAAAGATGGCTTATTGGTTGATCCGGATAAGATCGCTGCAATTACTTCTATACCTGTTCCTACCTCAGTAACGGAAATTCGTAGATTACTCGGAATGTGTAGTTGGTATCGACGTTTTGTTCCAAATTTTGCTACGCTTACTGCTCCTTTAAGTACGCTTACTCGGAAAAACACTCCTTTCGTTTGGTCAACTCAATGTCAAGATTCTTTTAACGCTTTAAAAAAATGTCTCGTATCTGCTCCTATTCTTTCATGTCCTGATTTTTCTTGTCCTCTTACTATACAAACAGATGCTTCAGATTTTGGCTTAGGTGCTGTTTTAAGTCAGACTACTACCGCTGGTGAACAAGTCATTAGTTACATCAGTCGCTCCTTAACTAAAACGGAACGTCATTACTCAACGACAGAGAAAGAATGTTTAGCGGTCTTATGGGCCATTGAAAAATTTCGTCCTTATGTCGAGGCTGCACACTTTTCTGTAATTACTGATCATCATTCTTTAATATGGCTAAATAAACTTCAAAATCCTTCGGGAAGATTAGCTCGTTGGGCTATTAGGCTTCAACAATACGACTTCGACATCATACACCGAAAAGGTAAAGAACATGTTGTACCTGATACTCTTTCTCGGTCTGTACCAAAACTTTATACTCTCGTCACTGAACCAACTACTTCACGTATCTCACTACCTATTACTGATCAATGGTATATTTCTATGCGCGAACGCGTAAATTCTTCTCCAAGGAAATTTCCTTCCTGGTTTGTTAAAAATGAATTGCTCTTCAAGCGTACTAAAGCTACTTCAACTTCTGATGACTTAGGTGATTGGAAAATGGTTGTTCCAAAGAACCAACGCTCAGAAATTCTTCGTGAATTACATGACTCTCCTACTGCAGGACATTGTGGGGTAACAAAAACTGTAGCTCGTATCTCCCTTCATTATTATTGGCCAGCCTTACGGGCCGACGTCTCGCGTTACATTCGACGCTGCAATATCTGTGCTGCTCATAAGGTGGAACAACAGACACCGCCAGGATTCTGTGCTCCTGCTATTGTGCCTACCAGGCCATGGCAAGTACTTTGCGCAGATCTCGTAGGACCTCTGCCACGATCCTCAAAAGGTCATTGTTTTATACTTGTGGTAGCAGATTATTTCACTAAATTTCCATGCTTCTTTCCTTTACGTACTGCAACAGCTACTATGGTTACTCGAATTCTGGAAGAACAAATCTTTTTAATGTTTGGTACTCCACAATACATAATCACTGATAATGGGGTACAATTTCGCAGCAAGGAATTTACAAGCCTGTGTTCTCGCTATCGTACAAATATTCTATATACTCCAAAATATCACCCTAGATCGAATCCTGCTGAACGAATTAACAGAGTTCTAAAAACAATGCCCTCTTCTTATATTAGCTCCAATCAGCGTACCTGGGATGTAAATTTACCCAAGATCGGATGCGCTATTCGCTCAGCTAAACATGAGATTACCGGTTACTCTCCGTATTTTGCTTTCTGTGGACGCGAACACGTACTTTATGGTGATCTTTTTCCTGAACCTCTTGACTCTGACTCTCCTATCCTGAACCCTAGTGAAAATACTCCTCCGATACGATCCGACCAGTTCTACAACTCACTTCGCTTGGACATTCTTAAACGTATGAAACGTTCTACTAAACGAGTCCAACAGCGGTATAACTTTCGCCACCGTCACGTTCATTATCAAATCGGCGATCTGGTTTGGAAAAGAAATTTCGTTCTCTCCGATGTGTCTCGGTATTTCAATGCCAAGCTCGCACCAAAATTCGTGGGTCCGTGCCGTATATCACGGGTAGTTTCTCCGTGGACGTACGCGTTAGACGATGCAACGGGGAAGTCTTTGGGCGTCTATCACGCTGAAGATCTTAAACCGCACGCACCTTTGCTCTCTGCGCCTTCTACTACGTCCTCGGACGGGGATGATTTACCGATCGCTATCGTGGGTTCGAGGACCAAAGGTCTCTGTGTGCAAGGATTGGGATTTGGTTTGGGTTGGGGGGTTTTTAGGTTGGCGACCCTATAGTTCTGCCGAGGGTTGGGATCGGGGGCGTAATTGCCAAGCATGTCTAGATGAATGAATGAATGTGGGATGATGGCACCCAAATGCCTACCCAAACTCACAATCCTTATCCGCTTTGAGATCCCAACAACTTAGTTTACACCTTTTTATTTTATTCCCAGTTCATTTATGTTTTAGTTTTGAGGGCTGTATCGCCTCACGGTATACCTTCTGTTACGCTGCGCGTTTAAAGACTGTACTTAGAGTTTGCTGAGCATAAAGCTGAGCTAATCGTTGGTAGACCGTTCTGGCTTCTACTCTTCTTGCTTCCTTTCATTTCCCCTCTTTGGGAGAATGCTGGGCCTCTCGGGGTATAAGACTGCCGTGTCCGCCTGTCCGAGTCCCCCTTCTTAGTGGATGAGGGGGGGGGGAGCGGTAAGAGGTGCAACAATCTGTTCTAGAGCTATTTTCGCCTCTTCTCTTTAGGTAAACTCTTGTGATGCCACTGAGGGTCGCTCTGCCTTTATGAGCACCGAACAACGAGTACAGTTGGAGAACGTAGTAGGTTTGGTTTTATTTTTATTTTTATTTTTATTTAGTTATGACCTAGTACCGGCCGACTGCCGAAGGGCTCAGGTGGGAGTTGGAGCCAGGGTGTCCGCTCGTCTGGTATGAATGATTCTTAGGTAGTGACTGTAGGTGACTCTTGAGGTAATTGCGTCCGCCACGTGGATTTCTGCGTGGTGTCGTTTTGGTCCGCTTTGTACGGGGTTTTGAAATTCTGGGTGGGGTTTTTAATTTTGCTAGGGGGGGATTTGATACGTGTAAAACTTGGTGTATGAATTTATGGTCTTTATATTGCGACTCCTCGTGTATGTTGTTGGAAAATGGCAACATTGTCACTAAAAATCGTTTCAATTTAAAATATTTCAAACACGTGATTACTTTAAAATTTTGGGATTGGTGAAAATAATCAGGCTGTTTTTTTTTGGTTTTCTGGTACCTTGAGATAAGAAGAAAAACGCCATTTTGGCGAAAAGAAAGAAATTAAATGCGTAATGAGAAGCACATGTAAAATTTGGAAAAGGTGTTCCTAAAAATTTGATTGAATTTTTCAAGAAAATTGTAACAGCCTGTTGCTGGTTTTAAATCTTTTCCTTATAAATAAATCCTGTTGGGATTTCGAATGTTGTTTCGGCTTTAATTTTTTTTGTTGCTTCTGATACACTTTGGCTTCGATCAAGAGGTAAGCTACTCACTTTCGTTACTTATTTACAAGACATAGTTTTGAAATGCATGCGTACATGTTTTGAAATTGTTACTACAGCTAAAGATCATATTTTAAAATTGGGGTATCGACTTAAATTCTAACACATTTATCTTATATAGGTTCTTTTTGGTCCTTTACACATTCACTCAAGATTAACATATTTCGTGCTTCCCTAAGGAATAATTAAACCGTTCCTGACAACACATTTGGATATCATTCGTCCGAGGGTGAAATATTAGTTAGCGGTCTTCAAGCCTGAATGGAAACCATCTACGATTACTCCTTCTCCTAATATCTTCCGACTTAACAGAAGAAATATACATTACACCTACGTTTAGTTTCCGATAAGTATTATTGTTACACGCAGACACAATTTTACCTATGGTGAGTGACTTTGATTGTTTTCTGGATAACGATGCTTCCGTTATCAGTACTTTACTGAAGGTTTATAACCATTATATTACTGTGCTACTACTTGTATTAGTGTGTTTCTGCAATTTTCTTAATCTTGAACTTAATGCTTATGCTTTATTGCTAAACAATTTTTTTTCTGAGTAATCGAGAGTAATACTATACATTTGTACCTGTAAAAGATAAATTGGGTTATTCAAGTTTTGCTTATACTTACATTTAACTTTACAATAGAATTTATATATCATCTATTTACTTTTCTTGTATGCTGGCTTTGTTCTGCTAAATAGCCGTAATTGTGAAACGGTTAGAATTACCTGTGTCTACTGTACACACAACCAGCTGTTTGTTCACTGAATGCTGCTCGTTGAGTTAAATATACAATGTATGTCATAAGATTAGGCTAACTGTTGGGGTTTCAATTACTGTGTAATTAAACGGAATATTTATTTACTAGTTTTGGGGTTGTATCACATTTATAATTTTTCTTTCGGATTACAATTTTAATAATTGTTTATTCTAAAACTGTCTGAAGTAGGAGTTACTAATCTGAATTTTTTTTTTGTAGCTTTATGCTTACTTGCCAACTTGGTAATCAACTTGGCCTTTCAAAATTTATCTAAATGCTTTATGCTTATTAATTTTTCTGTAATGCTCATGTTAACTAAATTTAATAATATTTTGTGCTTACATAAGTAAACAACAGGGTAGACATCTAGTGCTAAATTTTTGTTTTATATTTGGGGTTTATTTGCGTCCGGTTGTTTGGAAACTGATAAGTTAATCCAACGGAGAGCTCTTCGCTGAATTTCGAAAAAAAAGTTAATTTCGGATAATAATAAATATATGTTTGGGTATTATTTTTCTTTAGGGCAACACTAGATGCCGAACTGCCTGGTGGCTGAGTAGGTACAGCTCAAGTAAATTTCATAGGTTGTTCTCACTTCGGGTGGAAAGGTAAGTTGATTGCTATTGGTTTATTTCATGGAGACATGGTCTCTGATTATATTTTGTGTTAGATATTTATGAACATTTGAATGTTATTGTAACGTTTATGCTATTTAACGTTAGGGTATATTACATACGGGGTGTTAAACGATTGTACGTTCTTTCATTACTCCTGTGATCTACGCTTCCATTCCTAACCAGTTCCTCCTCAGTGTGGACTTAGTTCACCACTTTCTTTTAGCTGTCTCTTTTGTCCTAGGTGGCCGTAGCCCTTTTCTTGATAGAGGGGCGATAAAGAAGTCAATCAAGTGGTGCCATTTTTTCAAACTTTATGTATTTCCTTTCTCCTGCCAAAACGCCCATGCATCCAAGTGCTGAACCGACCGACTGAGCTTCCGGCTAATTCCTCTTTTCCTTGTTACGGCACCTTGTCACCAATTTCTACCAATATCCTTTTGTGCACGTAACAAATTTCCCTCCCCAAATCCTCCTAATTTCCACCTTGGCACGTGCATCTTAAATAGTCAAATCAACAAAACGTAGGTAGATCAGATGCCATTTTTGTTTTTTGTTTTTGTTTAGGCAATTAATCAGAAACGCGCTTGTTTCACACTTGTTAAATGGATTCGGGTTGGTTACATTCTACAGACTTGTAATTCCTTGCCAGTTCCACCACCTCAAGATACAACAATTTCTCCTGAGACATGAAAATCACACTAAATTTTCAGGGTAGGCATTTACAAGAAATCAAATTAGTCCTATAAAACAGCCCACACATAGTATACAATCGGTTGTATAACTTGGGTCGTTTCGACCATCAAAACGATATTACCTTACTCTCTGATTGGAAGTTTGGCTAGTCGACAGATCTGTTAGTACCAGCTTCTGACGAACGACCGATTGTTAGTGTTAGAACAAATGTGCTCTGGTGACCTTATATTGGTTTATACATTTTTAATTAAGGATATAAATGTTGTATATTAACGGTGCCAGGTATAATGTGGTTTAAAAGCACCAGGTGTAAATAATTTAATAAATCAATGGGTGTAAATGTTCTCAAAACAAATCGTTAAAATAACCAGAGATCCAAAACACTCAATAAAAGATAATGTCGTTGTCTTAGTCGGTAGATTAAAGTAGGCCGGTTCAATCTTTTTGATTTGCTTAATTACCACAATTTCTGCTTAGTTATTTCCACTTAACGTCAATATAGTAACTGCAATGTAACAATAATAAAAATTTTCTCGGACACCAAGTTACTTTTTGATTATGCTCGGAATAACTAAACCGAGGATAAAATAAAAAAAATCACCAAAATGTCAAAATAAAAGATATACAAACTATGTTTATTAAATATTTAAATTTAGAATTATATAAAATATATCTTAAAAACTAGTTGTAATAGCCTTAAATTACTAAATTATTAGAATATAAATACCTGTTCGAAAATTTTGTACACAGCTTTTTGATAACATCTGGTATCTAAACGAATACGGAAATGTAAACCAAAGGTGATGTAATCTTTGCACCAATATTGCGCAATATATTGTAATAACAATGCTGTACGTTGTAAGCCATACCAAAGTTGAATTTTACTTCTTATAAATTTATCTTCATGAAATTTGAATAATCCTGTGTTTATTGCATTCTCTCGAAAGTTCAAATAAGCAATGGGATCTAAATTTAGATCTGAATTAAATGCAAAATTGCAATCATAAGCATCGAAAATACCAAAAGTGGTAAAAATGTAAAAGTAAAAGTAAGTAAAAAAAAGTGCGTGCAGAAGAAAATGTTTTAGATTTTAATATAATGCGAGTTAAAAGTATCTTACCATTAAATCAATGGAACTTTTCACAAAATTTAGGTGGAAACCCAAAGATGTCTTCCTGCTCCAACAAAATACATCGAGCAATCTAAAAAGGACGCTTAGGATGTCAGGTGATATACCGGTGCGCGAACAAATGTGCGCAAAAAATTAAGTCAAAGATATGGAAGCATAAACCCTTAAAAAGATAAGTTACACCAAAATGCAAATTAAGTTTCCTACCACAACTTATAAATCATTAATTATTAAACACCTTTTTTTATTATATTTTACAAGTAAATGAACGAAGAACGTAAAAGATTCGTTACAAGGACCTACTCTCTGAATTTTTAACACCATAATTTACTGAGGCTCAGGTATATAAGACACAACAAATAGCAGAGGCCAGAATACATGTTGAAAAAGCTATTCAAAGAATTAAATGTTACAATATCTTATAATCGTTTCCCAACATTATGTGTCGCAGATACATGCGATGTCCAATTACGTGCTGCATTAACAAACTTTCAATATCCATTAATAAAAGAAGTTGAAAAATATTTCCTTGTTGATTTTGAATTAATAAAGAATTTGCATTATGATGCATCATATTCGCCTACAGTCAAGGGAGGTTATGAGTTTGCCACTAGTAAAAATCTTAGTTATACAATTATCATATATCTATAAATAAACAAAGAATAATTGTACAAATGTTAAAAGTGCATGTAATCATTCTTCCATTAAGTTCAGCAAATAATGGTTAATGTAAAAATGTTCTAATAGTAATAAATTTTCTGCCCATAACGGATCAATTTCGACAAAAATAGTAACCGTTTTTTTCAATGTCCCTATACATAAATAACATTTTTTTCTTTTTAAAATGTGCATAATTTCCTGGTTTTGATAAAAAGGGTTATGATTGGAGTTAATAACTATTTTTCCACTTATATAACACAGGTATTATGTTTCTTTTAAAGTTTCTGAGAACCTATTATTTCTGAAAATGTAGAGGTACCTAATTTATCTCCACACTGCAATCTTCTCCAACCAATCCATCAGGGTTTGCCCCTAGCAGATAAGAATTGCTAAACCAAATACCAGTTGGTGGATCGTCTAAATTGAAAGTGGTTTTAAGATGGTCTAACCCAATTTTTTCATGTATTCTTCCCTACTGAATTGACTTGATTCCATATAAATTATATCCACCTGAAAATAAGATATTAATTAAGATCATCATACAACGTACGTGCTGGAACTTTAAATAGACTGAGGGAATTTGTTTCGTTTGGAACAAGAAATAATTGTTCCAAAATTACTAGCTGTGATTCTACATTTTTTTTTACTAAAAACCAATTTTCGTTTAAAATTTGGCCTTTAGTAATTACGCTATTTGCTTGATCTGTTCATCATCAATAACACATATTTCTTTTAAATATTCCCCCTTATTTTCAGATGAACAGAACGCAATTGATTATATCATGTTCTCGATGATTGTAAAAACAGCATCATTTGATGTACCATCAGGAGTTTCTTCCTTCTGAAGCCAAATGAACCCTACTGTGTGACCGAATAAAGCAAGTTTTTCCCTCAACTCCTGCAGTTCTTGCTGATCTGTTTGTCGGCCTAAGGTTTACTAGTGTAAACATCTTTTGCTGTTTTAACTTCAGTATTTTGTCTGTTACAGATATATTGTAATGTCCAAAAGGTGCCAATGTTGCAAGATGGTGGAATTTAAAATATGTGTAATACTTGTAATTACCTCATTTCTATAAGTTTTGTCCCTCGTACTTTCATAAACTTCTCCCCTTATAATAATCATTAAATCGGCATCCAACTGAATGGATTTAATATAATTTGATTCAAATGCATTTTCCCTCTTTTTATAATAACTGGACAACTTTAAAATATGTTTTGAAGTCATCTAAAACAGATTAATATATTAAAATAATTAAAATACTTTAGAAACAAATCAGGAACATAACCTCAACATTTGTATGAAGTAAATTAAAATGAAAGCAACGCCTTACCTTATAAATTGCTGCACAAATCGATTGTAGGCGACCAAAAGAATGTCAATATGAACACGATTCACTTTAATGATAACGTGGAAAATAAAAACTCGTGTTTTAAAAACACACAGTTGTGTGTTACGTCAAAAATCGTACGTCGACAAATGAAATCAAACATGCACTTGGCAACACTCCTGCTCAATCCGCTAGAATTGGCCTCTCCTAGAATCAGATGTTGACAACTATAGGGGCAGCCATCTTCTGGCAGTTTGCAGTTATGTTGGGACACGTACAATATATTGTAAAAAAATAGGTCTGTTCTTGGTTTAAATAAAATACTACAGGTATCTTTAATTTGAAAGCCAGTTTCAAGATTTCTTTAACATAAAGAGGGTTAAAAAACCACCGATGGATGATAAAAAGCTCTTTTGTTTAAAAAAGTTTACCTATAAAGAGCTTGAATAATATAATTATTGTGAGATTGTGAAGTTAGATTACAGCATACTACTAACATTTAGATGTGTAGTGCCATTAGAAAACATGATTTATGTTCTATTAAACCTTTGGATGACTTCATATACAAAGGCTAAACATAATGAAAATAAATATTTAAACTATCCTTCGCCTTTTTTGCATAGTAATCTTATATCTTTTATTTTGCAGCCTTGTAAAATTCAGTTTATAGATAACTCAGTTAAACGAAAACGTTTTTAATTTCATATTTTAAAATTAACATTCTTTTGTTGATTGGTAACAAACTTAATTTCTTATGTATTTGTACAGGTTTCCACGTTGTTTTATTTACGCGGAAGATAGCAATACCAATGAATAAACATATGTATAATTCATTTATTAATAGAAAAGGCTTTCGTTGAAAATATATGACTATTCTTATAAAGAACAGTTATTCCATATCGATAATATACATAAGTAAATCGCATTACACTCGCTATCGGTAAGAGATTCGTAAAAAGTACAATAACTTTATATGGTACGTGAGTTGCGTTAAGTACCATCACGTTATTGTTTCGATAGGCATAAAATAAGCGGCTTGCTTGGAAAAGCGAGCGATGCGAATCGGCCATCCATCAAACTAGGCATTGTTCACCAGAATAAAAATTATTTATCTGCTTTACGAAAACCAGTTTTCACGCATTTATTGAATACAACATTAAATGGTTTAGTACGGTTAAATGTATGTATGTCTTGAATGATGAAGGATACCTTAAATTCGCATACGTTAATCGCGTATCAACGTCTATTATTTATTTGATATTATCGCTGGGGTGTCTAAACTATTCAACTTAAGTAAAAACGTCTCATTATTATTATATATTTTTTAAACATTCATAATAAAGATTGATAAATCGGGTAATCGGAAAAATTACATTCACATCTGTCGAATAGGTTTGAAAAAGAGTAACTGAAAATTTAATGTACGTATGTATAACTTTACTGAATTGTCGAGTATGATGTAAAGTTTAAAACCTCTCACCTGATGTGCGTATACAAGTTCTTTTATATTGAACTTTTACACTTGGATAGTTTTGTGAATGATTCGTTATCAAAGCGAAGTAATTTCATTCGTTTTTTGTGTGTGCGTGTGCTGCCCGTGTGAGTTTGCGTGAGCGTGTGCATACGTGCATGCGTGCATAGGTGCGTGCGTACGTAATACCTTAGGCCACGCCTGATAAAATATTTCGAAATGTGGTTTAAAAGTAAATTTATATCGTATATTCACAATTTTAATGTAATTTAAGGATGAATTAAGTAAAATACGCGTTATACGAAAGGAAATCGTCTTTATCGATTCTGGGAGATTACAAGTTCGCCAATAAATGCTTATGTCGTCAGTATAGGGTGCAAAATGCTATAAATTGAAATATATTATTGTATTCAGGCCGGAGTCCTTGGGAACACAATTTGGGGCCCCTTTGGAAAGTAAAAAAAGTGAATAAAAAAAAAAATTTTTCTGTTATGATTTAATATTTATTATGAGTAAATGTTACCAATCAAATACATTTACTTAAATGTTTTAAACAATAGAACTTGGGTAAGGTAGATTATTACATAAAACGCTCCAGGTTTGAATTGGTTACGATAATGGTTTCTTTCGGGGATTTCTGTTCTGCAAAATGTTTTATTATACCCTCAAAGTCTATATTTTGAAGGATATCACTTTGTATGCACATAATTGACAAATTGGTTAGCCGTTCTTGTAACATTGTCGTTCGTAATTAATTTTTTATTCTCTTCGGTGGTGAAAATGAGCGCTCCACACTACAACTGGCAATGATCAAGCAAAGGAATATTCTTGTAGCGACTTCAATATTTGGAAAGGTTTCTTCTAATTTATCAGACTTAATTAGGTTATGTAAGGCTGATATATTCAAATCCGCTGATTCCTTTACTATGTTTTTTAAGTACTGCCTTGAATGAAAACGTTCTGATTTGAGCTCAGAAGCATCAATACCTTCAAATTCCGCAAATTCTTTGCATTTTTTTGTTAACTGGTCAGAATCGATTATTATTAACTGAGAAACTGATGCGTTTGCTGCGGATTCTTTTTGTTAGAAACTTATCTTTATAGTCAGCATTTGGATTTTTTTCTTTAGCGGCCGATTCGTACTGATCGAAATTATTGCATGCGTTACTTACATAATCGATCAGAGATGCATACAGTCATCCATGGCCATAGTGCTATTCTGTAAACTAATGCTTGCTTTATTAATAATTTCCAAAAGATCATTCCATATCTCCACTGAAGAATAATCTTCAATTTTTCCATTTTTTTGGTTAGCCTTTGAGCCTCGTTTATTGTTTCTCCTGGTTGATTGATGTCACTTGTAGTTTATGTCAAAACTTCAGATATATGAAAATAACTATTTTGCAAGGCATTAATATCATTAGCACGTGCAGTAGTATCTGGGAGAGACTTCAGAACTTTATTTGCACCCAAAATACCCTGTCATAATTTTCCATCGCTTATTCGAGGTAGAGAATAAATTGAACAAGTTTTGGATGAATTGAAAGTACGCTACTACTTCCGAAACACATTCAACACCCTGAACACTAACTAAATTTAGTGGGCAAAAATTGCAAATTCACATTTTTATTTTATTCTTGTCTAAACACCAGAATATTTTCCAGCCATGTTTGATGTATTATTGTAAGTCTGCCCGCAACAACTTTTTATAGTAATATCAAGGTTTTCAAGAAATTTTAAAATGGTATCTGCTATGTATTGAGCATTATATTCGTCCATGAGCAAAAATTGCAAAAATCTCTCAATAGGATCACCTTCTTTTACTTATCTAACGATGAAGATTAGACAAATATGATGTACTTCCTTTCCACGATTTTCTCATTTTCTATGTGATCAGCAAGAAAAGGATTAAATTCAATGATTAGTTCTAAGCATCAGTAATACATCCTTTTTGAGACCCCCAATACGTCACTATAACAACGGAAAGCAAGTCCTCTTCAAACCAAAAATTTCACTACTGCAACAATTCTTCTAAGTAAATTCGTTCAATAATTGACTTTTGTATTATACTGAGACAGCACCTGTCATCAACACGTGCAGTAGTTTTGCTTCTTGAGACTCATCATTGATTGTCTGTGCTGTAAACTGTTTTCATGCTCCATTAATAAGTTACTTATATGCTTCCAATCTTTATATCCATTCGAAAACTTAGTTTTACTCTCTAGTACAAAAGTAAAAAAAAGATACTTTTCATTAGTGTATAGTTACAAATTCATATCTATACTCTGTCTCACATATTTCACACCATACAACTTAAATTTAGATTTAAACAGCATGTACGTATTAATACTAGTAACTACATAAGCTAAATTCAAAAATAACACATTAAAACGATACATATCAACCTTTAACACGATCAACGGGTTATACGTTTGTTCAACTGGAGGAACCAAAGTGACCCTACCAACAAAACACAGGAGGTTACCGCCCCACAATCCCACAACCCCCCCCCCCTCTTTAAAATATTAAACAGCACCTCACACACACAAACATACACGCGCACACATTCATGCGCACATACGCAAGCATACACACACGCACGCACTCAAGAACACATGCACACATGCACGCACACACACACGCACGCACACGCATACACGCACACACGCACATGCGCACACACGCACACGCACACACGCACACACGCACACACGCACACACGCACACACGCACACAGACACACACTCACGTGCACACATTCATGCGCACATACGCAAGCATACACACACGTACGCACTCAAGAGCACATGCACACACCACACGCACACAGCACACGCACACAGCACACACGACACACGCACACACGCACACACGCACACACGCACACGACACACACACACGTGCATACACGACACAACACACACGCACACACGCACACACGCACACACACAGCACCACACACACACACGACGCACACGCACACACGCACACACACGACACACGCACACGCACACACACAGCACACGCACACGCACACACACGCACACAGCACACGCACACGCACACACGACACGACACACGACACAGCACACACGCACACACCACACGCACACGAACACACACAGACACAGCAAACACACACAGCACACGCACACGACACAGCACACACACACACGCACACGACACAAGCACACACACACACGACACACGCACACGACACACACACCGACAACAGGCACAACAACACACACACAGCACCAAGCACAGACACACAACGCACGACACGCACACCACGCACACACAGAAGCACACACAACAGCACACACACACGACGCACAGACACAGCACACACGTACACGCACACGCACACAGACACAACACGCACACAGCACGACACACGACACACGCACACACACACACACGACACACGACACAGCACACGACACACACACACACACGCACACGCACACAACACGCACAGCACACAGCACACAGCACACACGACACAGCACACAGACACACAACAGCACACACACGACACACGACACACAGACACAACCACGACACACACACACAGCACCACACGCACACACACACGCACACGACACACAGACACACGACCACACACGACACACGACACAGACACACAGACACACACACACAGACCACACAGACACACAGAGACACACAACACAGACACAGACACACACACAACAGACACACAACACAGCACACAGCACACAGACACACAACACACAGCACACACACACGACACACGACACACAGACACACACCGACACACAACACACAGACACACGACAGACACACGCACACAGCACACAGCACACACACGACACAAGACACACAGCAACAACACACGACACACGACACACGCAACACACACACACGACACACAGCACACACACACAGCACACAGCACACACACACAGACACACGCACACACGCACACACGACACACACACACACGACACAGACACACAGCACACAGCACACACAGACACACAGCAACACACAGCAACAGCACACACAGACACACAACACGACACACAGCACACACACACACGCAACACGACACACAGACACACGACACACACGACACACGACACACGACACACACGCACATCGCAAAACAAGACACAACACAGCAACAAGGAAACAAACAAATCCACAGAACAAAAGGAAAACAATCAACCACCCAAAAAACAAACAAAAAACAAAAAAAACGAACGACACAGACACACAGACACAGACACACAGACACACAGACACACAGACACACAGACACACAGACACACAGACACACAGACACACAGACACACAGACACACAGACCACAGACACACAGACACACACAACACAGACAGACACACAGACACACAGACACACAGACACACAGACACACAGCACACAGACACAGACACACACAGACACACAGACACAGACACAGACACACAGACACACAGACACAGACACACAGACACACAGACACGACACACAGACACACAGACACACAGACACACAGACACACAGACACACAGACACACACACACAGACACACAGACAAACAGACACACAGACACACAGACACACAGACACACAGACACACAGATACACAGACACACAGACACACAAACACACAGACACACAGACACACAGACACACGACACAGACACAACACAGACCACAGACCAGACCACAACAACGACACACAGACACAGACACACAGACACACAGACACACAGACACACAGACACAAACACAACACACAGACACACAACACACAACACACAGCACACACAGACACAAGACACGACACACAAACACAACCAAAACCACAAAAAAAAACACCAAAAACCGACACACAGACACAGACACACAGACACAGACACACAGACACACAGACACACAGACACCAGACACACAGAACACACAGACACACAGACACAGACACACAGACACACAGGACACACAGACACACAGACACACAGAACACAGACACACGACACACGACACAACACAGACACACAGACACACAGACACACAGACACACAGACACACGACACACAGACACAGAACACACAGACACAAGACAACACACAGACACACAGCACACAGAACACAGACACACAGACACACAGACACACAGACACACAGACCACAGACCAAGCACACACACACAGACACACAGACACACAGCACACAACACACAGACAACAGAACACAGAACACACAACACAACACACAGACACACAGAAAACAAAAAAAGACACACCAAGGAACAGACACAGCACACAGAACACAGACACACAGACACACAGACACACAGACACACAGACACACAGACCACAGAACAGACACAGACACACAGACACACAACACACACACAGACCACAGACACACAGACACACAGACACAGACACACAGACACAGACACAGGCACACAGACACAGACACACAGACACAACACACAACACACAACACAACAGACACACAGACACACAGACACACAGACACACAGACACACAGACACACAGACACACAGACACACAGACACACAGACACAGACACACAGACACACAGACACACAGACACACAGACACACAGACACACAGACACACAGACACACAGACACAGCAACAGACACACAGACACACAGACACACAGACACACAGACACACAGACACACAGACACACAGACACACAGACACACAGACACACAGACACACAGACACACAGACACACGACACACAGACACACAGACACACAGACACACAGACACACAGACACACAGACACACAGACACAAACACACAGACACACAGACACACAGACACACAGACACACAGACACACAGACACACAGACACACAGACACACAGACACACAGACACACAGACACACAGACACACAGACACACAGACACACAGACACACAGACACACAGACACACAGACACACAGACACACAGACACACAGACACACAGACACACAGGCACACACGCACACACACGCGCGCGCACACACACACACTTACTGTATATCGTAAATGTAAAATTTCTTTTTAGTTGTAAATAGGTATGTAAATTTCATAATAATGTAAAACTACATATAATAATCAAACAGTCATCTTCAAGAATTTATAAACTACAAAAATTTTAAAAATGTACTGATACTTATCCAATGTTTGGTTTTAAACTAAAATGTTGCTAACTTGACAAACAAAGAAATGTTTACATGTACATTAATGGAAAATGATTGATTTAGTACCGGTGACATAAGCTTTCCTCTTAGAATGCGTTACGATGGGCACGCTTGTTTCTCTTTATCTGCTTTAACTACACACAAAAGCTAAGAAGATGAAGTGTTTCTACAGGTTTGCCACAGGCTGCACCAAAAACTCGTTAACTTTTGCCTTTTTAATATTATGTTATAGGAAGAAATCTGTAATATACTTAATGTGTACTTAAAAAAAGAACCCTAATCCAATTTCGTCAGAAGTTATGCAAATGAAAAATATTGTAACAAATTGTTGAGCGACATGCTGTTACTTGAAAATTTAATTGTAAGGTCAATAACACTTCTATTGGTAAATGGTGTGCTTATAGTAATTTTTGGAATGTAACAAAAGTATGGTAGTCCATTAATCACCAGTTCCTGGTTACTCTTTTAAGGCCACTGGTAACAAGGCTACAGACAATAAACGCGTTAGAGCAACATTAATCTAGTATCCACAGCGATCTACAGGCAACTCAAAGTTACGGATTATACACAACGATAATACTTCTTACTGTTGTTTGAGCATCATTTTAATGCAATAGTATTAATGGACCCATCTTCAGTGAAATCGTTCGGTAATCAAAACAAAACTTTCATTATCCTGCCCCTCAAAAGCTTCCTTATTACTGTGGAAGTCCTCTCCATACTGCACGAGTGTCAGTTTGGTGTGCAGTTACTCATTTTGGATTAATCGGGCCGTATTTTTTCAAGGCAGATCGCATAACCGTGAGAGTTAGCTCTCAACTCTTTATTCAAATTCTGAGTATATTCCTCACCACAACTTCAGAAGCGATGGATAAACATTTGTATTTTCAATAGGACAGAGCCACAGCGCATACTGCCCGCGCATTGATGACAGTTCTCAAAAACGTGTTTCCTGGCCGCCAGATGTCGTGTTTTGGTGACTTGCCGTGACACACAGGTCACCAGATTTGGCCTCCTGTGACTATTTCTTGTGGGGGTAGGGTTATTTGAAACATAGGATTTACGTGCATAAACCTCGTAATCTAATATAGTTGAAGTATGTCATTACAGAAGAGGTAAATTTGATTTAACAGGACATGATGGCATGGTATGCAGATAATTTCAGAAGAGATTGAAAACCTGCATTTAAGAGTATAGCATCAAATGAGTGACTTAGTTTACCACAAATTATAGGTTATCTATTAACAATTTTGTGGGCAAGGGTGATTGAACAGATAGGCCAACGAATGGACGAGCGGAACTAACGAAGAAGTGTGTCAAGCTGAACCTAATAATCAGATTCATAGGGTCATGAGTAAAAAAAATTAATTAATGAAAAATATCGAATTAAATTAAGTAAGGGAGTGAAATTGGAATAACAGAGTGACGTCAAAGCGAAAGGACCTGTTTAATTTAGCTCCGGCTTGCACTGCGGTTAGTAAAACATGCGGGTGAATTTTTGAACAGATTTTGTAACCCAGCGGTTTGAATATTAATAATAAACAAAAATAATAATAATATAACCAGTAGAATTTTAGTAACATGTGAAATTTCTCTATAGATAAAAAAGAAAAAAAAAAGGGTGCGTAAATAGTATTTAGGATTGTTATTTAAATCTCTACGAAAAGAATGATTTCTTTAAATCCTATTCAGGTACAATTGTTAAAACTCATATAATCATAAAGTGAACTTTAACCGCAAATACACCCTTTGTTTAAGGTTTGAACTCATACACGCAAACATTTTGCAATAATAATAAGAAATATAGAGAACTAACGAAATTTTTTATTTTATGCCACGGTAGCGCGGGGGTATATAAAGCGATGATAAATATGTATTTGTAATAGTACGATAAAATTAAAGGCATGCCAGATGTGATTCATAAAAATGTACAGCTCTGTAATAAACCTATTTCTGTAACTAAGCCAAACATAATCATTGTCATAAGAATTCATTTTATTAGCTTAAATAGTAAAAACAAATAAGTAGATCGAATCCGTAATTTAAAGTATAAATTAAATAAAAAACAAATAAATATAAATTAAATAAACAAATAACTAACTCTAATTCGTAATCGAAAATCTAAATTAAAAGTAATTATATCATTTTCTTCTCAAGTAAATAGCAGTAAGTCGGGTAAGTAGTACGAGAACCAAAATCGCGTAGGGAACAATCCAATCTAAATACGAAGTGATTGAAATTAAGGTAGTAAATATATATATATATATATATATATATATATATATATATATATATATATATATATATATATATATAATTATGTGTACAGTAAGTATTCACATTTATACTATGTATATCTGTCCTGCCTTTGTCTCAACTTCCTTTCTTGTCGGAGCAGTAGAAAAAAGTGTCAGCACTGCCCAGTAGTAGGACGATATCGTTAGTAGGAAATGCTACATCGTCCGTGGCACGATTTGGCTAGTAACCGGTCTGCCTGCTAATTTAGTTACTAAAAAGAATTACTGCCTCGGATCACCTGTCTACAAGGGGCGGCCAAGATCGATAGACAGGCCCCGTTGCTGACGACAGTGAATGAATGAATGGCTAGCTGGTAAGTGGAATGTTAGAGGTATGCATGGAAAAGAATTTGAAATTACAAATGTAATGAATGAAGGGCAGCTTGATATTCTGTGTGAATCGGAGACAAAGCGCAAATGAAAGGATGCTGTGGAGAAGGGGGGTGGTAGCCTAGAAACATGGTCAGGAGTTGAGACTGAAATGCATGGCGTGAAAGAAGTTGGAGTGATCGTGAGTGTTAGAGAAAAGAGACGTGTGATGTAATGTGGACTATAATGAAAGTGGATTTTCGAAAATTTTTCTCATTACATGCTGTGCACCGGTGAATGGAAAAAAATATCAAGAGTGTGAAAACTTCTGGAATGATGTAGAGAACGTGCATGGATAGGCTTGAAAGATTGTGTTGTAAATTTTGCCGTGCAAATATTTGGAAGAGCGGCAGAAAACATGTGCTTTGTAGAATGAATCGGTAAGAAAGGCAGTATGTAAGAAAAAATATGCGTACATGGCAATGATTGCTGCAATAAATGAGACTGAGAAAAAGCGATTGTATAATGTGTACAGATTAAGAAACAAAGATGCGAAGGGGGCGGTGAGAATAAGTAAAAAGGAACTGATGGCTGCGGAAAGAGAGAAAATGCAGAATGATTTTGAGGAAAACAAGACTTCTGGAAATGGGTAAAAAATACCAAACTTGGCTCAAAACAGAACGCTGCAGGAGTGATGAAGAGGAGCAACGAAATAGAATGGGACGATTGTGAAGTTCGGAAATGCTGGCAATAATGTTTCGGAAAGTTGTATATTAGTGAGGAAAATAAGACTGAAGAGTTAAATAAGGAGAATGTAGAAGGAATGGTGAATGAAACTGAGAAGGATATTGGGAGGTAGGAAGGTTGAAAAACGGTAAAGTAGCACGCGTGGATGAAATCACTGCTGAAATGCTAAAGTATGGAGGTGCAAAGCTTATACGAAGATTGTGTGAATTATTAGATGTATGCCTTAAGTGTGGAAAAGTGCCGAGAGACTGGAAGAGCGCGATCATTGTATCACTGTAAAGGGTAAGGGGAACAAGAGTAATTACAAAAACTACAGAGGAATAAGTCTGCTCAGTGGTAAAGTGTTTGAAAGAGTACTGCTGGATAGAGTACGTGAAACTAATCAAACTAAGATTTGGTGTGTGCAGTATGGCTTCATGCCAGGGAGAAGATACGTTGATCAGATGGTTGTTCTCCACCAAGTGATAGAAAAGTGTTTAAGTGTAAAAAAAAAGCTGCACTGTGCGTTTGTAGATCTAGCGAAAGCATATGATCGTATGAACAGAGAGAAACTGTGAGAAATATTAAATGGGTATGGCGTAAGTAAAGGTCTAATAAACGGAATAAGGGCAGTACATAACGCATGTTTTAGGGTGAGAGGAGGTGTGAGTGAATATTTTATATTGAGCAAGAAGTGCGACAAGGTTGTGTGATGTCACCATGGATACATGGATACATGAGTTAAGAAAATGGTGTAGTGGTTGGTGACGTAAACGTACGAGTTCTGGTGTATGGAGATGAGACTATCTTATTAAGGGAGAATGCGCATGCGCTACAAACTGCTGTGAGGAAGTTTGATATAGTCTGTGAGGACCTAAACGTAAACGTTAACCAAACAGAGATTGTGGTGTTCAATAGGGAAGGTGGAAAGGAGGGTAGAGTATTTACCCTGCATGATGAAATTGTGGACCAAGTGGACGAGTTGGTATATCTCGGTAGAATGTTCACTGCAGATGGTACAATGGATGACGAGATTAGACGACGGGTCAATGCTGGAAGAAAAGTGATTGGAAGTATATGGATGATAATGAAAAACGAAAGCATGAGCGTAGCTGCGAAACGAGCGATCTATAATGGCGTGTTTGTCCCGTCAGTACTGTATGGAAGTGAGACATGGGTATGTCAAAAAAAAAACAAATTAATTCCGTGGGCATGAGATTTATGAGAAGCGAATGCGGTAATACAAGAAGGGATAAGTGCGAGAGACAATGTACGTATACGTATAAGGAAGCAGAAATTTGGTATTGCTATATATAATTGAAAGAAAACAAAATGTTATTGGAGATGTAAATAATGTAATAAATAAAGACTGTTATTGGTTCTGTAAAAATGCGAACTTTCACGGTTATCAACAAGGATGTAAACAAAACATTTATTAGGGTTTACACCAGCAGTACTTTGAGTACGAATTAGTGGCTATGTGTCTAAACATAGAAAGGGTAGGTACTTTACAGCATCCTACAGTATTTACCTACTCATAGTTTATTAGAAACTATTTTTGTTTAGCTAATTAAGATTAAAATGGCCGTTTTATAGATATCACATGTAGGATACAAAGTTAATTAAGGAACTAATTTTAGAATGGTATCCCACGTACTTCATCTATCAACCTATAATGATGATAATTATAATCAAGTTGCACCTGATAGGGCAAAAACCACAAATTAATATTAAAAATAAAACTACAACCATTAATTTTTACTATGTCAAAGTTACATTTGTAACTCGTGAACTAATTTGAATACAGCGTGTAAAGTGGGCGCCGGTGTAGGTATTTATGTACTTTATACACTTTTTGTAAATGGTATTGCAGGTTAATAAACATCTGAATGTTTGATAAATAAGCACCCTGCGTTGATCACAGCAAGATAGATCTTCCAGAATTTTGCTTCACCCCTTTTATTAACGATTCAACACGCACGTAGTCAGGAATTGTAGAATGTTGCTTCTGCACACACTTTGTTTTGTAACTGATGATACTTACTCAGAGATGCTGTTCTCATCAATTACCAGCAGGGCCACAAATATACTTGCGGCTTGTATACACGCTTCGCATGATAATTGACAACTCATAATATCATCCAGTTATCATAAACATGGAAACATGCAGTTGTGTGTATTTATGTATCTACATTAAAATTTATTGTTTACTTTTTCTTTAATTTGTAGATATCTGAATCTTTCTATAAAACTGACTTTATCATAATTAGGCCTATCCCACTGATTTATTGACAGTCAATTACAAACAATAGAGGGCATTTAATTCTTTTACATATCAGCTTCCATTATTTTTTGTCCAATTAACTTTAAAATCCCAGCAATATAAAAATAACGTGATGTATAAGCAGCTGAACGTGGTTTAGTTTTATTGCGTTATTTAAACTATATTTGGTGGTTCCTGTCTTCTTACTTGTAATACGACTTTCTTTAGTCTTGTTAAAAATACAATCCAACAATGTAGTTAAATCGGAATGCTGATTATTAAAACGGCAGGTGTATGTATAATGATTTGATTGATTAAATAATTGATGCAAATTACAGGTTCCAATTAAATTTTTTCTTCATTTTATTAACGGATGAATAACTTTTATAATCTTCGCATTTATTATTATGTATTTTTTATTAACTTGATTCTATACTGCTGGTACCTCAAATTTTAAATTTATCATAATTTCCGATGATTTCGCACTCCAACAAGGAAAATATTTTCATGTGTATTCAACACGATCAATTTTCGATTGACATAATTATACGAAGCTTATTAAATCTAAATGCAAAATTGCTACTGAAGAAGCCATAAATCTGACTGCTGGTTATAATAGGAATTTTTTTAGCAAAAATATTTGCTGTAACCGTTAATGCATAACAAGTTTCTGTTGAAAGGTATAATCAATTTAATGTATTATTTCTACCCATTAAATTTAAAAATGTAAAATATTCTGGATTGCCAAATAAAAGGTATGTAAAGGAAAAGTTAATCGTTTTAAAAATAATTAATCAAATGCAAATCAAACTTCTAAATAAATTGTTTAAATAATACTCTCTGTACTACCAAGAATTAGTTAGTTTTACATACACAGAGACATGCGCCGAAATAGCTCAGTTGGGAGAGCGTTAGACTGAAGATCTAAAGGTCCCCGGTTCAATCCCGGGTTTCGGCAGAGCCTTTTTTTTTATATAGGACTCATTTCTGAAAAGTTGCCAATACAAAATAAACTATATTCTAGATAATTGACAAGTTACACTTGTCATATACATGATGTAAGAATAGGAAAGCTTGTAATTATTAACTGCAAGTTAAACCATTCTTTAATTTTACGTATGTATTTATATATCAATATTTTCAAGGTCAGTTAAGAAAATAGATTGATAGTGAGAAAGCATTAAATTTTATAACTGATAAAATTTTATCTACAACGTTACATCATATTATTAAATACACTATTGTTCCTTATAATAATGCATAAATATGAATAAAATGATCATTTTCTTCCAGTTTGTTGGAATTCTAGTAATTAACCGACCACCGACTGTACATAATATTAACTATGTTCACCCTTTTTTATGGTGTATTTTTGTATTCATGTTATACAAATCTAAACGTTTCGATATCTTTGTCAGTAGTAATACAATCTTACAGAATTGTTTAAGATGTTGAAACAATGTTTATGAAATTTGAAAAAGTGAAAACGCATACGTTAGCCTGCGGTTAATCTAACAGTTTGATAAACGCATATAGCCAACTATGGAATACAATTTTAGTAAAGCATTAATGAATTAAACATTGTTAAACTACCTTGGAGATGATAAGTCAGAACACCCTCTAACGGTCGAAGATTAATAGTGAAAGGTGTCATAACCAAAGAATAAATTTAACAAAATTTAATCAGGTTATGATGTAAGCGTAAAGTTGTGAAAAACATGAATTTGAAATTGACAAAAGCATTCACAAATAGAAACAATTAAAGTAATTCAGTCAAATTTAGCAAAGAAATAGCTTTGTTGATAAATGCAAGTGTCATTTTACAGTAAAAACGCAAGTAGTAGGTACGTTTCATATGATTTTTTTTTATTTTAATTTCAACCACATACGTTAAATTATAAGCAAATATCTAACCCTGTGACTAAATTAAAGATTCTAAAATAAAATAATTAAATGGACAAACTGATACTCCTGTAATCGACAAATAGTCGACATGAATGTGCGACATGTCTTTAGAGTTAAGCAGAAGACTATGCTGATCACCAATTCGCTGAATGGTTGGAGCTTTAAAATGAGTTATCAAAGCCAAATCTAAATATTGGAATGCAGGGTGGTCTGCTGTTTATGGTGAAAGAGTCAGGGAAGAATAGAGCGTAAAAAAAAACAATATGACTTTCCTCTTTAAACATTGCACCTGAAACCCCTCGTTTAAGAGGTACATGAGTTTTCAAATAACTCCCAAGCAAATAACAAGATTGAAAAAATTATTGGTAATTTTACTATTGAAAAAGTGTATGGATATCGCAAGTGATGTTCTTGACATAGCGACCCCCTTTCGTACCAAGACATCTCGCCTAGTTAGCTTCCGTTATAAAAAAATAACGTAAAAACTAGCATCCTTAAAATTGCTTGTATCCTGAATTAAATATACCATCAAGGATTTCGTGATCTAGTTTATTTTCAGCACTATAAAATAATATCCATGAAAAAACAGGTTTAATTGTATGTTTAAAGCATGTAAAGTCTACATATTCGATAAATATTGTGATCCCCGTCATATCGTGATATTTATTAGGCGTCTAGACTGACGGATCTCAATACGGGCCACAGGATTTATAGATTTCCCAATTACGGATTATGATAAATATTGAAGGTGTAGCCGCGCGGTCAATATTTATTATTTCAGTACGCTCCTCAGCACCGATGGAAGACGACGTACCATGCGAGACTGGCGATGCGCCGGCATCGCCCGCGCTTCCAGAACCTTCTACAAGTGACCAAGAGCACTTAAAAGAGTGTATTCTCAACCTGGAAACACTGCCCAAAGTGTGGGATAGTTCATCAACTAATTACAAAAATGTAAAAAAAAAGAAACGAAGCCCTAAGCAAGTTATTAGACATATACGACGGATGTCGGGTTACTAAGCTACATTTGTGAATTACAGACAGACTACTTTATTTATAGAAATCAAATATACAATAAGAGCGCGAAATTTTAGATACGTTTCAACGTAACCACCGCCAATGTTAAGGCACTTATCATAGCGAGGCACAAACTTCTGTATACCCTCTTTGTAAAAGATACAATCCAAATTTCTAAAAAACTGCCTTACTTCATATTGAAGTTTGTCGTCGTTTTCAAACCTTTCACCCGACAAATGAGTTTTTAACAGCCCAAACAAATGAAAATCAGCAGGAGCCAGGTCTGGACTATGGGGCGGATGGACAATAACTTCCCAATTGTGTTTCTGAAGACAGTCCTTCGTCTGAACTGAGGTGTACGGTCTTGCATTGTCATGCAAGAACATGATTTCTTTTGCCAACCTTCCTCTTCGTTTCTGTCGAATGGCTTGGTGTAGTTTTTCGCGAGTTTGACAATAAATATCGCTGTTGATTGTCGTTTTCGGTGGTAAAAACTCTATGGGCAAAATCCCTCGCATATCCCAGAACACAGTTGCCATTGTCTTGCAGACTGCGAAACTTAAAATTTTTTTCGTTTTTGTGTCACATGCTTCCACGTCATCGAGTCTTTTTTTGATTCGGGATTATGGTGGTGTACCCAGGTTTTGTCTCCTGTAATTATAGACTCTAGAAATCCGTTTTCCTAACGATAACGCGTTAAAAGTTTCATTACCGCCGCCATTCGTTGCATTTTGTGTTGGTGGGTCAACAGTTTTGGTACCCATCTCGCGGCAACTTTTCGATAGTCTAACTGAACAGAGCTTTTAGGAATGCCAGTAAATAGAGCGCTTCCCATATTTTCAATCGACGATCTTCTCGAATCAGTGTAGTGACCTTTAATTGATTCTCATCTGTTTTTGTTATTGATGATTTTCGTCGCAAACCTTCGGGATCATCGTTCAGATTTGTTCGTCCACTTTTGAACTGGTGACACCAAACATAAACTTTTTTTCGACTAATAATGTCTTCTCCGCATGTGTGCAGTATTTTCTTATGAATTTCGCTAGGAGTTTCATTATTTGCAAAAACAAAAAACGAATGACCACTCGCAGCACTTCAAATTTGGAGTAAGTTTCGATTGGAACTGACATTTTGCGACTGTCGCCGAGCGCGTTGTACATAACCTAAAACAATGACAATAGCCATCTACGCAGTACATATGCACATTTAAAATGCGTGCAAGTTTTAGCATGATCGGAGCAACATAGGCGCGTATATTTGATGCGCAAATATACCTTAGTAACCGGACATCCCTCGTATAAAAAAATTAAAAGTAATGCAAATGTTGGCGATGTTAGGAAAAGAATTAACAGTTTACGGTCAAAATTCAGAAAACAAATTAAAAAAATTGTGGTCACAAAGTGTAGGGGAGCTGGCAGCGAAGACATTTATAAACCAAAATCATGGCGTAACACGTAGAAAACGTGTTACGCCTTCTGCGGTAAGTGTTAATTTTATTTTCATTGTAATACTACGATGTACTCGTATATAGTGTTTATTAATGTCCTTAACATAATATTGTGAGTAATTAAGTAATACCATTATGTTTGAATACATTTCATGAAGACGCTTTACGTGTAATATTATAGGTACCTACTTAAAGTGTGTTGGCATATTTTCTACTAATATTATAATTGCGAAAGTATGTAAGTTTGTATGTATGTTTGTTGCCCCTCACCTCCAATACGGCTGAACGGATTTACACATAACCTACTCTTTATGCGAAGAAAAAATTATAAGTTTCCTGTGAAACAGCGGGTGAAACCGCGAGGCGCAATTGGTTTTTGTGACATTTATTTAATAGCGAACTAATGGCTAGTTATAGTTATAGTAATGGCATAAACTATTTCTGATAGCTTTTAACACTTGATTGGACGTCTGCTGTAATTGTTGAAATAGAAATTATCGTTGCCTTCAGAACTCGACCATAGGTAAATATGTGGTGTCTTGCAGTTGTCATTGTAGCTTTTTCAGAACTGACGGTAATGGCTTTATGAAAAACACCAAATTTGGTTGCCAAAGTGCCAAAAGCACATTCGACTGCACATATTGCCCTAGACAATCGTTGGCTAAATATTTGTTGTTCTCTTGTAGCTGACTTTTCTCAATATGGTTTCATCAAATTAGGTTTCAGTGCAAATGTTTCATCATTTATATATGGAAATGGTTCAATGCTATTTGGCAATGGTGACGGTGGTGGCACGTTTAAACAGTTTTGATCAAATAATTTCCAGAGCTTTGTATAAAATAGAATCCACTCACCCATTCGATCCGATGTTAACCATTATGAACTCTTTATTGGCATTAACCAAAGCCATAATAACTATACTATACTAACCTTTACAACTGTAACACAATGTGGATGTCTAATTTGTATATGCTTCCCGTCAATAGATTCAAGGCAATTACAGAAATGGTGTAATGTACAAAAGTCATCGGCTATATTTTTCCATTCTCCTGCTGTAGTTGGTGTCTGAAAAAAAATCAATATCAGTACAGTAAATATTTTTTCAGAGCATATGTGAAGAACTGCAACAATCTGAAACACAACAAAATGACACAACAGAACACAATTCAGGAGCATTTTCTTCCATTAACGGACCGCCATCCCAAGAGAACGAAAAAAAGGGCCAATGGCGAGGCAGAGTTAACTTCTTGACAAAGCTGTTCATTTTTACCTACTGTTAATTCACCATCAGATAATACTCGTTATGTGAATCCGGTAGCTTTATATTGGAGCTATAAATTAGAAAAACAAAATCCCACGCAAAAACTATATGCAGAAAAATTCATTAATGATATTTTATTGGAAGGTGAACTAGGAAAACTAGACAGAAATTCAGTAAGGATTTATCCATCTTTACGTAATCTAGACATATCGCCATCTCCTTCACCATCACCAGAGCCGTCTACTACACCAACTGACATATATGCGCCTTCTCCATCACCAACTTCGGTCAATATCCAATCTAAATGCTTTATCATCAACAGTCGTAACTGCCCTGCCTTCACAACTATTTATTGCAAGGGATTCTCAACTCCCACAGTATACAAACAATATCACTCTACATGGTCCTGCACAGGAAGAGATTGAGATTCAACAAAACCACACGATAGCATTATAATTAGGTATTGAATGTATCTTTTGTTTTACTCACCTTTATGTAGTCTCGAAGCACATAGATCAAAGCTTCTTATGTATCCATAATTCCCGAAAATCCTATATCTTTAAAATATCCCCCGGCAAGTAATGCAATATTAAAGCCAGTTTTTCTTTAGGGGAAATAGATTTTCTCATTACTGTATCTTCTTTGAGTAAAAAAGGAGTCAGTTTTTCCAGAAGATTGTCAAAACAGACGTCGGGCATTCGAAAATAGTTTTTATAATCATCAATTTCATTATAAAGTAGAATTTCATCCAGTAATTTCAGATGTATATCTTTCTCTCTGTTGTAACCAATTTTTCATCTCCATCTTTTCTTTAACGCTATTGCTAAAATAATAGCTATACAGGCTTTAACTTTTCTTACAGTATCCATGGTAGCGTCCGTACTGCACAAAGGAAGCCACAATACTGACGTGATAAATACTGAACGTCTAGGGTATGACCGTGATCTTCCACGTTTCCAAGTTTCTTGGGGATTTTCTGCCTTACCTATATTTAAACAATTTAATGGGTTACTCATAAAATTATTACCTAATACTTAAATTGTAAATCGCACATACTTCGAGTTGATTCACACATGGAAGACTCATAAAGCCGGCCAACATCTCAGGTACCGTCATATTATACACGACGTTTTTAGGGTTCTTACACTTTTCTTTTAAATTTTTTTTTTCTGGTTGCTAACCACCAACATTCTTGATTAAAAAAAAGGAAAATCAATATCGGGTGGTAACGATAATTGATAGTTCAACGCCATGACAATTTCCATCTACGATCATCCATAAATTGCTACACATATTGTCTGCTGCGCTGATAAGTAACACCACAGCAACTAACCAAACATTTTACTTTCTCGTACCTTCAGGACACCTCGACTGGAAATTATAAGCTCACACTATTTAAATTAATTTTCACTGCAGCTAGAACTTAAGATTTGTAAGATTTGGGGATATCTACGGTTTATTACTTATTAGTTCGGAGCTGTTCTATAATTATTTACTCCTTGCATGTGGTCGAGCTTCAACGGAAACTGAATCTATTAAATCATCATAATAGACTTGTCCTACGACTGTCTACAAAAGAGATTCATATTGCACAGAAAATAATACTTATTTGACTTTTATGATTTACGAAGTTTAAATATTCAGGAATTCGCACGACAGATTTTTTTTGTTATTTTGGTAACGGAAATTTAATTTCTATACAGCGGAGTGACCCGCAAAACTAATTAGTACTTAACTCATTTATTTATATTATATTTTGGTAAGGGCCGTTTAACAAATACACGGCGACCGTTCAAACGGCAGCGTTTACGCGGTCACATTGTCCCTTTACACTTTACCGATTCGTTGCCGGTTATTCTAGAGTAGTTGCTTCCCAAAATGGATCGTGACAGCGATGATGATATTTTACAGGCGCATCAGAAAAAGAAGGAAGAACAGAATTCATTAGATTCGCCGTAGAAATATGAAGAGGAAAGTGTTTGGGGCATTTCATGTACTTTTTGCCGAGTTGAGTGATGAAGAAAAGAAAGTTTTTCAATTATTGTAGGATGACAACATCCAATTGTGATGAACTGCACCAACGACTAAAGGACTCTCTTCTGCGTCAAGACATATTTATGAGAGAATGCATCCAACCTGTGCAAATGTTGGCTGTTACAATTAGGTAAGTACATCTAGACTATTATTTACTTCATTATTTATTTTCGAAAAAGAGGAGGTATACAAAAAATATTTAGAAACACATTTTATGTAGAGAAGTCGAATGAGTCTATAGAACTCTGTGACATTTCTGATGGGTTGTACAATACTGCAGGCGCTGGTGAAAGATGCTGACCAAATTTTCATAATACTGGATCGCTGTTGCAACTATCAAATTTCTCTGCTGGTTCGTACCCAAGCGAACAGGTTGCATTGTGTGATATAAACTAGTCTGCTGGCCGTTACAATCATGTGAAGTACTTGGCATCTGGTTGCACATAGGGCTGTACGTTGTCTGAGTAGAGAGCAATGTTGGATCCATGTTCTGATAGAGATGGCTTCCGGTTGATGTTGTTGCCTGTTAACTGCAGTTTATGTGTAGATGTTGCATCTGAACAAGGGGTCGATTATAGGAAAGCACAGTTTTCCGTTGCTCGATGGATCTCATTGTTTGTAACACCGACATTTGGAATTCCAATATCTCATCATCATCAAAAGTGTTCAGTGAAGGAATTATTCTTCTAAAAAAGGCAAATGACGATCCGGTGTTTCCCTAAGAGCTTTAATTATTTCTATTTCAACATCGCCCAATTTGTGTTTTCGTAATCCTGGTTTTTTGAAAACTTTGGCGATTCCACGAATAGCTTCAGTTTCATGAGTGTTTTAAGGTGTTCCCTCATGTGCTGTTTCAGGTTGTTCAATATCGGCTGATAGACTATTTTCTGTTTGGTGTTCCTGGAAGACTTTATTTAGGAATTGCAACTGCGCATATAAATGTACGTTTTTGTAGTTGGCGCTTCAGCTCCTGATCTTGCAGCCTCTCTCTGTTTTTTAGCACATTTTTGAAAAGCATCTCTAACATCCACCCATTTCTTCATCACTTCTTTACCTCAAAAGAAATATAAATATGTACATTAATGTTTTATTTTTCAGATATCTGGCGAGCGATTGTACTTCAACATATATACACTACAGTTATCAACTTGGCATTTCTACAGTGAGTAAGATTGTAAGAGATGTATGCTGCTGTATTTGATCTGTTGTGCGTTTGGAATGTATTCCCGTGCCCACTAAAGAGCATTGGGAGACGATCGCTTCAAATTTCGAAAGAAATGCGAATTTTCCGCACTGTTTAGGAGCGGTTGACGGGAAATATATTAGAATAATCAATCCACTTGGCTTAATGTATTTCAACTCCAAAAGTTATTCTGATGTGGTCTGGATGGCGGTGGCAGACTCGGATTATGTGCTGATATTGGAAGCTACGGAAAATATTGCGATTCTAACATATTTAAGGTTTCCTCGCTGTGGACATCAATAAACAATAAAGAACTGGAAATTCTTGAAGAGGCATGTCTCCCAGGCTCAAAAGGTCCTAAAGTACCTTATTTTTTAGTGGGAGGTGGAGAATTTGGGCTACACAAACACCTACTTCGACCATATGGTGGACATAACTTGACAGTAAAAACAAAAGATTTTCAATTATCGTCTCTCTCGAGCTCGAAGGTACGTTTAATGATCGTTTGGAATATTAAGTAATAAACTTGGAGCCTGATTTTGCTGTAGACATTGTTATGGTTTGTGTTTTTTTATACAACTTTGTTCGGGAAAGAGACGGCTATGAAGTAGAGGATACAATGACAATGACAATAATAGGGCTTGATAATATATCTTCTAATAACAGTAACGATAGCAACAATACAACACAAATTATTAAACAACGAACTACATAAGACACAATACTTAAGAGTTGCACGTATCTATGTGTACATTTAACACTTAATATACTATGGCTTAATAAATTAAGTTAGGATAAAAAAAATTCTTACGATAAGATCGTAGAAGAAATTTTTGGTGCTACAAAATTTAAAATGCTACGAAACTGAACCAGTTGCATAGATGCTGTGGTAAAACAAAAGTTGCTAGGCCCCAGAACGACGTGAGTGGTGATATTTATAAACTTTTGAAATACAGACGTAACAGTGCGCCACAAGATATATTATCCCTCTAAAATGAGACGTTCGAGGGCAATGTTTATAGGGCAAAATCACATTGCATTTTGATACACTAACCTTTCCTGAAGTTTCTGCAATCAAAAGCGGACCAGCCTGTATTTACTATATCATTTACTAGTCTGGATATAGTACAAACAAGAAAAAGTGATTGCCAGAAAAAATACACGCTATACCTCTATTGGTTATAAGTTACTGAGGTAAACTAATTTAAATAATGCTGAGGCTGGCATATTAATCCAAGAGTAACTACCAGAATCAGTGAATGTGATTGAAAAAGACGTTAAGTATGTTTAAGATAATTTATAACAAAAATTTTAATAGACAAAAATACTCTAATTGTTAAAGTATAAACATTAAACATTACAAACGGAAGATTAAAATAATGTTATTTAAATAATGTGCCTCTGGCTCAGTGGTAGATTAAGATAAGGGAGGGTTCAATTATATTGAATTTTAAATTGGTAACTCACCTGAAACGCCGCTTGTCACTCAACTGCTTAGTTATTTTCACTTATGCCTATTAATAAAAAATTATGTAAAAATTTAGATATATAATTAAATGAAATCTCGGGCACCATGTTATCTTTAAATCAGGAAAATAACAAAACCTATTTAATGAATATTAAAAGCTTTCTAATAATAACAAATAATAACAATATGCAAAAATTTATTTACCAAAATTATGGATAGTAGGAGAGGTACTAAAAGGATTTAAAGCTGAGCTTAATAGATATAAAATTTACCACAAAAATTCCTCAGCAGTATTTTCTATAGACAGCTTCAAATACGGAGGCGGAACGGTCAAACAGATGAAAGCATTTTTACTTCTCTTTCTTATTCTGGATGTTTTATTGAATTAAACTTGCATTTTAATATTATATTATTAATTTTTTCCAAAGAGAAACTTGGGTAAATAAGTTACTTAATAGCCATTTGTAATATAAGTGTTTAAAATTAAAAGGTGGTGAAAATATAGTGCCACCTAACGTTTAAATTAATGTGCCACATAACGTGCCACCTAAACGTTTAAATTAATGTGCCACATAACGTGCCACCTAAACGTGCCTAAAAAATCAAACAAATGCTTAGTTTAAACTATACTGAATTAAAAAATACTCACCACCAAAATTTCGTGATGGCACGAATATAAAAAATTAATTAAAAATCATTCTGATTGCGGTTAATATTCAGCATTAACTAAATTAAGAAAAGCTTTCAGAATAACTCAAATGTATTTTATCTTCACGCTTGCGCGAATACAATACTATAAATCCAACTTTTTAAAGAGAGGGAATTAAAACTATTTACGTAATATTACACACAAAAGATTTGTTCTTGAAAATGCAATTTAAGTTGCCAATTTTCACGTTTACATGAAAATAATTAAAAATTCCTCTAATTTTACGCCAAATAAATTAATGATCTTAGATTAATGTACTTTTTTATACAACCACCAAAAAAGGTTGTTACAAATTTCTCTATTATTCTTCTTCAACACTTTGAGAGGACCCACATAATGATGGTACTGGTATTTACTGGTTTATATCCAGGTTTAAAAATTACCTGTTCAAACCTGTAAGGAGTGGAAACTGCAACTAAATATCTTCGAATTGCCTATGTAGTGTCAGTCTAAAACAATTTGTAAATCCTCTTAGTTTACCTAAGGTTCACAAGATTTTTAAACCACATTATTTAACTTATTTGTTCAAAATCTCATAAAAATATTAACACCGAAATGAGTTGTTGCAATTGTTGTAGCTGTGGCTATTTGAATATAATTCAGGTTAAGTAATTAATTGAATGATTTGTAAAACGTTCTCTTACCTTTAAACAAGGTTTTGGTATTATATTGGGGTAATATGCTGCTTCGAACTTCTCAGTCGGGTGGTTGACTTGTTGTGGGTTCGTTTTAGTAGGCTGAGGTTCGGGCTTTGGCGGCTTTATTTTTCTTAATTTATAACGGTCATGACTTGATGTAGCTCTGCGGGCGATTTGTTCAGATTATAGATGGGAGCGATTTGATCATTTGACCTGTGGCAACGAAACGCAAAACACGAAAAAGTTTCAGGTCCTGGAGTCGTAGTTCTGCGTATTTCTGTGTGACATGATAAACTAGTCCGTTTGTGGGTGAGTGATAATTGTCCCCAGAGTGACATGATAGTGTGCGTGTCTTTGTGTGTGTGTGTGTGTGTGTGTGTGTGTGTGTGTGTGTGTGTGTGCGCGAGCGCGTGCGGGCGTGCGTGCGTACGTGCGTGCATTCGCGCGTGCGTGCGAGCTTGCGTGCATGGATGCATGTGTGCGTGCGTGTGTGCATGCGTGCGAGCGTGCGTACGTGCGTGGGTGCGTGCGTGCGTGTGTGTGTATGTTAGTATCCACGATAACTCCAGAACGAAAATACCTACGTACTTAAAATTTTGTATTTAAGCTTATTTTCATTTGGCTTGGAACATTACATTTTGTGAGAAATCCAGGGGAGGCGAGGGGGATTTATTAGGGGAAATTTTTGGTTTTTGTCAAATATTTCTAAAACAGCTTCATATCTCAAAGGTATAAAAATACCCAGGTGTATACCTTGGACACATGGGTTCCGCACAATATTTTGTTACAACGCGTAATTTACCTGCATAGAAATTCCTAAGGTAGAATTTAAGTATTAGTTCAAATTTTTTGAATATCTGAATAACGATTAATTTTATAAGAAAAAGTGTAGACATATTTTTAAAGAAAATCTAACTTTACATGACTTGTCTTAATATAACGCAAGGTAAGTCTAATAATTAATTAAATATGAATGAAAATGGCTAAACTGTATTATTGATATCGTATAGATGCGGGCGTCTTAGGAATTTTTTTAAGGGCAATCGAAGCACTAAAGTTGGCGAAAATAGTATATTATTTTATAAGGAGCTGAAGTGACACTTTGTGGCGAATCTGCAGGTATGACGGACAAACGTTGTGAGTCCGGCTAATACAGATGAGCCACAAAAAGTCACTTTGCTCCGCATAAAATATACTATTTTTCTTCAGACATTTTTTACACTTAAATGTGAAATAAGAAAAAATAATTAGGTTGTGAAAATAAGGAATAGTTAGATTTACTTAGCGTGCTCTGGCAAGCAGCAGTAGACGTTGCTAGGTTTCGTTGAAAACAATGCATTAAACAAGTTGAAAATTGTGATGATTCTCCGTGTTATTGTAAGTATTTTATTAAACTTTTTGTTCCTATTTGTGTAAATTAAAATATTAGATTGTTAGGAGTATTTGGAGAACAACACTCCGTCAGAAATTACTGAAGCGGCTAATACAGCAATAAATCATCTATTACCTACAAGATCGAGCAAAATTTATGAACGCGTTTTTCAGCAATTTATAAAATGGTGCGATGAAAAAAATATTAAAAGCTACTCTGAAACCGTAATGTTAGCTTATTTTGCCGAATTAGCAACAAAATATTCGATGATAAAATCATTATTGACCATTCGACATGGCGTAGATATAAGCAAATACTTGAAACTTCGTGCATATCTAAAGAAGCAGAGTGAAGGATACACCCCAAAGCAGGCCAAAGTATTTACAAAAGATCAATTTAACAAATTTTTATCGGAAGCGTCGGGCGAAAAATACTTGACAATGAAGGTAAGTTTTAGAAATAGAATGAAAACAAGTCTTTATATTTTGTATTTTTTTAGATAGTTTTGATTATTGGTATCTCAGGGGCATGTCGTTGAGATGAATTGGTGAAGATGAAGGTAGATGACATTGAGAACCTGATAACTCTGCTACATATTAAAATTCCAGATAGCAAAACAAAAAAAAAATTAAATAATTTACAGTTGTAGGGGAATCTTTCCTAAATTTATATGTATAACAAATATGTTGCTTTGCGCCCACGAGATATGAATGATCACCGATTATTTTTGAAATGTGGAAATGGATTAGCGAACTATACAGAATACATAGGGAATTGTCTAAGAAGAACCTCAACTGCACTGTTGGTGGACGGCGGCGCAGATTCAATGTGCTTGAAGCGCCATGGTGGCTGGAAATCCAGCACTGTAGCTGAGCGTTATATTGAAGACTCTCTAGCAACAAAGAAAGAGGCAGACTTGAAAATTTTTGCACCTAGGGCAAGCGCTACAAGTACAGAAGTTCATGTAGAAGAGGAAGAATTAAAGACCATTTCCTTACAACGCAGCGTGACCTCCACTTACCCCTGGTGGATTTTGTTTTGGAGAAAATGTTAGTTTTAATCATTGTACTTTTAATCTTTATAACTCTAAACATTAAATTTGTTTTTTTTTGTTTTCCAAATTGGGTGTTTGAGTTATTAGCTTACATTACTTTTGCATCCGCTGCGAGGGGATGCAAAAGACTTTTGCAGCCGCCGGTGAAAATGTCAAACGTTGGGTGTTTAGGTGAAGTTTAAAATGTCGTCTTTTATTGACGTCTGATGAAAAATAAATTTTTTTGTTTATGGTGGAAATTGAAAATATCTACTTTTCTGAATATTTTGGTACCTAAAAGTGTTTTCAATACTAGAATTAATTGTTTATAATTTTTTTCAGTTAAAGACGTTTTACTCGTCACGATACTTTTTGTATCGCTTATAGCTGATCAGTTTTATTTGTTATAGTACAGAAAACTGATGCTTCTTTTGAAAAGTATGATGAATAAAGTTGTATTGATCAAAACATAATGTCAATGGGTGTTTTGTCTGCTATTTTGCATCAAGTCGCTTGCAAATAATGCGGTTCCGATGTTGTTCTTCACGAGGACACAGAGAGTCGCGTAGGCCTAGCCTGTAAATTAGTTCTCCTATGTACAAACTCTGTTTTCGAATTAAGGACTGAGTTTTAGACTTCAGAAAGATTACCAGTTGGAATAAAAACCTTTGAAATCGGTTGCAGAATTTTTTATGACCTTCGCAGCATTGGGAAAGGATACAAAGCTGCAAAAATGCTCTGTGGTATTATGAATCTGCCTCGACCTTGCCTTTTGGTAAGTAAATACACAAATATTCTGAGAGATTATTTGCATTCTGTGTCTCATAAGTCATTGAATAATACAATAAATGTTCCCGCGGACATTCATATAGCTTTTAATGGTACATGGCAGAAGCGAGGGTTCGTTTCTAAGAACGCTGTTTGTACTGTAACTAGTATTGGCACAGGAAAAGTTTTAGATGTGGAGATTTTAACAAAGTACTGTAGTCGTTGTGAAGCTATGAAACATAAAGCAGAAAAAAAACCCAGCACATCAACAGTTTTGTGTAAAAATTTATGAAGGGAGCAGTGTAGGTATGGAAACTGTAGCTCCCGTTGCTGTTTGTGGAAGGTCCGTTGCTACGAGGGGTGTTCGCTACTTGAAATTCTTTGGTGATGGGGACTCTAGTGCTTTTAGTGCGGTTTGTGACAGTAAGCCATGTGGTGACACACTGGTACAAAAGTTGGAGTGTATAACGCACGTGAAAAAAAGGATGGGATGTCGATTGCGTAAGCTAAAACAAAAACTTGGAAGCACACCTTTGTCAGATGGTAAATCTATAAAAGGAGCCGGCAGGCTAACAGACACGATTATTGACAGGCTTTAAGACTACTATGGCAATGCAATCAAAGGAAATTCAGACAACCTAGACAAAATGAAAAAAGCTGTGTGGCCTATCTTTTTTCAGAAGCTTTCAACTGATGAAAACGGATACTTGGTGTAAGTTCCGGAAAGCTCAATTTGAGTACAAGCCTTATAGCCATAAACCCATTCGGAAAACCATAATGGAAGCTATGGAATTAACATTTTCTGCTCTAGCTCACCATGACCTCTTGAGAAAATGCCTTCATGGAAAGACTCATAATGTTAATGAGTCATTTAACAACATTATATGGCCAATGGTACCCAAAAACGTATTTGTTGGCAAAGAAACTCTAGAACTAGGAGCATTTGATGCTTTAGTCACATTCAATGGTGGTGAGTGTGGGAAAAATGAAGTTCTTAATGGGCTAGGCTTCAAAGATTGTGTCTGAAACCACTGAAAGCAGCGGACGGGGCACGTTTGTGGAAAACGGAATGAGCAACGCAAGAAGCTACCAAAGAAGCAAAACTCAAGAGGACAAAAAAAAGAATAGCAGAAGAACAAGGGACTCATGCAGATCCCAGGTGAATTTTAAAGATAAAGTAAAATGTTTGTTCTAATGTTTTACATTTTATTGATTTCCCGAAAAACTTGATTTTTTTTATAAGAACCTGTATGTGTTTACTACCTTCTGTGCAAAAACTAACAAACTATATTCAAAAATACAAGAATAAACAACAATTTGAGAGAAAACATCATAAAAAAAAGCAAATATATAAAAAAATCATAACTATTTCAATTTTTAATTCAAATTAATAATTTTTGTACAGGAGCTTATAAAATAATGGTAATGGTATAAAAAAATAATAAATTTTAAATAATATAATAAAGTAATATAAGTAAAAAGTTCTCCAAAAACACAAATCGTTAAACTAACTGAAGATGCTAACCATTCACCACAAATAATGCCGTTGTCCCAGTCGGAAGATTAAGTGGGCCGATTCAATATTTTGATTTGCTTAATTACCACAATTTCTGCTGTGTTTACTTCCACTGAACATAAATGCAAAAAAATTGCAATGTAACACTAATAAAAATGATCTCGGACGCCAAGTTATTTTTTAATAATGTTCGGAATAACGAAACCGAGGTTTTACACTAAAAATTTTATCAAAACGTAAAAAAGATAAAAAATATACAACTATGTTTATTAACAGTTAATGATAGGGTCAAATAAAATATATCCTAAAATTCTAGTCTTATACTAAAAATTCATTACATAAATACCTGTTTGTAAAATTTTTGTACACCAATTTTTTTATAACCTCTGGTATCTATGTGATTACGGAAATTTCAACTAAGGTGATGTCATCTTTGCATAAATATTGCGCAATTTCTTGTAATAATGCTTTAGGTAGTAAGCCACACCCAAACTGGAATTATCCTTATAAATTATCTTCTTGAAATTGAATAATCCGTTTAATGCATTATCTTGAAATTTTCCAATAAAAATTGCAATCATAAAATGAAAGCGTACGCAACAGTAAAATTAAATGCGTACTTAAATTGTAATAAAAGTGTAAATAAAAGTAAAATAAAAGTGAAGTAAAAATGCCTGAAAAGACAAATATTTTAATTTTTAGTATTACGAGTTATATTATCTTACCATCAAATTAATGGGACTTGCACAAAATTTAGGTGAAACCCAAAAAAAACTTTCTGCTTCTCTTAACATTCATCAGGAAGTGAAAAAATGGATACTTTGGAAATTAGATCATGTAGTCGTGCGCGAAAGGATTTGCGCAAGGAATTTAGTCAACGATGACGTATTGCGCGAATAAAATGATCAGAAAAATAATTTGAGGTGGGAGTATAAACCTTTAAGGAATGTATACCCCTAAGAAGATATGCACTTAAGTTACACCAAAATGCAAATTAAGTTGCCTACCTCATAGCTACAAACCAATAATAAATAAATTTTCTTATATTTACAACTGAATGAATGAAAGACCTTAAATTAAGGTGTAATTTAATACAACTCAAAAAGGATTGTTGCAGGCTTGACTATATACTAGTAATAATACACACAAAATCTTAGCACGCTATCTCTCTTAGCACTTGAGAAAAAGGTACATACGTGGTATAGGGACCTTCGATTACCCTTAAGTTAATGTGTATAAATTAATCTCTATTTGACATGAAGTTTTAAATGTTATTTTGATACACATTATTTTTTGTTTTTACAATGTTGCATGTTTTCGTAATGAACTATAACCCCAAAAAAATTATAATGAAAATTACTTCATTTCTTTTAATTTTTTAAGTTAGCATACAGATGTTTATTAACCTCTGTCAGACATGAAGTTTTAGACGTCTGTTTGATATAGATTACTGCTTTTGTTTCTACAATGTTGCATATTTTCATAATTAACTTATAAAAAAAATGTTATTAAAATTATTTCATTTCTTTTAATTTCTATTTTGTAGATTGGAAGGTCAAAATATCTGGTGTTCAACACCAGATATTTTAGATTTGATTCAATCTTCATTTGGTGTGTCAAGTTTTCGTTTGTGAATGCTTTCATGAATTTCAAATTAAAGTTTTTTACAACTTTACACTTACATCTTAATTTAATTAAATTTTGTTAAATTTGCTCTTTGATTATTACGTTTTTCACTATTAGCTTTCGACTGTTAGAGGGTGTTCTGATTTGTGTTACTCTTCACTAAAATCAGATTCCATAGTTGGGTTTATACGTTTATGTAATTGCTATATTGCCACGTGTCTAACCACCATACTGCATAAAACGGGATAGATGAGTGAGCTCGGCTAAAACTCAATCAAACGGTCCGTAAACCGCAGAGCTCTTGGATTGCATGGGTGTTTTGGAGTTATCGATAAAATAGTTTTTCAGTTAAAATCTTGTTAGTGAGGAAAGAACCGAAATAGGCGCACAAGCTTTAAATAAAGAAGGAAAAGAAAGTAGGTTCTTATTCCTTGAAAGAGGGAGAGAGCCTGTAAAGTTTGAAACAGGTAGTAATAGGAATAGTAAGTAAGTGACAATTCCCTCAACAAACTTAAATTTATTTTTTTCTTTAACTTCCCAACAAAGGAGGCAATAAGCCAAACGTTATGGTATAGCTATGTAAATATATGAATAATAAATGGAATAGATTATACACAGTATGTATGTTATCCCCAAAACCAAAAAAATATAAGTTAAAATGAGATTGACGGGGGCAAGTCCTGAGCTTGTACTTATGCCCACAGTAATTTATAATTTATAATTATAATACCAAAAACAACAGTACCCCTTCCGGCCGACGCAAGATCTTACGTACCTTAGCCTGAAACGGCCAATTTAATAAATCTATGACATCTGTTACTTACAATAAAGAAAAATTAAATAATTCAGCTTACCTTTCGTTTAGCAAAACTGAATACAAACTCCTTTTTGATTAAATTAAATAAATACAACTGGAAAGGCTTGTTGAGTCCACCCAATTTATCTCGAAAAAAAATTAGTAATTAAGCAATTTAAATTAGAAAAAGAAATTGGTCCGAACAACCTTATCCACAAAACGATAGTGTATATTACATATTTGAGCTACCGAGTAGCATTTAAACTAGCACGAAAAAAAAAGTTACATCTGGTATAAGCATAAAAGTTACAGTAAAGCTACGGCGCGCGACCACATAAACAGTAGTAAAAAATTAGTTATCCCCAAAATGGAGGTTGTACATGAACTCCATACTGGGTGTGGTACATAAAACCAATTTTAACAAAAATTATTCAAAATTTTGATTGTTGATTGTGCGTAACATGTTAAAAAATGGTTTAACTAACATATAGCAGTTCTACACGAGAGAAATTGTATTAAAATTAGCTAAAGTCGGGTATCAAGCTGACACTGAACTGACACTACAGGTAACATGTTTAGCAAATACTCACTGACAGAATTAATATAAATGTATTTAATTTCGTTGTAGGCGATCGTAATCTGCTGAAGGCAATTTAGATACGAGTTGTACTCGGAGGTAAAAATGTTTGTCAACTACTTGCTAACAGAATTAAGGTAAATGTACTTAATTTCGTTGTAGGCGATCGTAATCTGCTGATCGCAATTTATACATGCGATAAAAGGAAATAGCTGACCTGCGTTTGCGAGTACTTATGCGTTATTCAAGGTTAACAGGATTCCACCAGCTCCAGTATAGGTGTAACCTCAACGATCACGCGATCCTAAGTACGTGCGACACAGCTGACCGCAGATTATCAGCAGCACAATCCAAACAATAAGCCGATGAGATACAGAACGGGTAATCTTGTTACATCAATAAAGACAAAACCAAATGTAAACATGAACTTTGCTGTAATCATAACGGTAAAGTTATATGGAGACTTAAGTGCTAAAACGAATGTAAAGGATTAGAACGGTGTTCATTGAGACTATGTTACCTGTAAGGTCGAATACGAGCATTAGTGTAAATGACTTAATCAATTGGTTACATCTATTTCTGTGAAGCAGTAATATGAAATTCTTTTGTGTTTGAAACCTGAAAGAGAAGTTCTAATTACAACGACGTTAACGAGATCTGATACGGCTTACCGAAAATGTGTGGATGGAGTGAATCATTTCTATTACATCCGCCTTTAACAGCTATTATATCACTTCTATACAACAAAGCGATACTATATTGTGAATAAAAACGGAGTCAAGATTTGGACTTTATGCGATTTTGTAACTGATTATGCATATAATATGCAAGTTTACCCCTGCAATAAACAAAGTGAATCTCCAGAGAGAGAGGTCAAGGTAAAAGAGTTGTGCCAGATCTTACTTGTGGTCTAAAAGGTCACAACGTAACGTGTGATAATTTTTTTACCTCGTACGATCTGGAGCAGATTCTATTGAAAAGAAAAATAACCATGCTTGGCACAATTCGCAAAAATAAGCCTGAATTTCCAGTCGCATTGGTCTGCAACAGGAAAGAAGTTCTTTCTTCAACATTTTACTTTAACACCACGATAACGGAGTGTGTAACCAAGATCATAAAAAGCCGTTTATGATTTCAGATTACAACAAAACTAAAGGTACTGTAGACACGTTAAACAACTTAATAACAACATACACATGCAGACGGCAAACTAAAAGATGGTCAATGACTATCTTTTACAATATCATGGACGTTTCAGCTTATAACGCTTATGTTCTGTGATGCGAAGTAACTCCAACCTGGAATGCTGGAAAACTTACAAAACGGCGACTATTTCTTCAAAAACTGGGTAATTCCTTGAACACTCCATTATTGTAAGAAGGAAAACGTCTCCCTCGAAGTATTCCTGCAGCTGAAATTGTTATAAAGTCACGTTCTTCAACCAGTAATGCCGAAGTAAGTGAACAATCAACCACAACCAAGCGTAAAAGAATTTTTGTCCCCTTCAAATGATAATAAAACCAATATGGTATGTTGTAGTTGCTTAAAATACCTATGTAAAGCTCATGCACATGACTACTGTCAAGACTAACAAATAAACGTATATACCTAACTACTACATTTTTCAGATGTTCTTTACATAACATTTATGATACTATGTAATAAAAATAAAATAACGTAATAAAATGTAATAAATAATAAATACTACATCTTATTTCTTATTATTATTTACTGTTATATCAATTAACGACCACTGTAGGCTCCCGGGTCATAATGACCCGAACACAATAAGTGAAACCAAAATGTTAACACAATAGGAGGGTTAATATTTCATAAATTTTAAACGATTCTTCAAGATATTACCACTTCTGAGGAAGAAAACTGAAATTGTTATCAAAACACATAGATTTATGTAAAATATAAATATAAAAACACATTTTTAAAAAACCCTAAAGCTAAGTATTTTAATATAATTAGTGCTTAATCAAAAATACGGAATTAATATTTCTATGTATCCACAAACTAAATAAAGCAATTTCAATTCAAATTACTTTAATTACCTTTTTATTTAAAATATATTATTTGTATAGATCAGTCGTTATTTAGTTAATGAATGCTACTTTAAGTGATGTCATTTAGTATTAAACGAAATAAGTATTACACTCAATAAAAAAATAAGTATTGACACTAGACTTGTCTTCATTAGTTGAATATGCAAATTGAACTCCAGTTTTTGTTCCAACTTTATCGTCTTACAGTTAGTATTTTCTTCTTCTTAAGATCTTTATCAAACGAGATTAATGGTTTTTTAAAGATTATTACTGAAGCTAAATAAGATGTTAATGTAAATTTATATTGAATTCAGATTAGTTCGATTAAATAATAGAGAGAAAACTGAAAATTAAATTGTTTTTTTTAATAGGCTTAGAAAATTTATGAAAGGGTTACAAGGTGCAACTTCTTCCATAAAAAAAATAAAATTGTGTGTTCCATCGAGTTGATAAATAATTTATTGTATAACCCGCTGTTTCGCTTATATTTAATATTTGTCGATGGAAGCAAAACACTGTGAATTAAAAGTTTTTCAATATAGAAAACGTACACGTATACGGTTACAGCAATAAATAATATCTATGAAAATCTGAATGAAATGTTTATATTTTCTGATCTTTCAAGTGGATAAGCAACATGACGGAGACTATATTTTTGAAAGCTTAAACGTAATTAGAAATTGATAAAAACATCTTCAGCAGCCAGATAACAAATATTTTTCTAACAGTATTTATAATGCTAACTGGAATGTTAATTTTTGCTTTGATTTATGAACAGTAAAATCTTTTAAATTAAAACCAATGGAATTGAGACTAAAATTTATAGCGAAACCTTCATTTAAATTCTAATCGTTTCTTTAGGTAATTATTCTTACATGTTTTGAAAAATCGTTATTGGCGATAAAATTGTGTACATAAATAGTTCTCACTGTATCTACATTGATTGCATTTACCTTCATAAATATTTCATAAAAATTACTTATTATAAAACCCGCTCCTACTTTAGTTTTAAGATTTTTTTCTTTTCACATCCTGTTTCATAAAGTGACTGTGTTTACAAATGTACAATAATTGGATTTAATGTTTCTTTTCAACTACTGTAAGCGTATTTTTAATAATGTTAAATTAACACTAAGTAAAAGAATATTTACTTAAAAGTATAATCTGAGTTGACCGAGTTTAGACCAGGGGAAGTTAAAGATATAGTTATAGTGGGGCACAACTTAGCGTTATCTTTTTGGGTGATAGAACAACATAAATGTGACTCAAATACACAATTAAAAACATTCCAATTGAAACACACACTTAAAGAAAAATTGTTTTGATTTTTTCCAAAAAAACTGTACATTTACCCAAAAATTCAGAAATTCTAGGATATTTGAATACATTCCTCGAACTTAACGCTACTATTGTATTCTACATTACATCTACTCAACCATTAATTAAATTATTAGAACTGTGAAGTTATAATTTTGTTAAAAAAAAGAAAAGAAATAGTTTATACACACATTTCTTTCAAAAAATTGCTAGCCAGTGGCTAATGCTATAAAAACTGCTTCAAAATCTAAGCTTTCAGAAGACCGGATACAACATTTTATTCGTCACCATTTAGGTACTGTTATGCCAGATTGAATAGTGTAAAACGTGGTTTGAAAAAAATAATAATTCAACTCTATCAAACTAAAAACATGAACCTTTTTATTATTATAGCTATATCATAAGGTTACAGTTAATTTTTCTAACCCACCATATGATGAGATAAGGTATCACGCACAGATGTTATGCAAATAATGGAAATTTAATTTAGATAATTTAACTTAGTTTTCTCCTTTTAATTTAGATGTAAAATTGAAAATATGAAAATAAATTTTTTTTTCATGACGTGTGATTTTTTGTTTAAATGCGATAACTAGTAAATGCCTTTTTTTTTTAAAACAAATTGGGATTTTTTTTTCAAAATTGGCCAAAACATGTGGAAACCGAATTTTTGAACAATTTTTGTTAATAAAATTTTTGTCTAAAACTTATAATAAAGATAGAATATGCAATTGAAAATTTAACATGGGAAATTCATACGGTGCGTCTCGAAACGGGACATACGGTATATATATATATATATATATATATATATATATATATATATATATATATATATATATATATATATATATATATATATATACTTGTCCTATTTGTAATGCTTTTCTTTGTACAAAAATAAATTTTTTGTATTTTATTTGGATCGTGTTTTAATTTATTCGTTTTTAACCACTCCTCAATTAGTATAGTCATTTATATGAATTAATTGCGTTAGGAGGGTCATTGACATAAACAAGAAATAAAAGAGGACCCAATACCGAACCTTGAGGTAGACCAATTGAGACAGGTTCGATGTTAGATGACTTGCTGCTGAATGATACACATTGCATTCGATTAATTAGGAATGAACGAAAAAAGTCTAATGGTCTACCTCTTACGCCGTAATGATCTAACTTTTCCAGTAATGAGGATGGCAGCACACAATCTAAGTCTTTAGATAAGTCATAAAAGAGTGCAGTTCCCTTTCTGCCATTTTCAAATGTATTAACAACATGTTCGATTAAACTAGAGACTGCGTTGGTAGTTGACGAACCAGCTCTGAAACCTAACTGGCTTTCAGTGAGTATTTGATTTTTGTTTAAATAGTCTATTAATTGATTTTTTTGTTAAGATTTCAATCAATTTACATAAGACAAAAATGATTGATGTTGGTCGATAATTATAAACAGCGTTTTATCGCCATTTCTATGCACAGGGACAACGCTGCTGATTTTAAACCAGGATGGAAAATTTCCTTCGAGAAAACAATCATTAACCAGTCTTGTAAAATATACACCAATAATATCAATGCAGTTTAATAAAATTTTGCTATTTAATTCACAAATATCGATTTAGATGGTTTTTGTACAATGCTGTAAACTTCATGATATACGGCCAGTGCAAAATAAAAAGAATTGATTGGAGAACTCATATTTATTAAATAATCGTTACCCTTCGTGTATAATAAGGAAGGGCACCTGCAATTGAAGTACCAATAGAAATTAAGTGTAGGTTTAAATCATTAGGAGATAATGCAGATTCGTTATGTTTAGTTCAATTTCTCTTGTAGTTAACCAATCTCCATCCATTTCTTATTTTGTTATCAGAGGCAGCCATAAAATTATTACAAGTTGTTCTTTTTGTGTTTCCACTTAATTTGAGATTGTTACTCTTAAGATTTCTATAGAACTGTATTTGTGCATCATCTCTACTTACATCAGCTTCTATTTTTGCAGCTGATAACTCGACGATGCCAAATTCATTTGCGAAAGTGATTCAAGAAACGTGGAAAAAGTGCTGCAATCATGTAATTGCAATGGAAAATGATTATTTAGAAAAGGATATTGTAGTTGGCATTACAGTTAAACCGTTCATTATAAACATCGGTGAAAGTAGCAGTAACGGTAGTTTTAGCGAACACGAGTGCAACAAACCTTAAAAAAGATTTTCATTAAAAAATAATATTTATTAAAAAAGCAATAACATTAAATTAAAATTTTAAAAAACCCCCGACACAAAAAAAACCTCTGAAAAGTAAAAAAATTATTGAATCCTAGCTAAGAACATTTTCTATCAAGTCACCTTTCAAACAGAAAAAATGAATCAAAACCTCCAAATTGTAAATAAATCCCTTCAACTAGAAATGACCGCAAGATTTTCAAACGACTGAACATATTGTGTTGAATCATAGCTAAGAACACTCTCGATCAACTCACCTTTCAAACAAAAAAAAAAAACTAGATCAAAATGAGGTCGTTCATTTGTCAGTAAGTAAGCGATCACTGAAAAACAAATTGTCACCGCACCGAATAAAAGTCCGGATGCTTGTGTGTTTACTAGAACACATCAAAATTTTAGTAACTTTAAGTCGTGTGGTAATATTGAACGAAAGAGAAGCAATCAGAATCGTATACTTCGTACTGTTGTCAACAAACTGAAACTTGGTTCTCGCAAAGCAGCTCACTAATCACAAATATCAAAGTCCGCAATAAGATACCTACAGAAGAACGCAGGCATGCATATCACCTAAAGCCGGTTCAAAATTTGCACCCTGGAGATTCTGAAACGCGATTTAGATTGTTATTTACTAGACGCGTAGTAACGAATTACCATAATGTTATGTTTGGGAAGATGAAAATTCCTTCGGAATTCGGCCACAGTATCTTCAAGATGAATTTAGTATGAACGTGGGGTTAAGAGCTTTTGATGATAATGGTTGTGGTCCATATTTTCTACTTCCAGGGTTAAAATCGGAACAATCTTTGTAATTTTTGACGAATCACCTACAAGATTAAATCGTGGATTTAAGGCATCAAAGTTTGGTAGAGCTTGGATTATCTGTAAAGGTATGGCTTAATAACAACTACCCGCAACGTTGGATTGGCCGATTCCATCAGATGAATAATGACGTGATTAATGATACTGGACCAGTGGCGTACCCATCTGAATCGAGTAGATTTTTGAGGAAATGAAAAATACAAAGTTTTCCCCAATGCAGTGTTAACTAGCGACGACTAAGTGTTAAGGATGCAACGAACGTGTAATAACATGCGCAAAACCAGAGTAAAAATTACACAAAATCTTACCCCATTAGGATGTCCGGGTAGTAGGGTCTAAGAAACCTCGACCATTAAATGTATTCACTTTCTGATCCACTATTGCATCAGCTCTAATCTTAACACTGTTCACCAACTCCTTGAACTACTACAACCTGGGTGGATGCGTACGTGCGTGCGTACGTGCGTGCGTGTGTGTGTGTGGAGGCGGGGGTTGCGTGTGCGTGTGCGTGTACGTGTGCGTGTGCGTGCGCGTGCGCGTGTGCGTGTGCGTATGCGCGTGCGTGTGCGTGTGCGCATGCGTGTGCGTGTGCATGTGCGTGTGTGTGTGCGTGTGTGTGTGCGTGTGCAAGTTTGCCAAGGGTTGGAAAACTCACCTCGTTTGATTGTCATAATTAATGCTTTTTTTCTAAACAACCTGACATTAATGCGGGCATGCCACAAGGATCAATGATAGTTACTACACTTTTTCTGCAATATATAAATGATCTTATTTCTTGAACAACGAGTGGGCGTGTTATTTTAGTTAAACTTAATGATAACAAAACTCAATGTTTTATTGTGTCCGTCAAATAAGATCGATCATTACGTGTAGTAAGTAAGAATGGCTCAGATATTAAGTTTTCAGACTCCATAACTATTTTAGGACTTACTGTACCTTCAAATCTATCATAAGTTGACTATGTTCTGTCAGCTAACAAAGCTGCTGTTAAAATAATAAACTTTTCTTTAAATTTGAGCAGCACTAGCTCCCGATAACTCTTCCTGTTATATAACGTCTAAATATGACCTCATTTAGAATATAACTCTCACATCTGGGTTGATGCTTAGTTAGGTAAGTACACTAGCGTTTCATTAAAGAAGCAGTTTATTACAACGCGAAGCAATACAGGTGTTGCAGTAACTCACAGTAGAGATAAAGTCCGATCTGTTACCAATCATTTATTGTAAAAACGTATTGAACGGAGATCAGCTCTAAATTTCAGTTATAAACTTCGCCACACTCAGACAGTCAAGTTTATAGTATATAGTAGTTATAAGTGATTTCTCCAAACAGAACAGTTTGAAGAAATGAGGTAGATGTAAAGTTAGTTCCAGGTCAGAACAACGACGATGAAACAGGTATTAGTATACGATCTAAGATAAGTTGAACTTATATTTCAGTTATCAAACAATATAAAATACTAACTGTTAGTGGCTTATTTCTATAAAACTTCCAATTTAAGCACCCAAATCCCATAGATAAAAATCGTTAGCTTAAGCCTTTAATTTTTAGCAAGTAATTAATTGAAAAATCTAGGATATACCCAGCAGTATGAATACAAATATAAATTGGATGGACAAAAAACCATTAATACTGTTACTTAAATGTTATAAGATTTTCATCAAACTATAAGATGGGATCTGCAAAATTACGTGTTAGAAGAAAAAAAATGTAACAAGGTCATTGCTGAAGACGTTGTTTTATACCAACAAATAAGAACGGAGTTGCAAAGTTTATTTTTACGTCTGAAAGTAACTAAAACATCCATAAAAACTATGTCACAGTTTAACCAATAGCTGTATAAAATTTAAACCTTTATGTAAAATTATTATTGTGTTCAAGGTCGAACGGTTAAGACTTATTGATAAGTGAGTGCGCTTTGACCCCGTGAGATATCAAGTTGATCGCTATAAAATTGGTGTATTCCGCATCATTATCAAACATTACTTGTACATAACTTCTTAAGGTCTGTATATTTTACTAGATTAATTATAATAGACAATACCTTGTGTACCTATACCTGCCAACATCACTGACGCAACTTCTGCCACCTCAGCAAATTTACCGACAACATAATACTACATAATATTCACAACCTTATGGAACTACAAATATGCCAAGCCAAACTTATAATCTAACATCGTATTCGCCATCAAACACAAAATCCAAACATCAAAAAAGAAACACCATAATGTACAAGATGCCAAAGGTACGGACACACAAGGGATTACTGTAATAACACACCACGTCGTGTTAAATACCTAACTAGTCATATAACTTATGTAGCGAAGTTGTTAACTGTCACGAAAACATCCAGCTAATTACCGCGGATGCGTAATACATAAACAGTTACAACAGAAACTGTATCCACCATTACGAGAAAGACGTCTACCTGCCAGGTTGGTCCAACCAGATACAAGTTTTGCTCAAGTACTGAAGCAAAATACCCAACAAATTCAAACCGCTAACGTTGCGCATACTTCCGCTATATTGATTCCACCACAACCAAACAGTGATCTAAAGAATTAAAAGACAAAAAAGCTTATGGAACAGATGAGGACGTTACTTAACCTCTTAACAACGTTAGTGGCCAAACCAACATAATGGCTCAATTATTAAAAATTACGATATGGAACGTCAACGGCTTGTGTCAACATGCACATGAAATCAAATTATTCTTAAATACTTGTCATATCGACGTGCTGTTTATATCAGAGGCTCACTTCACGGATCAAAGCTAAATGATCAAGCTGAATATAAATATGAAAACATACAAGTCACTAGCGTTACTGTTTACGATCATATAGGTGAGCTAATATTAGCAGCTGTCTACTGTCCCGCCAACCACAATAATAAATCTGAACACTTCGGCAAACGGTTTAAAACACTTGGAAACCGGTTCTTGATTGGAGGAAACTTACTGTATGGGATTAAAAATTATTATTAATTTTATTAAATACATAAATAAAAAGTTTAACTCGAGTAGGATTTGAACCTACGACCTGTATAATAATGACTGTATGGGGTTCTAGAATAACCACAATAAAGGGAATACAGCTTTTAACAGCTATGAGAACCAACAACCTAAGCTATCTTTCTACAGGTGAGCCTACATACTAGCCATCCACAAAAGTTGCCGAACCCCTTAGAAATATGCACTACTAAAGGTGTTAATATAAAACGATGCTTAGAACACAGCTCTGACCATACACCAATCATAATTACCATGTTCTTTTGATTTCTTAAGTATTTCCGTATATACTTGAGAAATCAAAAGAACCATCCCTTTACAGCAGGAAAACTGAATGGAATTTATTTCGTAACACGGACGCGTTAATCTAAACGTTCCGCTGAAAACTGTGGCAGACAGAAATGGCAATTGAAACACTAACTAAAACAATGCAAACCGCTGCTTAGCAATCCACACCTGACCAAACCACAATGTATATCAAAGAAGCAATACCGATAAATGTGCAACAATTAATTTCAAAAAAGGCAAAAGCTAGAGCGAGATAGCAATTAACCCATTCACCTGGCGATAAACAAAAACTAAATAAAATTAATAAAGAATTAATTAATAATGTCAAGTGCTCATGAAACTGAAACATGAATCCGTTCAAGAATATTTAAGCAAATTAAATCCAACCCAAGCCACTGAATATTCACTGTGGAAGGCGGCCAAAAGATTCAAACGACCTTAAACTACAACACCGCCTGTAAAAGCTGAAGATGGTAATTGGCTAAGAAGTAATAGACCTGGAAAAAAGACAGCACTGCTCGCCGGCATTTCTCTACATGCGACAAGCATTTGATAAGGTTTGGCACAAAGGATTATGCTTCAAGATGTAATCTAAACTACCACATCAACTTTATAACACACTAAAGTCATTCCTTACAAATAGACAATGCTATGTGAAATAATTTCAATATCATCCGGAATCTTTTGCGGATGATAGTGCTATTCTAGAATCGCATTCTAGTCCCGTCATCGCCACGAAGCATCTTCAGGGACACCAGAACGATATTGAAACTTGGATGCAAAAATGGAAAGCTAAAGCAAACTCAAACAAATCAGTACATGTTACGTTTACTATGAAAAGAAGCAATTGTCCTCCAATAACGCTCAATGTATACAATTACCTGAAGCGGATGAGGCTAAATACCTTGATCTTCATTTAGACAGGCAGATGACATGGATGAAACAGATCTTTTACGAACGCAAACAACTAGGGTTCAAGTTAAAAAAATGTATTGGATGTTAGGAAAAAGATTCGCCTATGTCATTAGAAAGTAAACTGCTCCTGTACAAAACAATGTTACAATCTATTTGGACATGCGGGATCGAACTGGTATGTGCCTAGTGCGTGACGAAATCAAAAAGTTCAGTGAAGAACATAGCCATAAACTTTAAATGCACCCTAATGGCTTGGAAACTTTACTGTTATATGATGAAGACGAACTTAGACAGCTAAAAAGGTTCAAACCATCGGATCTGAAAACCAGATTTAATTAGAGCATATTAGTGACAAATGTTGAGTGAAATACCCATTAGACAAATTAAACTTAGTTGTAGTTGTAATGTTTACTTTTAGATATAATTAAGTACATATAGAGAATCATCATTGGGCGATTCTCTGCATGTCAGGATGTTACGCTCATTTTTGATAATCGATTAATCATAACAAATACTAATTATCCATACTGAGGATAGATTGTATAGATAAAAAATCTAAATGGAAAAAAATGTAAAATTAGTTGCCTAAACCATGGTAATTTATCTAAATAAATACTCCTGTAACAGTATGTGAAAGAACTTGATGTGTTGATAAATAGTATTAATGAAAACTAGTCCTTGTTTCACAAACATTACGCATTGAACAACTACACAGATAATCAAGTTTTTCTTCCCGAAAGTGTTGATCACCGGTTAGCTTTTTGTCAGTCACTTTTGAATACAATTAAAAACGTTTGAAGTTTTATTTTGCGTTATATAGACCGATAAATCAATTTTTACTAGCGACGTAATTACCTACCTTTAAAACCTATATTCGTTAGAAAATTTATGTGCAATAAAGGTGTGGATGACCAATACAAAAATTCTCAATCAAAGTACGAATTACCAATGTAACAGTCCTTTTAAAGGCGACAGAGTTTGACGATCGCATCAATGCACCGTCATATCGAAATTTCCTTGAACATAATGTTTTCTTCAAACAGGATGTTGCACCTCCACACAATGGTACTGTAATTTGTTGCTTGTATTGTGTTAGATGATAACACTGTCCAACAAGGTTTACTCAAATTTAATAACTGATAAAATCAAACATTGCCTGGGATCTTTTCAATAGTAACGCTTCAAAAATATATCAAAAAGATATATTATCAAAAACTCTACAGTTTAGCTTTTGAAATTAATATATTAATGAGATTATAGTTGGCGTGCTCTAATACCTATACAACAGTTATCTAAATTTAAACCGAAGTTTAACCGCTGCTTGCAGCATAAATAATAACTTGTTACGGTTTGAAAACATATTCATTACAAAAATCGTAACATACTTTATTTTCACTTATAATCAATCACGAGGGGCAGACAATCATTAATAGCACGAATTACACCTAACCAGCTCACATTTAAGATCAAAAAATTACGGTTTCGCCACACAGGGTTGATTAAAACATAAAAGATCTGTGTTCTGTGCTTTCATTTATCTGCACCTGTGTACAAGTTGTGGGTGTATTAATAGTAGATTTTGTGACACAACTGAGAATTATTGAACTCAATATACCTTGGTAAAATGTTTTTCTTCACCGAGATATAAGCTGTTCAAGTTGATTTATAAAACTTTTTGTTCTATAATTCAACAATTAATTTGAACAAAAATTTGTAGTTGGTTTTTTTTTGGGTGGCAATTTTAACTTTTTTCTAGAGCATGCCACTTACTGTATACGTGATGGTTAAAAGTGCTTTAAAAGTTTTGGTTAGTGATTTTATGGATGTTTTGGTAAAATTTACAATTTATACTACAATATTAAAGGCAAACTGCTTGCTGGTTCGATGTGCGCAGATCTATCTATTTTCAAGAAAGATGCCACTAAAGTAACCAACCCGACATACTTATTTAAGTAATAATTTAAATAATAATAAAAATTGTAATATAAGAACCTGAGAAATATATAACACATAAATAAAAATCTAGCTGATTCTGGATTGCGAGTTGGCCAAAGACAATCGCTACCATGACCAACCCAACGATGAGGGAAGTTATTATTTAAACAATTTCTAACTGGAGTTGGAAAATGAGCAGGGGCACCGTCATGTATATACCATAAATTTTCTCTTGTATTTAATGAAGCATCGTATAGTAATCCTACCAGATCATTTCAAGAAAGTTTAGGTACATATCGCCATTAAATCTATGCGACATTCCGCACGGGTTTATTAAACAGTCTCCAACAATGCCACACCATATGCTTATACAAAAATTCCTCGATAAATGTACATTTGCATGCTCCCATGATAGACCATAAAGTGGGGTTTTTACACATTTTATTTTGCATAAATTGGCAATACCACACACCTTGGTAAATCACTTGAAAGCAAATTTTGAACCAGAGTTAAATGATAAAGCACAATGTCTCCTTACGTAATAATCTGTGAACAGATTTATTACTACTTCCAACTGTTACAGCTAAACATCTCGTATTCAGTTGATGGTTTTCTACCGCACGAATCAAAACTTCATCTTCACTTTCGACAGCCATACTTTTGGATGACCACCATTCTCTGGACTCTGGACGAAATGATCTGGTTTCTCCCAAACGACGAATCACATTTTGAAATAAATTATGATTTGACTGTCTTCTATCTGGAAACATTTGCAAGTAACTTCTTGCCGCAGCACGGTCACCTTAGTTTTATTGTGAATACACATAGAGCATATCTCGCACTTCAATATTTGAAAATTTATTATGCCACGACATTTTTACGAAATAATGATGAGATGCAGTGGTATATTTGTACAATGCGAGATTTTAGCCGCGTGTGTATATCGAAAACAATATCTTTGACTTCGACAAATTCCTCTTTTATTCATACATATATCAACGTAATTTTATTCTACACACGAAGGAAAAGGTACTGTAGAACTATAAAGGCTCCGTTTGTGTAGGCATGTTTGGCGATTTATGAACTTCCTGTTTCGCCTTTTCAGATGTTGTACTTATGTTCCTACAATCTCACTTTTAGTGGTCTACTACTCTATTTTATGTATACTCTGCCGCATTCGCATGTTAGGTTTTATAAACAATTCCTGGAATTCTGGCCTTCACTGTGTGGTTTGGTTTTGGTCGATCATGTCGATTTGAAGACAGTGCGTATATTGTGCTTGCTGCCTATCCTTCGTATTTTGTCGGACTGAGCTACCTGGTATATTTAGTATTGCCGCTATGTATTAAGATTCTTCTTTTTCAGTTACCCTTACCCTGTTTAAGTTAGGTGTTAGACCGGTGTAGCCATTTTTTTTAAGTGTTTTAGCGATATTTTCTTTTTCTTTTTTCAGATCCTCTTGTTTTGAGAGTACTGTTTCAGCTCTATCTTGCTACGCCTAACTTCACGCTTTTGTTGGGATTGGAGTTGTACCTCCACGTGTGGATATGTTTCCTGTATACAATTGTAGTGAAAAGTGTTGTCATTCCAGTCTGCAGGTACATCCAGGAATGGCAGTTTATGTTCCAACTCCAACTTCATTCTGAATTTTATAGAAGGTGCGCGGCCATTTAGGTGATCTAGGTATTCATCCAGCTTATGCTTGCCGTCTTGCCAAACTACGAAGGTATCGTTCACGTATCTAAGCCACATCCTTGGTTTCTCTGTGAATTCGGACATCGCTTGGTCTTTAAAGTCTTCCATATATATATATATATATATATATATATATATATATATATATATATATATATATATATATATATATACTGGGTTCCCATATCAGACTATACAATTTAAAAGTCGAATAAAACTTTCTAATCAAAGCAAATTAACTTTTTAATGGACTAATATGTAGCTTATTCTGTGGGTTTATGACTAAAGTAAATAACAATTCAAGTTTTAAAGATCAAGGAGGCGCCTGTCTATAAACAACGACTTAAGTGTTTCTGTCAAATATGCGTTATACGCAAACGATATAATTGCTCCAGTTTAACAATTTTCATTGCATTATGAATTATTCGATTCAAGAGCGTGTGTTTTCTGTGGAAGTCTACATTAGAACTGGTTCATTTGAAGAAGTTCGGCGTGCATTTCGACGGCAGTTTGGAAACAATAATAGGGGCGATGCACCAACACGCTTTACAATTGCGGCGTGGGTTCGTCATTGGCGTGAAAATGGCTCTGTGCAATACATTAAAAAACCTGGACGTCGAAGAACCGTGCGTACACCTGAAAATATTGAACGAGTGAGAGCTGCCTTTACAAGAAGTCCTAAGAGATCGGCTAATCGGCAATCACTTGCCCTAGGAATATCTAAGGGAAGTCTCCACAGAATTCTGCATAAAGATATAAAATTTCACCCCTATAAATATCAAATGGCGCATAACCTCAGTGATGTAGACAAAGGAGCGAGGTGACATTTTGTGAAGAATTTTACATCAGCATCGTGGAGAAATTCATAATTTGCTAATGAGCGACGAAGCAAATTTTCATTTGGACGGTGTTGTTAACAAGCAAAACTTTAGATACTGGGGAGTAGAAAATCCTCACGAACTGTTTACCAAAAACCTCCACAGTCCAAAAGTCGTTGTTTGGTGCGGTGTAGCATCATTTGGAATTATCGGTCCTTATTTTTTTGAGGATGAAAATAACCGTTCTGTTACAGTTAATTCCGAACGCTACATAAACATGTTGCAAACGTTTCTTATCCCAGAACTAATTAGACGAGGACTAAATGGCGCCATATTATTCCAGCAAGATGGAGCAACGGCTCACACAGCCAGAAACACTATGAGAATTTTGCGAGATTTTTTTGACGGCCGTATAATTTCCCGATTTGGAAATTTGAATTGGCCCCCGAGATCTCCCGATTTAACGGCCCCCAATTTTTTTCTCTGGGGATACCTAAAGCAAAAAGTTTTTGCAAGTCGTCCCGCAACAATTCCGGTGCTGAAATTGCAGGAATAAATGGAGATTTGCTTCGCCGAGTGATGATAAATTTTGAACTTAAAATTCAAAAATGCATTGAAGTCGAAGGAGGGCATTTGGAAGACATGATCTTTAAAACTTGAATTGTTATTTACTTTAGTCATAAATCCCAAAGAATAAGCTACATATTAGTCCATTAAAAAGTTAATTTACTTTGATTAGAAAGTTTTTATTCGACTTTTAAATTGTATAGTCTAAAATGGGAACCCTGTATATATATATATATATATATATATATATATATATATTGCTCAATATGGGTGATAGTGGGGAACCCATTGCCATCCCAAACTCTTGTTGGTAGAATTTGTCTTCTGCCTGGAAATATGCAGTTCTAATGGATATTGTCAGAAGTTCCATTATTGTGTTTGTCGAGAGTTGCATGTGTTGATCTAACATTTCATCTTTTTCCAGCATGCCCCTTATGATATTTAGTACTTTATCTATGGGCACATTTGTGAATAAGCTCACGATGCCGAAGCTTACCAGTATTTCTTCATGGTTAGGTTGGAAATGTCTGATGGTTTACACGAAGTCTGCGTATTCTTGACCATAGACTCGGTTTTCCCAATAAAAGTGTGTGATGACTAATTTTGATCGATGGGTCATTCTACAGGGAATTGACCGCTCTCATTTCTAGGTTGGAGAGGTTAGGTTTGGTTCGACTAGATGCGACTAGAACTGTATTCTTTGACTTCTTCAGGTTCTAATTTCATAGCCGTTTCTTCAACTGCGGTTATTAAATACTGAATATAGTATACCTGTATGTACAGAACGCTACTATCATCTTTGTGCATGCTATTTTGATTTAGCTATATGTATTTGATTGTTATTAAGTCGAAGGTACTTCCACGTAACCTCTTTGTCGGTAATACAAATTTTATTACATTTTTTGTCGCTAAGTACAGATAATTATAGCTTAATACAGAATGTCATAGTCACAGACATTAATTTGGCAATTACGGTTAATTTTTACATTCTAACTACATACTTGCGCATATGTAGGTATAGATGGTTATGTAATCGACTCATTTTTCACTAAGGCTAAGTCGACTTATTAGCTCACGAGTGTGTGTCGTGGTCGTGTGCAGTGTGTGTGCGTGTGTGGTGTGGTGTGCGTGTGCGTGCGTGCGTGTGCGTGGTGCGTGGTGCGTGGTGTGCGTGTGTGTGCGTGGTGTGGTGTGTGCGTGTCGTGCGGTGCGTCGTGCGTGTGCTGTGCGTGCGTGTGTCGTGTGTGCGTTGTGCGTGGTGTGTCGTGTGTGCGTGTGCTGTGCGTGTGTGCTGTGTGCGTGTGCGTGTGGTGCGTGTGGTGTGTGCGTGTGTGCGTGTCGTGTGTGTGTGTGCGTGTGTGCTGTGTGTGTGTGTGCGTGTGTGTGTCGTGTGTGTGTGTGTCGTGTGTGCGTGTGTGTGGTGGTGTGTGCTGTGTGCGTGTGCGTGTGTGTGTGTGTCGTGTGCGTGTGTGTGTGTGCGTGTGGTGTGTGTGTGTGCTGTGTGTGCGTGTGGTGTGTGTGCGTGTGTGGTGTGTGTGTGCGTGTGTGTGCTGTGGCGTGTGTCGTGTTGCGTGTCGTGTGCGTGTGTGTGTGTGTTGCGTGTGGGTGTGTGCGTGTGTGCGTGTGTGTGTGCGTGTGTGCGTGTGCGTGTGTGCGTGTGTGGTGGTGGTGTGTGCGTGTGTGCGGTGTGTGTGTGCGTGTGCGTGTGTGCTGTGTGCGTGTGTGGTGTGCGTGTGTGCTGTGTGTGCGTGTGTGCGTGTGCGTGTGCGTGTGCGTGTGCGTGTGCGTGTGTGCGTGTGTTGCGTGTGTGCGTGTGTCGTGTGTGCGTGTGTGCGTGTGTGCGTGTGTGTGCGTGTGTGCGTGTGTGGTGCGTGTGCGTGTGTGCGTGTTGTGTGCGTGTGTGCGTGTGTGTGCGTGTGCGTGTGCGTGTGCGTGTGCGTGTGCGTGTGCGTGTGTCGTTGCGTGTGTGCGTGTGTGCGTGTGTGCGGTGCGTGTGCGTGTCGTGCGTGTGCGTGTGGTGTGGTCGTGGCGTGTGCGTGTGTGCGTGTGTGCGTGTGCGTGTGCGTGTGCGTGTGTCGTGTGTGTGGCTGTGTGCGTGTGGTGTGTGCGTGTGTGCGTGTGTGCGTGTGTCGTGTGTGCGTGTGTGCTGTGTGCGTGTGCGTGTGCGTGTGTGCGTGTGTGCGTGTGTCGTGTGCGTGTGCGTGTGGTGTGCGTGTGTGCGTGTGTGCGTGTGCGTGTGGTGTGCGTGTGTCGTGTGTGCGTGTGCGTGCGTTGGTGTTGCGTGCGTGTGCGTGTGCGTGTGTGCGTGTGCGTGTGGTGCGTGTTGTGCGTGTGTGCGTGTGTGCGTGTGTGCGTGTGTGCGTGTGTGCGTGTGTGCGTGTGTGCGTGTGTGCTTGTGTGCGTGTGCATGTGTGCGTGTGTGCGTGTGTACGTGTGTGCGTATGTTCGTGTGTGCGTGTGTGCGTTTGCATATGTGCGTGTACGCGCGTGCGTGTGTGTGTGAGTTTTGTTAATAGCCACGATAACTCGAAAATGACAACACGTACGTACTTCAAATTTCGTATTTGAGCTTGTTTTCATGGGAGAAATTCAGCGGTGGTCGGGTATATTAGGAGCAGTTATTGGTATTTATCAAATACTTATGAAACAGTTCTATATTTCAAAGACATAGAAATAGCAACATATAGACTTTAATCATACAGGTTTAGTATGTTGTATGCAATTTTTCGATACGATGCATAATTTAGCGGAAAAAATGCCTTAAGTGGAGTTTAAGTGTTAGTTTAAAGATAATTAAAATTTTACAAAACCTTTTTTTTACAAAGTTTCTTAATATAAAGCAAACTAACCCTAAAAAATAATTCGACAGCGTTGAGAACGCTAAAATTGTAATTACGGCGGCATTGGAAGTTAGCATCGATATGTCTATTAACGTCTACCTTACATGAAGTTTTAAACGTTCATCTGACATAGATGATCGATTTTGGTTTTGATAATGTTTCCTATTTTCGTTTAAGAGGTAGGTTGTATAATTATCCTAAAAAACGTATTGTAAAAATGATTTGATTTCTTTTAATTTTCACTTTGTGAGTTGGAAGGTCGTGTCTTGTTCCACACCAGGTATTTATATAGTATTAAGTACAATTTAGAAGTGAGAATTTTTAATTTACATAGTAGAGTTTATGGTAACTGTCTTTGGGTATTCCAGAATTATCCAAATAAATTTGAGTAAAAATTTATGTTTATATTGTATATCTTGGCAATTAGACTACGCAAGTCTGCGATCTACGTTATTGATGTTTAGTCCAAATTAAGAGCACAAATATTGTATAGAGAGTAATAAACGAAAACGTCACTCGGACCAACTTAAAATCATACTCTCAAAAACTAATTTAAAAACTATTACCATACAACTTGATACATTTCCAATGTGACAACTATCTTTGTGTTTCAGATGATATTACGAGATAGTTCTAGATTGATTTTCCAGAGCTTTCAGCTCGATTGTCTCCAAACTAATTATAACTAAATATAACTAAATGTCTTTATATGAAAATGTAAACTTTCACGAATATTACGCATATTATAATACTTATCTTTTTTGGATTCTTTTATGGTGTATTTTTGTATTTAAGTTATACAATCTAAACGTTTCGATAACACTTACAGTTATCTTCGTCAGTAGTAATGCTATCTTTCAAAATTGATGTATACTATAGAATCAAAATTATCAAAACAGATATGGTTATTTATTCTCCTTATAGGCAACGAAGTGTTATATGCTTCTATATAATACATTTTTTTTGTTAGTCCTTGTCCACCGCTGATGATCATAGCTATTGATTGTAGGTACGTGGATGTATCTTGTTTGTTTCATTTGTTTGCTACTGTAAAGAAGGTAGAGTACCCAAAAAGTGGAAATGTATGAGATTTTTTTTTCATTAAAAATGTTTTGGTAGCTAATGAGGTTAAATGTAGCAGCTGCCAATTTTTATACAAATGAGTAGTGTTTATACAGGGTGGCCCAACGATAATGTCGCACCCCTCTTTATGACTCTCCTGGTAGATTTAGAAAAAACGCTGGAACACGTCAACTTTGATTTCTATGGGGACATCTTTTCCACTAAAGCTCCATTATACAGTGTGATTCATAATTGGGTATAACATGTCCTATACCTACCTTCAACCGTTTTAATTTTATTTGCGTCTTTATAGCGCATATAATATTCTATTATCGATAGGTTGAGACTTTAGGAAGCTTTTTCCACTATGATTTCTATGGATACCATCGAACTAATAATAATCGTTTGCGGTCACTGTCAAGGTATGTCAGTGTAAGCTTACACTTTTTTTTTTCAAATCGAACTGCTATCATTATTATGAAGCTTTCCATTCGAGAAAGGGTAGAAATAACAAAACTTCATTATGAAAATGGAAGTTCCGCCCGGGCTGCCGCCCGCTTATTTAATCAGTTAAATCCAGACAGAACTATTAACGGTAAGTATGTGGAAAGATTAGTAAGGAAATTTGAAGATACTGGATCTGTGATTGATATTCATTACCATTCAAGTAGAACGGTGAGAAAAAATTCCAGAGAAATAGCGGTTTTTTCACAACCAACGCACTCGCCAACTAACTATGCCTTCAGGATTTTCGATTTTCTCGCACATCAATACACAGGATATTGAAAGATAATACATTTCATGCTTACACGATACGACTTGAACAAAAACATAATAAAGAAGATTATGACAGAAGTTTGGAGTTCTGCGAAGAAATCAACCAACGGTTAATCAACAATCGAAATTTGCTGTTCAATATTTGTTGTTCGGACGAATGCACGTTCTGTTTGCACGGTGCTGTAATACACAATTTTCGTTATTGGAGTGACTCCAACCCTAGTTTAATTAGAGATAGCACCTATTTTTATCCCTGGAAACCTGACAGGTGAGTTGTACTGGGACATGTTGAAAAATACAATAAACCCGTTACTCCTGTAATGCAGTTCTTGAACACTCACTTTCCTGGTCAGTGGATTGGTAAACGAGGTTCAATTGAGTGGCCACCGAGTTTGGGAAATTTCAAAAGTAAAATTTACGACACGAATCCAGAGTAAATTGAAGATCTTCGACACCGACTTACAGATGAATAACTACAGACATGGTGGTAAATGTTCTCAAGAGGTTTGAGGAGAATCTTTATTACAGTATCGAGCTAAACGGACACTATTATTATTACGACATTGAAGATTAGTTTTTCTTAATAAATAAATTTTTTTGCTTACTATTTGAGTTATTTAATTTTAAGGCAATTATTAAAAGCACATTTTCTTTATGAATCATCATGTATAAAGAAATCTTGACAGTAGAGATTATTGCAAAGGATTTGTCCTAATGGTATCCATAGAAACAATAGGGTACACAGTCTCAACCTGTCGCTAAAACAGTGCTATTCCAGCTATAAAAACGCAAATAAAATTAAAACGGTTGAAGGTAGGTATAGGGCATATTATACCCAATTTACAACAAACTTTAGGAAGGAGCAATAAATGACATAAATCTAGTAGGTTTCCACTTAAAAATCAAAAGTGTGACATAGTATCTTCTTTATGAATTACCCTGTATAATTGAGTTTTAGTAAACAAGATTTCCCCTAAGAAATCAAAGTTGACATGTTTAAGTATCTTTTCTAAATCTAACAGGAGAGTCACAAAGAGGGCTACGACCTTCTCGTTGGGCCACCCTGTACACCTTATTATTGGTTATGTATCGAAACAAAACGAACACAAAGTAATTTTTGAATGATGGGTATTGGGAAAATGCATATTTGCAAATTTTCTAAATGCTTCATGTGTACAATTAGACAATTTACTCGTAATTAAATAGAAGCAATCATAACATTAACGTTTACGATTAGCTAAAATAATTAATTAGCGTTTAATAAGTTGCTAGACAAAGCTTAATCGAGCAATAACAGGAAATGTATTACCATTATTGAATTGATAAAAAAAACTGAATCTACGGTGCCTAATCTAAAATTAATTAATATATCGTAAAACACCGGAAGGATGTCTTTGATACGGTTTAATTAGGTGTCATAAAATTTTCAAATGAAGATTTAAATTAATTGGTAGGTGTGTTGATATCTGCAGTAATCAAATTTCAGAAGTAATTCATTTTTGCAGAATTCATTAGTAAAGAAACTAATGTACATTAAACTCGTTTCATTAATGTTTTGTGATTAAAGTGTTGTAGTGTCTGTGTCAATATATTTTTTTAGAAATTCCCGGAAATCCTCCATTTAGTCCGATGACCATGTTTTAAATTCTAAACACTGAGCGATAACAATAGCTAGTGCAGGTGCTTTAAGTACGTTACAGCTGCTGTGTTTAAATGTTTATAAAGTATTTAAAAATATAGGTCTCCATTTCTACTTATAGAAAGAAGTTTACGTCCGCTAACGTTAATTATTGTAGAGCGTTGTATCGCTTAACATTGATTATCTGCATAATTCTAAAGAAATTTCATGTGAATAAGATAAAACTAGTATTACAAGAAAGAAGCAGCAAAAGCTACTGTGCAAACAAGCACATCCTGTATTTATCTTTACTTACAATTGTGAAAGCATTTTTAAATTCTCTTTTGAAGTTACAACAAAACCGCTACATTCTCTTCCTTATAATTGCAGGTTACGAGTAAGTAGATATAGAAATGTCAGATCATTCAGCTTGATCAAGTTTATGAATGAAAATATAATGATGAAGCTAAAAAGTATAAAGGACGAGTATAACTACGTCCTCCTGTTTAACGCAAAGAAAAGACGGTAGGCGCCAGTCCGGTTGTTCAGTATTCGCCATATAGAGCTGATAAATTGTATCAGGTTTGATTTACATCCCGCATTCCTTTAGCAACAAACGCGTTTCCATTTTTCAAATGCGCTATAATTTCCAGCTCGTCCTGTGACCGCACCCCGACTCCATTGATTGAACGCGATGGGAACGAGTTGGAGTCAATAAACCTGCTGCACCTGCTGGCCTCAGGTCAGCAAGTCACAATGCGCTTACACGAACAGCGGATCCGGAACTGACCTGCGGCCTCTCATCACTGTCCATTGATAACCCAATCTCCCTAAAGGATTTACCTCCCATTATATGCTACTTACTCTTCACAATACTTTCGAAATTTGTTTTATTAATTAGGTACTGGACATACATTGAATGATACCCTTAACATATATTAAAGAGACAAATATTAACAGAGTTGCGAGATAGATGCACTTACGGACAAATATTTAGAATTATTTTGTGCATACTTACCAAACACGACGGAAACTCAAGAAAACAAATTATTTTTTCACAGTAGTGAAATGTATGCTACTAATCCTGAAACTGAAAATCCCTTAGACAAGGTACCTAATCTAAGGAAAATCCGCAGATATGGAATATCCATGTATACAACTTTATTTGCGTTCAACTAAATGAATTATGCATAACTTTAAATGTAAACTTATGTACTTAAGATGTTAAGACTTGTTAGATGTAGAAATAATTACCCTAAAGTCACTTGCAGAGTCTAAAAATTTATACGTAATTCTTTAAAATTTGGTGGACCTCCTCCTGACTAGGGGACCCAAGTGCGGTCAGACAAAACTATAATTACATACCTTAGCCTGATAGTCACGCCCCGCCAATGATGATTAGATGTAATACTTTATTTATGTACATATTTACCATTATCCACATATCTATTAATCTTTATGTTAATTTGAGAATTATTAATGTCTCTATAAATTTTAAATTCTGAGTTCTACTTCCGTTTTACCGAAGACTTAAGTACCATTTGGTTTAACAATAATACAATTCAGTGAAGTTTCACGCAGATGTTAGGCAACACACATTACTTATAGCTAAAATTTCGTAATAAATCTTAGACGCCCACTTTTCTCGTTACTATTTTAGATTTCTTTGAATTTTTGCTACCTACTACATAATAACCTTCAGGTAAAGCTAGCCCACATCTAACTTATCATTTACTGTAATTATCAGTCCTGTAATAAAAGCTCGTGCAAATGGCGATTACTTTTATGCAACTTTCTTATAACATTGGTTATTCTACAGCTGATCTCGGCATGATTAACCATTAACTCAATTGAAAAGTATCTAGTGCAAAACACTTAAGCATCACCTACCTCGTAACAATCGCTGTTATTATCTTATGTAAATCATGCGTATGCACTCGCCACATTTAATGTTTAAATTTAAACAATAAACTTTGTTGCGTACATAACTATTTGACATTTAAGTGAGATTTGTCATTTTCTTTTTTGCCTTCCAACCAACATATACATATGTAAGTATAGAAGGTTATGCAATCGACTTTTTTTTCACTATCGCTAAATCGACTTATTAGCGCATTTTACAACATTTGGCCAAGTTTCGCCGAGATCGGCCATAATGTCTGGATGTCTGTGTGTATGTATGTTTGTGTGGATGTATGTTAGTATCCATGATAACTCCAGAACGAAAATACCCACGTACTTAAAATTTTGTATTTAAGCTTGTTTTCATTTGGCTTAGAGCTGATTAGATTTTGAGTGTAATCCAGCGGCGGAGAGGGGACTTTATTAGGAGCAGTTTTTGATTTTTATCAAATATTTTTAAAACAGCTGCATATTTCAAAGATATAAAAATACCTAAATATAGACCTTAAACATATCGATTATGTTCTATGTAATTTTTTGGTATGATGCGTAATTTAACAGTATAGACGTATTTTTTAAAGATAATTTCATTTTACATAACTTTTCTTTACAAAGTTTTTTAATGTAAATCGTAATAAATGTAAAAAATAAATAAATGTGATTTTTACGTTAACATCCATTTATGTCTATTAATTTCTATCTGATGAAGTTTATACGTCATTCTGACATAGATTAATGTTTTTGTGTTTACAATGTTGCCTGTTTTCGTTATGAACGCACCACACGAGCTTCCAACCTACAAAATGTTTGGCTTTATTGGTTGTAGAATTTCTCATCGTTAGCCTTCTTCCGTTTTGGAAAATCATTGCCAAGACGGCTTAATAATATTTAATCTGTTTAAGGTCACCTATAGTTATTAAAACAAAATAATATTATATAGTTTTATTTCCGGTGAAGTAATGCAAGTATAGGAGGGTTCGCCAGAATCAGATTGACAGAAGTTTGCAGGGGAAAAATTTAATTTGGAACAAATTTCCCATTTTACACGAACTTGGGACCGTTCTTGGCATGATTAGTGGTTTTTTCTCTTCAATTATTTTTCTTTTTTACGTTTATATTACAATAAAAATACGATTAAGATTGTCATGAATATAGTTTTAGGCCCAGTCTTACTTATTTTTTGTTTTTTGGTCAGCTCTAGAGCAGTGATAATTATTCATTTTCCCGGAAAAGTTTCGCTCAGATCATGTTTTCGCACAGACGAAGTCCTGTACACGGGAAATTAAGGCAGATGAAGCGTCGGTCGTGAATTTTAAATGACGATGTTTATTGTACGCAAAGTATTTCTGTGTTCTATAAAAATTTTATCAAGTACTAAGATTTGACATCTTGCTATACTTACAAACTGAATATTATAAATGTTCACTTGATTTACCGGCACCGACAAAAATAAAAAACTGCCTGCTAATTAATAAGCATTGAGCAGAATCGATCAGAAAACACACTAAAAATCGTGAAATACGTAGCTTGTGTTTCGTAAAAGTGTATAAAATGATCGTAGGGACTTTTTTCTAAATAAATTATTTCACAAATAATTTTTTCTAAATTAAAAAAAAATTACCATATATTCGTTGCTGTACAGGTTGTCCCATTTTCATATGTTTTACGGTGTATCTCGCTTATTTTTTAGGAAGAACCTTGCGGTTTTCGCGACATCGTGCTACTTTTTAATGAAACGAAAGATGCAATAATCAAATTTGCCATAGCCATCTTAGTTTTTGTGCTACAGGGTGATTTTGGAAAAATTGCATTTTCAGTCATCCCCTGTAACTCTGTTATTGTCAGACATATTAAAAAAAGTAAAAACTGATATTTGTAGATTTTTTTACGTAGAATCCAGTGGCGATACTCAGATTTTCTTTAGAGGTCACAGTTTTTGAGATATTGACATAACCTACTTTTTTTTTAATGGGACACCCTATATATTTTATTTAAGTCTTTTTCCCCTTGCCAAGAGCTTTTCAAAAATATAGCATAGTCTATATTTATTTTTATAAATAACGTGACAAAATCATTTTTTTCTATAATTTACATTGATGAAAAACAAAATAATTAATTAATCACAAATATTGTTCAAATTGCAGACCATTATGTTTCCTACAAGTTTCACAAAGTTTATAAATTCTTTTAATAGCATTTTCCAAAATAAATGATTTTCTTCGTAATTCTGCAAAAGCATTTTCCGTTGCAATTTTTTATTGTTGCATGTTGTCATATTGCCTTGAATAAATTTTATTCTTTAAATACCCCCACAAAAAAAAATCCAAAACCGCGAGATCCGGTGATCGTGGTGGCCATCGAACAGGTCCATTTGTTCCAATCCATCTCCTGGGGAAACGTTCATTTAGCCAGTTTTGTATTATTCTAGCATTGTGGGCTGGAGCCCCATACTGCTGGAAGAATATATCGTTCAATTGAGCCAGTGGAATATCTTCTAAAATGTTCATAGTTTTTTCTTGTAGAATTTGTAAGTACCCATTAAAGTTTAGGTTTTCTTCATAAATCTTGTAAACTATTTTTCGGTTAAAAATAAAGCTGGAGACATTAAATCCGAACCTGCCTTGACGCTCTCTAGAAAAAATGACGTGGGTGTTTTCTTGACTCCAAAGTCGCGAGTTGTGTCTATTAAGAATTCCCGAACTTCTGAGATGTGCCTCGTCTGACCAAATTATTTTTTTTTTCAAAATTATTGTCCTGAGTTTTCATATTTATAAACCAATTGCAGAACTCCAATCTACGTTCAGCATCACTAGGGTGCAGATGATGAACAAGTTTATGCTTGTAGGGTTTGAATTTATGTTTTTTTAAAATCCTTTGCACTGTTGTTTTAGACACCCCGGTTTCTCCATCTATTTTCCTGCACGAGGTTTCAGGAGTGGCTTGAACAACTGCTAAAACGTTGATCTCTGATTCCTCGTTCTCTTTGTTGTAAACTCGGGGTCGAGGTTTGTCAAAACATCTATGTTGACAAAGATTACATTTTAATTTTTGAAATATTCTTCTGTCGGGTTGTCTTCTTTCGGGATATCTATATGACAAAATAGGTATATAAAATAAATACAAATTCTAAGGTAAAGATTAACTGACCTGTTCAGAAAGAGTTCTAAAGCCTGGTCTGCGTTTTCATTAGATAATATGAAGCAGGTATTCATATCGTATTTCTCAAAGTTTTCAAATTTTTGGTTTCGAGCCATATTAAAAAATAATTATACAACAACAACAAGATCAAGAACGATAACAATAAACAAAAACAACGAATAACAATAAATATCAGCACTAAATTTGGGAAAATGTAACCAGGAATAATTTGAGAGAAGCAGAAACTTCAAAAATCAAATAACTAAGTAATGGCAGAACGTTAATTATTTTGTTTTTTGCGCTACCATGGTTACCCAGGGCTATCCACTATTATCAATGTAGATCATAGAAAAAAATCATTTTGTCACGTTATTTATAAAAATAAATATAGACTATGCTATATTTTTGAAAGGCTCTTGGCAAGGGGAAAAAGATTTTAAAAAAATATATAGGGTGTCTCATTAAAAAAAAAGTAGGTTATGTCAATATCTCAAAAACTGTGACCTCTAAAGAAAATCTGAGTATAGCCACTGGATTCTACGTAAAAAATCTACGAATATCAGTTTTTACTTTTTTAATATGTCTGACAATAACAGAGTTACAGGGGATGACTGAAAATGCAATTTTTCCAAAATCTCCTTGTAGCACACACACTAAGATGGCTATGGCAAATTTGATTAGTGCATCTTTGGTTTCATTAAAAAATAGCACGGTGTCGCGAAAACCGCAAGGTACTAACCTAAAAAATAAGCGAGATACCCCGTAAAACATACGAAAATGGGACAACCTGTACAAATAAATTGGTGCGTTTAGGTTGTTTATCGTGTAAGCGACGGAAGGGCCTCTCTGTATCGTGGTGCCTCTTTTGCTTTCTGTGGCGAAAATACTGTAAACTTAACAAATTAACTTGTGTACTTATTAACACGTTCGCTGTCCAATGACCCATATATGGGTCACGCCCCATGTTGTTCGTAAGTCCCGTGCCCCTCATTTGGTTCACGTTTCTATAAAATTTCATGTATAATTTAAATATGGGCTAATGAAGAATAGGCAAGGGACTCTGTGGTATAACTAGTTAATAATTAAAGCAAATGTTTGACCCATATTTGATGCATAGACTTGGACATTATATGTCCATGCTTTAATTATTGAATGTCATATGGACAGTGTTAAGTGATTTCCGGTATTAGCCAGTCCAAATATACCGGGTGGTGAATGGTCGGACGCACCATAGGAAATCCAATGGGAAATCAACTCTCGAATTTCTGCTTCCCTAATTATTTTAGGTAAAAACTCTACAGAAACTTTCCTTTAAAGAATTGAATTCTCTATCAGATGAAACTATTAAAAATATTTTACAGCTTGCGCTAATTTCAAAAATTATGTACCATTGCTGCACAGCATCAGGACAGCAATCAAATGTCAGGATGACGTTACCTTCCAAAATTGTTATAAATACTGTCATGTTGTCAGTCTATTGGTCATAATAATAAAGTTAAAAAATGCCGTACACCGTTTCAGAAAGAATAGAAATAGTAAAAATGTTTTATTCCGGTAATAGCACGCGCACAGTAAATGCCTTATTTAGCGCAAAATATTCAAACCGCCGATTCCAAGCCCTACTACAAGTGGAAGAATTATTACCAAATTTGAAAATAGTGGAACGGTGTTTCCTTGTGCAAATGCGTCAAAAATTATGAAGCCAATATTCAAAGAAATGTTTGAAAATGAAAATAATACAAATGCATTAACTGGTTATTGATGATCCTGGTATAAGTTCTCCAGAAATTGCGAATCAGGTTGGAATGCATAATACAACCGCATTAAAAATTTTGAAAAAAGAATAATTTCCATTCGTACAAACTTCAGTGTCATCAGGAGTTGCTTGAGGGGGATTTTGAGAGAAGAACAGGGTTTTGTTATGAGATGCTGGAGAAGGCTAATCTAGACCGACAATCTTTAAAGAACATTTGCATTACGGATAAGGGTACGTTTACTATTAGAAAAACTGGAATATATTTCTATTCTAGTTACCGAAAATTAAGGAAACTCGACAGACTTGATGGTTTATTCCAAGAATATGACTAAAACAGTAAAACTGTTACAAACCCTTTTATTTTCACACAAGTATATGACAATAACTACATGTCAAAATCATGCATTTTTCTCAACTGACTACAACTTTTCAAAAAATCAACTGACACACACACACAGTCTGTACAGGGTAACGCACAATAGAAGAATTCTTAACACACTCCCACCTTGTGTCATGTATAATAACAACAAAACATTGCACAATTAATCGTCAAATCTTCTAGGAGTTTCCACAACACGTCCAGATCTCGTTACAATCTCTACACTTTTGGACGTATTTAACTCTTTCTAGATCCTTCCTTCTGTGACTTTGGTTTAAGTAGATCATCTGACTGGCCCATTTCTAAAAAACATATACGCTTAACAGGTCATAATAATTACCCTATGGCTGTTTTGAATTTAACCAATCTAATTTTTCCGTCACGGACAGGAACTACTTCAATTATTCGACCAAGAGGCCAGTCAAACCCTTTCTTATTGAAATCCATAATCAAGACAACATCTCCAACATTTAAACTTTGTACAGAATATTTCTTCGAAAAAAGTGCTAGCTGACCTAAATACTCGTATATAAATCGGTCCCGTAATGCTTCCTTTAACTTTAAACGATATCTGTAATGTTTCTTTAAATCTTTGGCTTCTACTAAATCAAGGTTAACTACACCAACTTCTGGGATATCTTGTAAAAACATAGCTGGAGTAAGAGGAATACAATCATTATTCTCTTCAGATTTGTAAGTTAGGGGTCGGGAATTCAGAACAACCTCGCAATCGCAAAGAACGGTTTGCAATTCCTCAAAATTTAATGTTTTTCCAAGTGTTTTTCGTACAAGGTCTTTTAAAATTATTATTAATCGCTCCCACCAACCGCCCCACCATGCTCCCATTGGTGGATTCCATTTCCAATCTATTCGTTTAATGGAAAACTCTTTAATTACCTCCTTCCAATTAATTTCATCAAAAGCATTATTTGTTCCCAACAATTTTTTACCGCTATCTGTGTAAACTGTAGATGGCCTGCCTCTATGAGCAATAAATCTCCGAAACGATAAATGTAAAAATGCACTGGTAGACAACGATGAAACTAATTCAAGATACACAGCTCTATAAACAGCACAGGTAAATAGTACAATCCATACCTTCTCATCACCTTTGATTTTGGATCTAACATACAAAGGCGTTTCTAATGGTTTCGTTTTGATTTTCTTACATGATATATATTGATTTATTGCATTTTAATTATTGCATTTCAAAATCAAATATTTTTTTCGCAAAATATGCATTAAAAACTGAACTCCGGCATGACACCTTTTTACATGTTCTTCACACATCAATCTGTTCACAAGAGGGTAAAACATATGGCGAACGAAAATTTAAAGTATCTTTGCGATCAGTTATCTTTGTATTCAGTCTAATCAAACCATCATTATCAGTATAAGGACATAACGTGGACAACTTTGCATCTTGATGAGAATCAAAACTTTCTTCCTGTATAAGACGAATCACATATTTTTTGGCACATTCTAATTCTGATGCAATCAGAAAATCACAACGTTGAACATCTTGCTTCTTACTATTATTTAAAAACCGTTTCAGTCACCCCATCATATCAACAATTTTACTGAATTTTGAAAAATATGTATAGTACCATGTAAAATCTTTGGGCGTAGACAGGGCAGAAATAACTGTTTTTCTTTTTTAAACGTTACTTTCCTCTTTATCACAGGTAAATTTTTGTCCAGGCCTCTGACCATCTTCCATCAGCAACCATTTTTCCATAACAACCACGTGCTGGAAGATCCGCTGGATTGAATTCTCCTGGGACGTGATACCAATCTTCTAAATCAGACATTTTTATTATTTTTTCTGTGCGATTCCATATAAAAGGTTTCCAAGCGTCATTCCTTTTGATCCAAGATGTCACAGTCGTTGAATCGGACCAAAAATAAATTTGTATTTCAGCTGGATAGGTTTCCCTAAAATTATTAAACATTCTTACGTCTATCAAGGCAGCCAGTAGTTCCAATCTAGGGATCATCAACTTCTTTACTGGAGCAACTCCCGACTTGGCTTCAATCAGTCTTAAATGTACATTATTATCGTCTTCAGTTCTTAGAAACATACAAGCTGCGTATGCATCAGTACTTCCACCACAAAAAACATGTACTGATTGAGAAATACAGTTATCAGAAGAAGGGAAAATACATCTAGGAATTCTAACGTTGTTCAAAAAATGTAAATCTCTTAGCCATTTCAAAAAACTTTCACGTATTTCAACATCAAGTTCTGTATCCCACTTTAAAGTCATACTCCACGCTTTCTGAACAAGAATTTTCGGAAAAAGTGCAACAGCAGAACAAATGCCAATCGGCTCATGTACCTTATGATCTGCGGATAGGATTTTTCTCTTCGTGATTACTTTTGTGTCAAAATTTTGAAGCCATTCCAACGATAACTTTAACGTATCTGATTTGCGATTCCAAATTATACCCAGAACATTGGTTTTTATGTCAGCAGCTTCGTTTACAATTTCTGCATCATCTTGTAACGTATACTCCCACCCTCTAAGTTCAAATTTGCCATCAGCCAAAATTTTTGTGGATTGTTCTATAAACTGGTGAAGAGCTTCCGTGTTTTGAACACTCGCTACAACATTGTCAACATAAAAGGAATTCATTAGTTTCGAAATAACGTCTGAATTGTAGTCATTCTCTGTTTTCTTTGAATGTTCAAGAGTGCATTTCAAATGATACTCTAGTACAGTAATTAACAAAAAGGACAACAAGTTATTCCAAATACTACTACACTACTACACTAAGCACTGGTTCAACGAGGGTTCATTTTTTACACTTGAAGAAGCCTCAAAAACTAGTCGAACGAGTGTTGCTTTACTGCTAGGTTTGTAAACAGGGTGGTGTGGCAAAAAATGGCCTTCTTTACTTGACACATTTATCAGCTCGTCTTCAGGAATGCATTCAATAATACCTTCTGCTAACCAACCATTAAATACTTCGTCATAAGCATTGTAGAAGTTATCATTTTTCAGCTTTTTAGTTACAGTTAAAAGCCTTTTGTAAGAGAGATCAAAATTCGAAGGTAACGGAAGATTATCTTTAATCCATGACTTAGACACTTGTCGTTTATCTTCAGTTTGTTTTACAGTTTTTAAAAAATACTCCATGACAGCTTGTTATTGTTCTTGTGCTGTTTTCTTACTATCCGGATTATTAATACCAAGTACATCGAGACTCCATAGATCAGCTAATTTTGGGTTACTTGACAACAACGAAGTGACTATCATAGAGGAAGTTCTTGGGGTATCGTTTCTCTCGGTTAATTTTCCCATTAATGTCCATCCTAAAAATGTATGCACTACTACCAATCTCCATTTTAATTCATATTTTCGTCCAGAAAATAGTTTGACGGTATCACCTCTCACTAGGATATCAATTGGACCAGTCATATCAGTAAGCTTTATGTTTAGTTCTTTTAACCCTTTTAACCAGGGACCTCTTCGTATACTACATATAACTGTTTGATTTAAAATGTCGAAATTACAACTACAGTTTTCAAAATTTTATTTTCAGGTTTCTTTCTGTCCCTAAAACTAGATACGGCAAGAGTGACCCTTTCTTCGTTCATAACTTCTTGTCTAAGGAAATCCATCAAAGCATCTAAACGTTTCTTTAAACTTGACTCTTATAAGAACTTCGGCTATGCAAGACTCGACCATCGGATACAACATCGCAGCACAGGTATGAGTAACTCCTAACGTTTCTAATGCTCGTAACTGTGATTCGATTTTATCAAAAAATAAAGATAACATTGAAATTTACTAAAACTAGTTTCAGAAGTTCTCTATCATATATTTCTATTAATAAATCCTGTCTTTCATATCTTTGTTTTAAACTATCAATAGCTTTAAATAGTTACCTTTTGCTGGTGGGTAGCTTTCAACTAATTTTCGACCTCTGGAACCCGGAGTAGTTGACTGAATCAAGTATAGTAGTTTACCTTCTACTTCTAAGTCACTATCTTCATCAATACGACTAAATATTCTCCAAAAGTTCAACCTCCAAACTGTCGAAGTTCTATCTTAGGAAGCTTTAGTTTACCTTTAGAATCAGACTTCTTATAACTTACTTCACTGATAGATAAACTTTCAAACTGGTACGTAATTTTATGGTACTGTGAAGTTATATTATCCACAATTTCTATCTCTGTGTTCATGGCATCATCACTTTCATCTCCATCCAACATCATATCAAGCATAAGTTGGTTGAGTTCTTGCATTTGAATCATTTTTTCATCTAATACTTTAATGCTACTTTGAATATCTATAGCATCATACCTTTCCTGAGATATATCTTCTTGAATTCTATCATACACCTTCGTGAAAGCCGTTCTTTGCATTTTTAGAACTTTCTTGGTCTTCTCCATTTTGCGCTGAGGGTCCGGTCACGGCCACCAGATAGAAAAACTAGAATATATTTCTATTCCAGTTATTGACAATTAAGGAAACAATAGACTTGATGGTTTATTCCAAGAATATGACTAAAACACTAAACCTTTTACAAACCCTTTTATTTTCTCACAAGTATATGACAATAACTACATAGGTATCAAAATCATAAATTTTTCTCAACTGACTACAACTTTTCAAAAAAATCAACTGACACACACGCATAGTCTGTACAGGGCGACGCACCATAGAAGAATCCTTAACATTTATGTTAAATAATGAACTAAATGTCCAAAATTATAGGATTTGGTCAACGAAAAGTCCTGAAATTGTTGTGAAAGCAGATTTCAATATCGTCAAAAAATTAATGTTATTGAACCTTTTTTTTGTGAAGAAAATCTAAGCGCGAGTAGGTTTTTGGATTTCCTGCTAGAGCAAATTTTACCGGTATTTTTATTTTTAAAAGAAAGCAACGTTCCCCTATTTTCAAATTTGTTAGTAATTCTTCCAATAACACAGACCTGCAAATTGACACTTTTTGATTTTTTTTCACCGTAATGGGTGAATCATATGTATTTTGGTGCGGTGAGTCCAAATATGACCTCAGTTTTTCTCCAGCACGTAGGGATTTTCCGCAAAATGAAAAAGAAGGTTATGTAAAACCCGCAGTACATATACGTAAAAATGCATTTTGAAATTAAAAAAAAATATATTACTAGTGGTTTATTTACATTTTTAAATACAATTTGATAAAAATAATATGTATATACAATAAGGACTTATAATAATTCTTTATAATATCTACATCTTTTTCCCTCAAAACCCCGTTTTGAGCTTTTCCGTTTGTGTGGGATGTTTGGAAGTTCTCGATGAAGCATCCAACAGTAGTCTCCCATCATATTCACATCCCATCGTCCTTGGTACCTCCGTTCCATTTCTTTCATGTCTTGGTGGAACCTCTCGCCCTGCTCTTCACTTACGGCACCAAGGTTTTCTGGGAAATAACTCAAATGGGAGTTCAAAAAGTGAAGTTTCAAGCTCATGGAGCACCCCAAGGTTTTAAAACATTTCAACATTTTATTTACAATTCTTCATAATCCGGGTCCTTATTGTTCCCCAAAAACTTAGTCACAACTTCTTTAAATGATATCCACGCCTCTTTCTCAGCTTTTTTCATCACCTTCTCAAACTTATTGTCTTTCATTAGTTTCCGAATGTCCGGGCCAACAAAAACACCCTCCTTTAACTTTGCCTCAGACAGTCCCGGGAATTTCTTTTCAAGGTATTGGATTTTGGCCGGCTATCCCACTCACATAGGAAACAGGGAAATTTCGTATAGCCACCTTGTTGTCCAAGCACCATAGAGATGACTTTGAGATCACCACAGATAGGCCATCCAAACTCCTTATATTTCAATTTATCAAGGATAAAAGCCATGTTGTCATACTTTTCTTTTAGATGCACAGAGTGCCCCACGGGTACAGAAGCGTATTTATTGCCGTTGTGTAGCAAAACTGCTTTTAAACTTGTTTTTGACGAGTCAATAAAAAGCCTCCATTCATCTGACACATGTTGAATGTTAAACATTGACATCAACTTGGGAACATCAGAACAATATACAAGTTCGCCATCTTGAGAAAAATTTGGCTTAAATTGTTTTTCTCTGCTTCTGTACCAAGAGAATGAAGTTCCAGATCTCAACAAGTTCTTTTCTTGAAGTCTAGAGCCCAGTAATTCAGCAGACTGTTTAGAAAGCCCTAAATCACGAACGAGGTCGTTTAATTCTTCTTGTAAAAATTGTTGGGGTCCACAGTTTTCGACTTGAAACTCATCATCCAACTGCTCTGACTCGCTCTCTGATGACTCTGGCAAATCGTCAAAATTGTGTGGGGGCACTGGTACTGGAATACCGGGTCCATGAGTCACAGGCCGAAGTGCAGATTGCATGTTTGGGTAACATATATCTTTTTTATTTTTGGCATTGTACCTTGTATGTTGCAAGAACAAAAGTAGCAGTCATCGCCGTGGTTTCTCGGCTCTCTCCAAATCATAGGCACCCCAAAACGAAAAGATTTCACCTTTCCTTTAGACCACATGCGAAGTCCTTCAACACAGCCTGAACACACTCCATGAGGGGCCCAAGATTTTTCTTGATCTCCATATTCATAAATATACGCCTTAAGGTAGGCAATCCCGCAGAAAAATGCATTTTGCGGAAAATGCTTACGTGCTGGGAAAAAACTGATGGCATTTCCGAACTCAGCGCACCAAAATACATAAGAATCGCCCATTATTTTAAAGAAAAACATTTGGTCGCAGACCTGTGTAATTAATTTGATTAATTCCTTAGGCAATTAAATCTACTTTAATTATTAACTGTTTTTTTCATTGAATATTTAGATGGTTTGACGTTTGAAAGATTGTCAGCGACATTTTATTGCTGTCCTGATGCTGTATATTTCGCGCTAAATAAGGCACGTACTGTGCGCGTGCTATTGCCGGAAGAAAACGTTTTATAGGACTTTTTTAAGTCTATTGTTATGACTAATAGACTGACAACATGACATTATTTATAATAATTTTGAAATGTAACGTCATCCTGACATCCGATTGCTGTCCTGATGCTGTGCAGGAATGGTACATAATTTTTGCAGTTTTTGGAATTAGCTTATCCTGTAAAATATTATTAATAGTTTAATCTGATTTTATCCTTTAAAGAAAAGTTCCTGTAGAGTTTTTACCTAAAATAATTAGGTACACAAGAATTCGAGAGTGTATGATTTCCCATTGGATTTCGTATGGTGCGTCCGACCATTCACCACCCGGTATCTGCGTTGATTCCTTACTCTTATAAAAATGACATTCCAGAACAACCTCTAACGGGCAAAGACTATAATTCCGCAATGAAAAACCCAATTTAGCAAAATTGAATCTTGTTATGATGTGGATGCAAAAAGAATCCTTAATTTGAGCCCAAAGAAAGTAATTCAAGATATTAAATGATTGTTTACCTTATTTTATTAGCCTAGAACTAACTACACCACAGTAACGTTAGAAGTAGAAGTAACTGTTATCAGAACATTAGAGTTAAAAGACATCTTAATGTTTAGGTTAAAATGGCTTAAAAATATTCATAACTTTTTTAATAATTAATGTTTACAAAACTGGAAATGTAACCAAACTACTACAACCACATTTGTGAAAATTAATTATACTTAAATGTCTACTAGTTTTATATAATATATTATTGTGGTTATTTTTATTTAAATCACGGGAAACTTATTTTCTAAAAATTAAATTGATATGTATAGTGTGCCGGCTTTAGACGCATTCATGATTGTACACAATTTGTATGTGTTTTCGCGCTTTCCATACGTATAAATTATAATTACTATTGCTCTTACGTATAGTTACTTAGTTACAGGGAGATTATTTATGTTGTTATGATTCACAAAGTGTAGCTCGTAAGGTAAATAAAGGAGCACAAATCATGAGAATGAATGATAAATGATTTTTTTAGTAATTCGCTAAAATAAAGTACCATTCCGCGGTTAACGAAAAGGAACAAAGAAAACTTGGTTGTAAATTTTTACCGCGTATGGATAGTCACACCATATTGTTCAAATAGTTTTGTAATTACTTAAGAATGTAATAAGAACGTAGATAAAAAACTGTAATAAGCATGAAATGTACGGGGTGGTCCAAATTGGACACTTTATTATGGAAATACACTTTACTTTAAGAGATAAAAAAAATTGAACTAGGTGTTTGGAACTCAAATTTAATGAGAAAACCACTGGCGTACACAGAATCCAGCTATCTCTACTCGTTTGGCCGCTAGGGGCGTTTCTCGAATTTAGTCGATTTCTTTAATACCCCATAACTTTCTTATTATTAAAGATAATTGATTTTGGCAAAGTCTTTCTTAGAGCACTGTTTTACGTAGAATCCATCACGATAGACAGTTTTTATACAGGGTTTTTTTTTATATGGTCCAAAACTAATTTTTTTTCATACCACTCTGCATATTTTGAGTTTTTTTAAAAGATCGGAAAATTTCCTGAAGATTTATTTATGTAAAATATTATTTGCAACATTGCATTTTATACATTAAATTATTTTGCTTGCAGACATCTAGGTCTCCATGGCTAACAAAAGACGGCGACAAGATTTGAAACAATTTCTTAGTTATCTCGAAATTCTTATTAGCTCCAAATATTTTTAATTTGAAATAACAAATAAAAAGCAACGAACGTGGAAACATATGTGAATAAAACCAAGAAGAATTAAATAACATAAGAAAAATAACTAATTAGTACTGATCTAAATATACTCAGATAAATAGTAACAGTAAAACGTATGTAAAAAAAAACAATTTATGTTAGTCAAAATTGTCTCCTATTTTATTCCAAACAACAAACACCTTTTCCATATCCTATTTGCAGTATTTTTTAATTCCAATGGTGGGATTGAGTTAAATACACCTAGCAACACCTCTCCTAATTCTTCCATGGAATTAAAGGACTGCTTGTATGTGAGGTCTCTGATTTGACCCCAGATACAAAAAATCAAGGGGCATTAAATCTGGAGATCGAACGGCCATTGGATTAGCCCTTGATTCCCCAGCCAGTTTCTTCCAAAATGCCCATTTAGATAATTGTTGATGATTCCCGCACAATGTGGTGGTGCCACGTCGTGTCGGAAAAATACTTTTTATAATAAATTAATTGGTATGTCTTCGATAACCGGTTCAAGCTGGTCCTGTAAAATTTATAAATATCGCTGAGAATTCACCGCTCCCTCATATATACAGGGTGTCTCTAAAAGGTCTGTACAAAATACCAGGACAAAATCCTGAGACTAAAATATGAGGATCTATCCCAATTTACCTTAGTCCAAAAGTTGATAGTTTCTGAAATACAGGGTGTCAAAGTTATCTTTTTTAAATATCTGTCTTAATAATAAAGCATTTGCATATAATTTGGTATCTAAAGGTTTTTTATAATGAAAAATTCAGATTTGATCATAGTTTTGATGCATCTCCCAGAAGGCGCAACCAGCAGCCCTTTGTCTACATTTAAAGCTCCATAACTTTTTTCTTATTTCCTGATTTATTTTCTTCAAAAAAGGTATACCTTGTAGATGTCGCTTCGAGCAGCCGTTTCTGTGATAATCGAATTTAACTTTAAATTCAACATTGGCCTCCTTCACACTTTATGCAGACTTAGGACTGGTCCAAGAAGTTTGGAGCGTGTTTAAGGATTAACCGGCCAACAAGAGCAGAAGTTTACACAACAATATAATAATGTAAGAATGAACTGGCAAAGAACAAGAGGAATAGCATACAAACTCAACAACAAACAACCAAAACAGAAAACTGTTATTAAATTATAAATTGTTCTATTAAACTCTAAGTAAATGTTGAAAGTGACCCCCATTTTTATGTACTTGTGTACATAAAAATGGGGGTGATATTCCGAAAATTCTCAAGTGATTTCTGACATTTAGCGTGAAATGTGGTGGTGCACCGTTGTGCATTAACCACATATTTTGCATAACAACTAGTAGAAGTTCATGAAATAAATTTGGCAAATTTACTAAACGTTCTAGGCAATTTAAACCATTTAAACGAGGTGGTAAGATGACAGGACCTATGTTACAACTGTTAATAATTTCTGCCCACATGTCAATTTTAAATTTACGTTGATAATGCACAACCTTTAGTGTATGTGGGTTTTCGTCAGCATAAATATGCATAAATTCGCTTGGCAACTAGGCCAATTTTGTTGTGACGTTTGTATAAATTAGTGTGACAGTAATTTTTTGCGTCGCTAGATTTCATATTTCACTGGTGATCATGTACTCATTCAACGAGTACGCAGATATGTACATGGTTTACGGGCTCTGTGAAGAGAACTCAGTGGCTGCTGCAAAGGAGTATCGAAGAAGATTTTCTAACCGGCTTGCGCATCCGTGCCATGTGACGTTCGCGAGGCTAGATCGTCGTCTTCGTGAGAAGGGATAGTTCATCCCGAAGCATACTGATGCCGGAGCGAATAGACGACGATGAACCGTACAGGTAGAAGAACGGATTTTAGATGCAGTGTATGAGAATCCAACGGTTAGTACAAGGGAAATCTCGTGAACGTTGGAAATACCGAGCAATCGTACAGTGCTCGGCGTTCGGAAAGAGAATCTTCTACACCCGTACAAGATGCGAAAAGTGCAACCGTTATACGAGGGCGATGAAGAGAATCGGATGGAGTTTTGCAATATGAGGAATTTGTTGACGAATGACGATGATGTGTTGAATCAGATTCTATGGAGTGACGAGTGCATGTTCACCAGAGACGGTACTATTAATTCGCACAATTTACACGTTCGGGCGGATGAAAATCCTCACGCTGTCAAGGAGTTTGGGCATCAGAGAAGATTTAGCGTTAACGTATGGATGGGAATGGTGAACCAAACCATCATTGGACCCATATTTCTCCCGCCTCGACTGAATGTGCAAGTTTGCTTGAACATGTTGGAAGAAATGGTAGACGATTTACCGTTAGCATTGAGAAGGAATCTAATCTACATGCACCATGGCACTCCTGCTCATAATTTTCGAGTAGTGAGGGAATGGCGTGACGAACATTTTCCTCAAAGATGGATTGGTCGGAACGGTCCAATTGCCTGGCCAGCGAGGTCGCCCGACCTGAATCCGTTAGGTTTTTTCATATGGAGCTTCCTCAAGGACAAAGTATACAAGACGCCCCCGGAGAATGAGCAGGATGTCCAGGATAGAATTCGTGCTGCCTTCAGGAAATAACCCTGGAAATGTTGGAACGTGTTTTGGGATTGTGTATGGACATGGTGTTCATTTTCAACAATATGTTCAATAATAAAAAATGTATTCTGTACTTTTTGTATTGTTTTGATCACCAATATGCTTCTGACGCCTTGTGTCACGTATCATGAATAAAAAAATTTTTTTGTACTTTTTGTATTGTTTTCATCACCAATATGCTTCTGACGTCTTGTGTCACGTATCATGTGGTGAATTCGTTTACATGTATCTTCCAACGTTGCAATTTAATGTCATTTTTGGATGGCCCATTAGAAGAAACGGCGCATTGACTAGCATTAATTCTTTTATGAGACTTCTCAGATTCGCATGGGCTATAACGCTAGCTGAAGCTTTAACACTATTTAATAAACACCATGTATAAGGTCAAAGGAGATCTAAATTGTAGTTGAATGTAACGAAAATTAGTATTTACCTTTGCATAGTTTTGTGAATGATTAATTTCTTTAATTTATCTTGGCTAAAATGATCTCAATCCCGGTTTCATTTGCGGAGCAGTTAGTGAATCAACCAAATTCTCCGACGGATTCGCGCCGCTTTCATGAAGCGATTCCCCATGGTCAAATTGAACTAATTCGTTTTTGACGCTAAATCGGATATTACTGATATAGACAAACAAAGACGATCCGGACTTCTGTATTCTGTTTCCAATTTATTGCCATACTGAGTTTCTTTTCGAAATAAGTTTGTTGTCCGTCACCGCACTCTTGTGTCTTAAAATCTCTTCTCGAATTTGATCATTATTCAATATTGCAGGCCTCCCTACTTTCCTTTCTGCCATTTCGCGCACTTCTTACACAATAAATAACTAATTTTGTCTTGAAAATTGCCTATTTTGGCATGCACTTCACAAAAGTAATAAAATTAAAAAGCTGCCGTTACTATTTGATGCGAGTCGTTCCTGAGATATGCGTGCAGAAAGACTAGGATTCTACAATGTAGACAATATCTCCGTACATGGTTAACAAATAATTAGTAAAAAACAACACCACATCTTCATAGCGAGGTTAATAGGCCGCGGAAAAAACCGACTGCTTCCGACGAGTTGAGTCAGATTTCCGTGGGTGTAGCAAAATCAGTAATACCGAAAATTGCGAAGTCAATGTAGATGACTCAAATCTCCAGTGAAACTACATCATAAAATTATCAATCAGGATTATTTACTGAAAAGACTATAAATCAAGTTTATTTAAATGCCAGAATATTATCTTTATCATATTGGGTATTTTCTGTAACTGTAACCGCTTAATATCATCCCTTTCTTAGAAGACCTGTCATTCAGGTAATTTGTGTTACATTGTTGTACCGCACACAAGCAGACACGAAGGGTTCGTACACATCGTAATGTAAACTTAACGTGAATACGTAAAAAGATAAGGTGCAACTGCACACCTGTGTGCAATTATTTTATTTCTCACCGGAACAACCGCTACATCAGCAATTGTTTTTATTGTATTCCAAAATTAGTATTTAATTGTTCCTTAATTATTGCATCGGAATTTTTCGATTTTTTCAAAAGAAAATTTTCGTCGCTGGCTTGACGTCAAGCGAGCGCCCCCTGGAAAATTTTTTATTGTGTTCCAAAATCAGTCTTTAATTGTTCCTTAATTGTTAGATAGGAATTTTCCGAATTGATGTTTGTTGGGGTACCAACTTTTTCTGCCTATTGTAGAAATAGTTTTAATGGGTATCGTAATTTTTCTGATTTGGGTATGTTTGGTTTCACATGAATCAAATTTTTAAAGTTTTCATAAAACAGAGGCCATAACGATAAGTCCTTCCCGGTACATTTAACTAAATCGATTCGCGGTAAACGAATATTAGAATTCTTATTTTTGCTTGTATTAGATGTTGTTATCTTAGCTGTTACATATTGAATGTGGTCACAAAAATATACAAGAGATTTTAATTCCGCATAATTAGGGGGTGATTTAGGATCTAATTCAAATTCTATATTCACTATCGAGTCAATTATTCCATTATATTCAAGGATTGAATGATCTAAGGGGGAAATTTAATTTTTCATTAACCGGCACGGTACCCTATGAAATAATGTTTCTTTTCTTAACCACCGTTGTACGGAGCGAGGTACAAACGTACCTCAAGCTTAGATTTTTTTATATTACCTCTTATTTCATATGATTCATAACGATAATTTTATTTATTACAACTGAAGGGTTAACTATCATTATTGTCTATATTTTGTACGTGAAATAATGTAAACTTCCAATAGAATAATTAAAAACTACTGTGGGGTACGTTTGTACCCCGCATGGTATTCGGGGCCACATTTTTCCGAAGTATAATAAGAAATTATTTCGCATGCGCAGTTTCATTTATTTAGTACAAGGGCTTCCTAAATCGTGTTAGAACACGCAGTTGTTCGTTTACTCGTTGTAGAAGTACGTCGGTGAAAATTCGTGATCGTACAGTGCTTACCGAGTTGGAGTTAGACAGAATTGTAAATGAGGATTTAGAATTAGATAATTTCTATACTCTTGACAGTGATGCCGAGCCTGAAATACAAGAAACTGTAGAAGCAAGTATTGCATTTGAAGAAAGTGAGGAATCGTCTGTGTTAGGTAACATTGTAACATAATCTACCGATCAAACTACGGAATGTGATTTATTTTACTATACTAAATACGGTAGAAAAGAAGATATCATTAGGAAAAATCAAGGTTTGAATCAGTACAGCATGAATATTGAATCTGAACTAGATGCATTTAGTCTATTTTTGACAGACAAAGTACTGGAAATCATAATTTTACTTACAAATGATAGAGCTGAAAAGGTTTAATAATTGTATTTCTGATAAACTTTTTTTTTCTTTACTTTTTGGGTATTTCAATTGTGGAATGAAGGGAATCCAGATAAACACTGTATTTGGAAACCTACTGATGCTGTGGAAATCAGGGCATATATAGGTCTTATTCCAATATTGGGAGCAACGAAAGAACCTACCATAATGTTATGGAGTTTCAAAAAAGGTTATGCTCGCCCGATAATTTCAGTAACGATGTCACGTTGTCGTTTTCAATTGAACGTTATCTCTTAGATTTGATGATGCAGCAACACGTGATGTTAGAAAGAAAAACGATAAGTTAGCTCCAGTACGAGAAGCATTTGACTTTTTTGTTGATGTTCATTTAGAGTATATATGAAGAGCAAGCCGGACAAATACGGCATAAGAATCTGGGCTGCTGCTGATAGTGATAATGCGTATATAATAAATATGCAACCACATTTAGGTAAAATAAATATTACTGCCGAAAAGAATTAAGGACAAAGAGTCGTTCATGATTTGATTAGTTTTATGGGTTCTGGTTATGTAGTGACTACTGATAATTTTCTCACCAGTTTACCTTTAGCAGACAAACTGGAATGATCATATGTTGTGCATTACGCAAAAATAAACCATTCATACCCCTAGAATTTCTCCCTAAACCCATATGCACATAGGCATACAATGTACTCTTATGTACCAAATAAAAAAAGGGATGTGATTCTACTATCCACTGATCATCATGATGATCTCGTTTCAGGAGAAAAGGCGAATTTTAAACCGAATATGATATTACAGTACAATAAAGCCAAAGGTGCTGTTGATACAACAGATAAAATGGTCTCAGAATATTCAGCTCGTCGAATTACCAATCGATGGACATTGGCTACATTTGGTCAATTATTAAATGTATTAACGCGTTTATACTATGGGGCGTAAAGCATCTAGAAAGAAACAAAGGCAAAGACAGCAGAAGAACATTTTTGCTAGATTTAAGCGAAAAACTTCTGAAAGAAAACGTAATAAGAAGATACAAAATGGAAAACACAATGCACTAAAATCAGAAAAATTCTATTATGGAAATTTTTCAGAATTGGAACCGAAAGAACCTGCAGCAGTACGACCTACACCAGGTCGCTGTTATTTATGCGATAGAAAAAAAGATCGCAAGAAGGATAAGTACTAATAAATGTTAAATGTTACTTTACCGTTTGTTCTTTAGTTTATTATGTAATAAACGTTAATATACTATGCATGTAACTTTTTTGGTATGGTATGACGAAGGTTAAAATTAATTTTGCTAACTTACGCTGTAATTTTTCTTGTTGTGACATTTTATAATCCAAGAAAATAACAAGTGGTTTAAATACAGAATAATATTGAATACGGTACAAGGTATCAGGCAAATAAACTGTTTATCAATATATGCCTAACACAGATGTATTGTACAAATAGATAGTAAATATGAGTTTTAGAAGGAAATGTTTCCTATCAAAGTTTTTGGTGTTTAAAAGGTGCGTACTTTAAAATTATTTTCCAATCTACGGGGTACGTGATAAAAGTGTGGTAGTACCAAATTTTGTTTTTTAAAATAGAACCCCCCAATTTTTTTTCCATATTCGGATTTATCTTTAAATTTTAATGTTAATTTGTGTAAGACGTTTTATCTTAAAAATGTACTGTTTTCGAATTATTTGGAAAAATATGAAAATATTGACAGCTACAGGGTTTCACAGAAACCGGGGCTGTACCCTGAACTCTGCGAATTTCGGAATCGGTATTCTGGGGCTCTAAGAAAAACTAATAAGCTACATTTTGACGTATTTTAATTAAAATACAACCCCCCCTAACATTTATCGGAAGTTGCATGATTTCAAACCTCAATAACTTGCTTATTTCAAATGGAATACCCTAATTTTTATACCGTTTTCGGATTTATCGTCAAATTATAAGGCCAGTTTATGTAAGGTGTCTTATCTTTAAAATTTATCGTTTCCGAATTATTCGGCAAAATTAAAAAAATATTTAATTTTTATTTTAATCACGTCAACCGGCTACATGTTGACATGGAAACAAAAAAAAAACGTTTGTTTATTGGTATTGATGTCTTCGTTTTTTACAAAAATATCATAAATGTGATAGTGGTTTATAAGTGACTTGTAGTATTACATCATTTTCAATCCAAAGGCACATTTTTTAAATATCTCTTGCAAATATGAAATTAGGTACAAAAATTCTTTGACATAAAATCTAGGTCAAGTTCGTTAATTCTTTGACATAAAATCTAGGTCAAGTTCGTTAATGAGCAAAATCCAACCAGTGGCAGGGCATTTTTAGGGGATCAGAAAATTAAAAAAATTCATTACTTAAAATTTTAAAAAGTTACATAATTAAAAAAATAAACTAATCCTTTTTTTATATAATTTCATAATAAAAAAGTACATAATAACCAGTGGCCTTTTTTAGGGTACAGAATTGTGCATTTTTTAATTTATCAACCGATTTTTTGAAAAGTTGGTTACGATTTTTTGAAAAGTTGGTTATAGGGTTTCTTTAAATCGCTAAGTATAAATCATTTGTCAAAATTAAAAAATTCAAAATGGCGGATCAAAAATGGGGCATATGACTAAAATTCAGATATTGAGGGCCAATGATCAATTTTGCAACTTTGTTAATTTGTAATAAAACATCTAAATAAACAAATTTTTTAAAACTGCCAGTGGCGCACCGTTTTTAGCGTGCAAAATTTTTTTGACAGTCGGGTATTGGTGGTGTTTAATATCGCTAAGAATAAATCATTTGTCAAAATTAAAAAATTCAAAATGGCTGACCAAAAATGGGGAATTATCGTCCTTAAAAACCGATACGACTCAAATTCAGGTATTCAGGTATGACATAATTTGGCAGCAATTTTTTTGAAACTTGTTCATTATAGTCCACTTGGTGAATAGTTACGCACTCGTTTTGCATATTTTATTCTTATCTCATATTAATGTTTGTAGTTAACTAAATAAAGATGAATTTCGAAAGATCGGAACTGGATGACATGAACTTCGTTATCGGATCTGCTGATCAAATTTGTTTGTTAACTCATAGGATGTATGCGCGTAAATATCCCGATAAAAGACAACCCTCAGTTAGGAATTTAGAAAACCTCAAAGAAAGGCAATGTGAATTATGAAAAATGTGAAAGGGTTAACAGGAGAAGCGACGAAGACCAATTGAATGCTTTGTTGTCTGTAATTTCGGAGCCTTCTACCAGTTCGGCAACAATATGCAAGGAAACCGATATACCCCGATCTACCGTTAGTGAAATTTTAAAGAGGAACAAGTATTATGACTACAGTAAAGAACTGTTGGGTTCTGATTAGGAGATTAGGAGAACATTTTGCAATTGAGCGTTGAAAATGCAAAGAATAACACCTAACTTTTTCCAAAATGTATTATTCTCCGATGAGTCAGCGACAGTGGAGTGAAACTGGTTGGGGTGGTATTATGAGTGATTTTATAGTTGGGCCACATTTCTTTAACGGGCCACTTTTGCAACACATTCCTGTTGTTTTAAGGCAAAATATTCGGCATGACGGTGCCTCTACACACTTTGAGTAAAATGTCAGAGACTACTTAAGTCAACAATTTGAAGGTAGATGGATAGGCCGTGGAGGTCCCGCTTCTTGGCCGCCTAGATCGCCAGACTTAACAAAATTAGATTTTTTTCTATGGTGTCACATAAAAAACGTTGTATATGAAACTACTCCGACTACTGCAGAAATGGAGGATAGTTTGCGAATCTGTTATGAATACCTCATTTGTCTAAAAATAATTTTCTGTGGTTTAATGCATTTTTGGATTACCAACATGTAGCCGGTAGATTTGATCAAAATAAAAATTTAATAATTTTTATAATTTTGCCGAATGATTCGGAAATGGTAAATTTTAAAGATAGGACACCTTATATAAACTGACCTTAAAATTTGAAGATAAATCCGAAAACGTGTAACGGGTGCCCGAGAAATTCAAATTTCGCGCCAAGTATTACATGACATCTTATAGTTTAAGTGTTATTTTGTAGATTAAGAAATGATTGTTGGTTGTTTACATATACCTGCAGTTAATAATAAGAAAATTTTGAACTTACTTCTATAAGTTATGTACATATTTAATTAGAAAATATTTAAATACAACACGGCAATCTGCAAATGCATAAAAGAAGTGTAGAAGGAGAACCAATTATTAAAATGACTTGCAGTTTTAGTAGGTAATGAGAGTTAGTTGAAGTTAACCTTAAGTAGTTGTTGCCGCGGCACAAGTAACAGTAGTATATAGTTAGGCGTCCCTCTAAATTGAGAAAATAAAGCCTAAATTAGTTAGTATTGTAATAAGGAAGTAAAAAGAATACTTTTCTTATTAAAAGATAAAAGATTAAAGTGAATACGAGTGCGAATATTGTTAAATTGGTGACAAAAAGAGAAGTGACGTAATAATTTCAAATAACGCCTTTGGAATTCGTCCACGATAGTGTTTAAATATTGAACGAGAAATATAAAAGACGACAATCGATCCATTGTAATAACTCAATATATAAACAACAATAACCAAAAAATATTCATAGTTAAAGCAGAAGCACTGCCGTTGGTAATTTGCTGGTAGTTTGTGGTGGAAAAGTCACAATCTGAAGTGATAATTAAAATTGATAAAATAGTACATCCAGATGATATTAATCGAATAGATCAGCTGGTATAGGAAGTGTGAGTGATCAGCAACAAAGACCTAAAGAAGATACTGGGGGAACAAAGGAATAGGCTCCAAAGCCTAGTTTAATTAAATGATTGTAACGTTTGATTTATTTTTATTATTAACCATTACGAATACTAAAAACTCTAATACTTAAGGAAGTAGATTCAATAGAATTACAATTTACATCTACATTAAGAAAATCAATATTAAACATAATGTTTGTATCCTTTTTTAAATTTAAATACCTCAAGACGTAGCTTACTAGGTTTGCTTACTGCCCCAGAATACCGATTCCGAAATTCACAGAGGTCAGTGAGTGTTTTTCTGTCATAATTTTCATATTTTTCCAAATAATTCAAAAACGGTAAATATTTAAGATAAAACATCTAGCATAAATTAACATTAAAATTTGAAGATAAATCCGAATATGGCAAAAAAAATTGGGGGGGGGTTCTATTTTAAAAAACATAATTTGTTACTACCACACTTTTATGGTGCGCTCCGTATATTGGCAACTAATTTTAAAATACGCACCTTTTAAACACCAATAACTTTGATGGAAAACATTTCCTTCTAAAACTCATATTTACTGATATTGCGCACTTTGACACACTAATGAGCAACCCTGTATATTATTTTACGTTTTTACTGTCAACAAACCCCGCAAGTTTTGACCATTTTTTGGACTGTTCGAGCCCGGATTTTATAATTATTTCCTACTTGATATTTTTTAGTTTAATTCATGGATGAATCTTGATTAGTAAAAATTAAAAACATATTCCTATCTATTTGTGCAATACATCTGTGTTACGTATGTATTGGTAAACAGTTATCTGCCTGATACCTTATACCGTATTCAATATTATTCTATATTCAAACCAATTGTTATCTTCTTGGCTTATAAAATGTCAGAACAAGAAAAATAATACAGCGTAAATTAAAAAAAAATAATTTTAAGAAAAGCAACATTATTTCATAGGGTACGATGCAGGTCAATTATTAATGGAAAATTAAATTTCTCCTTTAGATCATACTATCCTTGAATATAATAGCATAAATGACCTAATAGTGAATACAGAATTTAAATTAGATCTTAAATCGTCATCTAATTTTTTTCTCTTTCCAAAATTTTCTTGTGCATACAATATTGATATTAAAAATAAAAAATGAAATAACCAGCATGTTTCTGCCCTCTTCAAACTTGTATTCAAACTAAACATTGTAATTGGCCACAACATCCTGGGCGCCCAAATGAATATAACAAGCAACAAAAACAAAACAAAAACATAATTTTCTAATGGAACTAGTTATTATTGATCTGGAAGTGGACAAAATTATTTTAAAAATTATAATTGGCCACAACATAATACAATACGTGAATTCAAATTCTCAAATGGAATTATATCAAAATTTTCTCGACATTACCTATAATGAATACTTCATACAGCAATTAAAGAACCTCAAGATATTCTGAACTGTATGTTCAGTAGCTTAAATCGATCTCTTAGATCAACTGAAAATTTACACATACTGCCCAACAGAACTAACGGTTCAGAAAATTAGCTTGCACTTGTACTCATGGGAAAACATAACGTTGCTCGTGTTGCCAATGAATATCAAAATATACATCAACTAAAATAGTGCAATAAAAATCGATCTGTCGTATGCCAAAAATTAACAGCAATTGGGGATTCCAAGGAATGTTACATGCTCCTTTAATACTCAACGTACAAATGTAATGTATTTTTTAAAATACCTCGTATTTATCCAAAGTAATCGTGCCAATCTTTATAATATGTAAGTACTATGTGCAAATATTTACGATATAAACAAAAATAGGTCGAAGCCACACCATGGTTGCTGTGCCATTATTCAAAGGTACTGCTAATATCGGAAACTATTATAGGTACCTACAGAAATTGCATATTTTGTATAGGTGTAGATATTGGGTGGCCCTATGGAGATAAAAAAAAACAAATTGGGTACTAAAAGCTCTGTTAGTTAAAGTTGCGTGTGGTAATTAAAGTTTAAAAAGTTAATCAGTTTTTTCACTATTTTTACACATCGAAGGATACGTTAATTTTGAGCATAGAAAAGTATTAATAAATTAATGTTATGTTAGAACGTACTTATATGAATAGATTTATCAGTTTAGTTTTAATGATCGCTACTTATTTTTTGTGTTCTTTAATCTTTGGGCGTGGCTGGATAAATTAAAATTTCCTTTTTACAATTTAATAATATAGTAGGTATAATACTTTTTCAATAAAAAGTAAAATAATTGCTAAATAAATAACAATTTTACTCGTGCACCTGTGTAGTAGCAATGTAGCGTAAAACTATATACAGAATGATATGAAAATTTCATTGTGATCATAATTTCATCTCAACAATATATTCAGCAGTATTATCTCGTTTTGTAAATTTGATCACATACAAAGGTTTGCGCTGCATTGTTGCAAGCGTGTAGAATAATAACAATACGCGTTAAGGACATCTCATTCTTTCTTATATAAGTTCCCAATCTCACTGTCGTTTTACTGAGATGTCCTCCACAATAGCGGCATTGTTTGGCTAAGAAGGCGGCATTGTGCAAGCATTTATTGTATTAGTAGGAATAAAGCGCGTTTTACATGTCCCCTTTATTCCACCATCCTTTAGCTTTGTTCGGGACTCTTACTTGGACATTTCTTGCATTCTTAAACGGGCCTGTAGGGTGAAGTTCCCGCGGAAATTTTAGTCCAGAGGAAGCAACCCCGTAGTCCTTTCCGAACTTGACAATAGTGTGAAGTGGTTACGTAACAAGGCTTTATCAGATAATCCCTATAATAAAAAGAGTTTATGTGTTTGTTAAATTTTCACAAGCAGAGGTCACGGTGAGTTATTTTTTGTGAAATTTTTATATGATTATGCATTAAGCATAGTGCATATGCGGAAAAATAATTGATGCCTCTAAATATAAAATCGCATTCATTATAGAATATTCGGTCAAGCTTAACAGGTTCCTCCAGTTCAACAGGTGTATTGCCAGCGCCCCCTCCGTTATACTACAATCACCGTCATTTACATCGAATACGTAAACATCCAGTTGCGAAAATACTACCTGTTAAGTTTATTTTTTACTTAAAAACGTTGCAAAAAATTCCGATACTCTTATTACTTGAAAACTTCCTTGCAATTTAAGTTTAATATTTTTTTCCTTAATATTAAAAGCCATATGATAGTGCCATATACGTAGTCTAATTTGCATAAGCTTTAAAAAACAAGTATATTTGCTGTTTATTTATCAGATTCGTAATTTTTGTTTAATAATGCGCGACTTTGTATACTGGAAATCGCTTCAATCAGCTAAACAATGTTATTAAATAAATTATAATATTATGTTAATTTGAACTGCAAAAGTTTCACTTGCCTAAGGTAAGTGAAATTAACATAAGCGGAAAGCATTGTTTTATATTAATGTAAAATGAACTAGTATTCACATTTCAAAAGTAGACAGCCGCTGAAAATAAGCGTTATTTGGTAATAAATAACTAAATTTCTTCAAGTTTTTAAGATAAAATTTACCTTACATTCAAATTTAATTAAATATGATTAATGTATCCTAATTTACCAACTAATTTAAATTAACATGCACAGTTCTTGTGTGCTTTGATTGTACAAATTATAGAAAAATATATAACATGAGACCAAAACGTGTTTAAGAATCATTAGACTAAATATGAACATTATAATAGTTTTTTCTGTTTTCCGTTTATATCAAGTAGATTACGAAACTCAATTTTTTTTAACGCTTTACTTTAGGAAATTAATTTTTTTTTATTAGCTATGTCTGTTATAATTGGAGGATACTGATACTTCTATTAGTAACAACGTGTGTTTCGAACACTATCCTGTAAGTATTTTATCAGTAACAATTTTCACAAGAGAAAACAAAGTTTGTTTCATAAGAATCCTTTCGAAAATTTGCTGCCAAAGGGTTGACCCTAACCTATCCCCAAGAAGTGTGTGTGTGAGTGTGAGTGTTAGTATGAGTGTCAGTGTGAGTGTGAGTGTGAGTGTGAGTGTGTGTGAGTGTGAGTGTGAGTGTGAGTGTGAGTGTGAGTGTGAGTGTGAGTGTGAGTGTGAGTGTGAGTGTGAGTGTGATGTGAGTGTGAGTGTGAGTGTGAGTGTGAGTGTGGTGTGCGTGTGGTGCGTGTGCGTGTGGTGTGCGTGTGTCGTGTGCGTTGTGCGTGTGCGTGTGAGTGTGAGTGTAGTGTGTGTGTGTGTGTGTGTGTGTGTGTGCGTGTGCGTGTGCGTGTGCGTGTGCGTGTGCGTGTGCGTGGGCGTGTGCGTGTGCGTGTACGTGTGCGTGTGCGTCTGCGTCTGCGTGTGCGTGTGCGTGTGCGTGTGAGGGTTCGGGTACAGGTGAGGGTGCGTGTGCGGGGTGGGAGTGGGTTGGTGGGTGCGCGTGTCCGTGCGTGTGTATGTGCGTGCGAGCGTACGAGCGTACGAGCGTGCGATCTTGCGATTGTGCTTGTGTGTGTGTGCGTGCGTATGTGCGTGCGCACATGAGTGCGTGCATGCGTGAGTGTACGAGTGTGAGTGTGTAAGTGTGTGTGTGTGTGTGTTGCGCGCGCGCTTGCGCGGGTGCGAGTGCGCGTGTTTGTGTCAGTATACGTTTGTGGTTGTTTTAGGAGCAGCTGCTTTTGTAGCTGACGAAAGATGGTCAACTTATGATAGGTTTGAAAATACAGTCATTCCCAACATAGTAATGTATATCTGAGTTATTCATGCTTACTACTGGAAGTGATTGATCTTTTTGCCAGACACAAGGCAAGAATGATTTTTATTAGCAGTACCTTTAACTGGATTATTAATAACCCATTCAAAGATACGTTGAATGCCTTTGTAGATTAAAATTGCTATTTCAGCTTTACTGTCTTCGTTTGAAGTAGAAGATGGGTTACCATTATGGGCAGACTGTTGAACTACAATGAAGAGTGCTGTCGTCATGCAAGCAATGAACGCCCCCGTTAATATCAACTTCGTTTAAAAAGAATCAACTACGACACGTATTAGTCTTTCGCTAAGGAAACTAGAAACCCAGTTGTTGAACGTACTATTCAACCCAGTCTGGCGAATAGACACTTATGCCAAACTTGATCAAATACTATTGCGATATCTAATGCAACTACAACTGTTTCACTGGATTGTTCTGATGCATTGCCACAAAATTGGGTTGTTGAACGTTTCTGCCTAAAACCGTATTGGTAGTTCCAAAGGAGTTTTTTAGTTTCAAGGAAAGAGATTAAGGGCTTTTTCCATGATTTTAGATAAAATGGAAGTAATGGAAATTGGTCGGTAGTTGGAGGGATCGGTCTTATCGATTTTTTTGGGAGTATGTTGAACATTTGTTATCTTCCATGATGAGTCAGATTCCCCAGAAGACATAGAAATCGATTAGTTTAGATAGGCTGGTATCTATTGCGATCATGCCTACTGATGATCGATTCTAGGAGCTTGTACAGAAACAGAATTGGTCTTATGAGTAAAGGGTGATTAGGGGCTCATCTTTTTCAGAATCATTAAGGCACGAGGTTGATCTAAAGAGATCCACTGAACGATTGGCTTTGTCTGCAGAATCAGAAACTGCAGATCGGTTAGAGTATGTCACAGGTGGACGATGTACCAAAGTTTTTACTGACGGCTTTAGCTAAAAACCAAAATTTACAACCGGACAAAGGAAATTTAGCTAGTTCATTGAATTTTTGTTGTTCAAACAACTTTTTAGCTTTAGTCATAACACTTCTGCAGGCATTTCTAGCACCAGCGTATTCTCCATGACTCTCGACAGTTTTATCAGATTTTCATTTACTATACAGTTTATTTTTCAAATATATAGGAACACAGTGAGGGCGATAGGAAGAGTAGGATGAGAATAGATGCCTATCACCCATTTCCTTATGGAAAAGGGTGATAGGTAGCCCTTAAGTAAGAAAATCGGAGACACAATATTGAGGAGCCCATTGATGAGTGGTCGGACGTACCATAGGAAATCCAATAGAAAATAATAAACTGTCGAATTCCTGCTTCCCTAATTATTTTAAATAAAAACTCTACAGGAACTTTTCTTTAAGGATTATTATTAATTTTATTAATTACATAAATAAAAAGTTTACCTCGAGTAGGATTTGAACCTACGACCTGTACTTTGCTAGAGTACCGCGCTAACCAACTGCGCCATCAAAGTTCAAGCACCAATCGTTATAAATTTTGTTTTTATGTATGTAGAACTGATGTAAATTCTAAATATATAATAATATAATAATTTTCTTTAAGGAATTGAAATTCTCTATGAGATGAAACTATTAAGGATATTTTACAGCTTACGCTAATTTCAAAAGCTGCAAATCTTTCTCCACAGCATCAGGAAGCTATGAAATGTCAAAATGATACAATCTTTCAAACATCAAACCATCCAGATAATCAGTGGAAAAAAAACAGATTAATAAATAAAGTAGATTTAATTGTCTAAAGAATTAATCTTAACTATTTATTGGAAGAAAACTATCAAATTTGAAAATAGTGGAACATTGCTTCCTTTGTGACAAAAATTATGAAGGTAACATTCAAAGAAATATGTTTAAAAATGAAAATACTACAAATGTATTAATTAACTGCAGTTGTTGAAAATCCTAGTATAAATATCAATAATAATTAACAATTACAGGTTACAAAAATTATAGCGAATGCTCTAATAAGCCACGATTTTGCTCTAAGCAATATCCTAATCTATCATAAAATTTTTTTCTAACATTGGCAGAATTCGAGGTGTTATGTTCAAGCATTCTTCAATGATGCGTGTCTTTAAAGCCTGTAAATCTGCAAACCCTTCAGAAGTGAAAATTTGAGATTTTAAGTATCCGCAGAGATAATCATTTGGGGCAAGAACTCCTGATCTTGGAGGCCACTTAGTTGTTATTAAAACAATTATTAATAAAGAATTTAACTTCTCGGCTGTTGTGAGGAGGGCAACAACCAAATTTCTTCTTCCGCGAAAGCTACTTATGCTAGAGCCGGTAAAACTGACTCTTTCAGCAAATCCAAAAACCCACCCGCGCTTAGACTTTCCTCATAAAAAAAAGGTCCAATAATATGTTGTACGAATATTCCTACCCAAACATTAATTTTTTGAGGATATTGAGATCGCCTTTCAACAACAATTTCAGGCCTTTTCGTTGACCAAATTCTATAATTTTGCACGTTTGATTCATTAATTAACGTAAACGTACACTTATCCGTAAAACAAACGTTCTTTAAAAACTGTCGGTCTAGATTAGCCTTCTCTATGATCTCACAACAAAGCTCTCCTCTTCTCTCAATATCCCCCTCAAGCAACTCCTGAAGTTTGTACGAATGGAAATTATTGTTTTTCAAAATTTTTAATGTGGTTGTGTTATGCATTCCAAACTGGTTCGCAATTTTTCGAAAACTTATACAAGAATTTTCAACAACTGCAGTTAATACATATTTCTTTGAATATTGGCTTCATAATTTTTGGCGCATTTACACAAAGGAAGCACTATTCCACTATTTTCAAATTTGGTAATAATTTTTCCAATTCTAGTATGGCTTTGAATCAGGCGGTTTGGATATTTCGTGCTAAATAAGGCCACTTACTGTGGCACGCACACAGTAAGTGCCTTATTTATCGCGAAATACCGGAATAAAATATTTTTACAATTTCTATGCTTTCTGAAATGGTGTACGACATTTTTGAGCCTATTGTTATGACTAATAGACTGACAAAATGACAATATTTATAATAAAAATAAAAAGGTAGCGTAAGCTATCTAAAGTCTAAGTTAAATATTATTATTTATCTAGATAGTACTTACTTTAGTTAATAAAAATGTCTCATCAGGTGCATCGTTTATAAGTTTTAATATGTGCCCCCTTTCTAAACACAACGACTTCCTGGGTACGTATCCTTCATTTTTTCTCTTTAAAAACGCCTTAGCATTCGGATATGTTCCAATATCAATATTGTGCTTGATATTAATAGTGCTTCTTTAACATGAAATAAGTGCTCCAGCTAAATATGAAAGCAAGACGTTTTCGGAAAATGATTTAGCTTTGTGTTGATTTCTCCAAGTTATAAATGTTTGGTAAGCACTTTCATAAGTTTCAAGCGATTTGCTCGGTAATAAAGACTCACTTGCATTGTTGGCTGTAGTTTTTATTTCTGGGGGAGTATTATTTATCCTGTAATATAAGTGTTGTGTAAGTGTGGTTTAAGTAGTACCAGGGCACTTGCGCCGCCATCTCGGATTTTGACGTCACTAAAGCCCTGGGGGGTGTGGGGCACTTGCGCGCGCGCCCACGTGGGCGACTGCGTTTTCAACCCTTTTTTATCTCTAATTAAAGCCTTTTTGTTTTTACATACCCACGTGGGGAGCCGTATTTTTCACCCTATTTTTATGGTTTCTTTTCGAGGGTCAACCCTTGATGGAATTTTTAACCCTAATTATTATTGGTGGTATTAAAGACCTTTTGGCAGCTAGGCCTTTTTTGTACATGCTCACGTGAGAGGCTGGGGGCTGGTCTTGGACCTGGGGCTGGGCTTGGAGTTGGTCTTAGGATTATTTTTGATGGTCATCTAATTAAGGTACTTCTGGCTATATTAAGAGCAGTGCCCCTGGAGGTTAGGCAATTGCAAGTCTTCTGATTGAAAAAGATTTTTATTTAGTCTATTTAAACGAAAGTTGCTGGTAGAGTATCTGTTAGTATCGTTTAGCGATTGAAGATGGAAGGTCAGTTTAAGCACCCTTTTCGGCGATAGTTGCAGGTCCGTCGGGATGTGGGAAATCGTATTTTATCGTTGATTTTCTAAAAAATATCGAAACCGCCTGCGATACAGCTTTTGAAAAAATTATCTGGTTTTACAGTGAGTGGCAGCCTTTATTCAAAGATCTCTCTGAGGAGTTTCATAAGGGTTTACCTGATATGGAACAGTTTGACGGGAAAAAACCTGTCTTAATAATAATTGACGATCTAAAGCGCGAAACTAACGGCTCTGTGGTTGATATTTTTACAAAGGGCTGTCATCATCGAAATATAAGTGTGTTTTTCTTAACGCAGAACATATTTCATCAAGGACGTGAACAGCGGGATATTTCTCTCAACGCACATTACATAATTTTGTTTAAGAACCACGTGACAGAGCTCAGATACAGAATTTAGCAAGACAGATTTCGCCGGACAACCCAAAATTTTTAGAAGCCGCGTACCAAGATGCTACTTCAAGCCCGCACGGATATTTATTGTTCGATTTAAAACAGAATACACCGGATGTGCTACGTTATAGAACAAACATATTCGGGCCTCAAGGTATCTGCCAGGTATATATAGCGAAAAAAGGGTTTAAGTCTCACAGTCATGAAGATTACATCATATATGATGACTGACGTTTTAAGCGAGAACACTGATATCCTACGTGAATTAGCCAGATTAGGTAAAAGTCAAGGTGACGCTTTATTGAAATATTTGGATAGTAAGCAGGTAGAGTGTATTTGCGAGTGTACACATAACACTTTAAAAGGTCGTGTACCTCTGTCAGCTGATCAGAAGAAGCGACTGTCTCAACATAACCACACTTTAAGACGCTTGTCACAGAGAGGCGAATCTATAAAAAAGAAGAAACAGTTTCTTGTACAGAAAGGTGGTGCATTTCTACCACTCATGCTAGGACCATTACTCGGCGGAATTCTGGGTAATCTGTTTCAATAGCCATGGACCACATTCTGAAGAAGATGATTATTCTACCGATGGACTTTATACAGCGCTTACAGGCACCAGATGTTACACAAAACAACATTTTAACGCAGCTGGGTAGCGATATGGATAAAGTTTTAAAAACTAAAATGACCGACCATGACAAATGGCAGCAGTACAACCGAGTTCTTCAAAGGTATCTACACTTTCCCAATCAGGCGAAATCATACCACATTCCAACATTCTCGATCTGGTTCACGAGACGTTAAGAAAACGAAAAACCACAAACCCGCGCGGTTGGCGTCAGTTTGCGACGTACATTAAAGAGATAAATATACCACGAGGGTTTATCGGAAATACGCAAAGGCATGATGTTTCTGTATCACCCAGCGTTGAACGGACCCTCACAACTATAGGTGAGAAGAAGAAGAAGAGGACTTTCACTAGATTGGGATTCGTGGCTGCCATAACATGGATGCTGTATATTATGACCCCTCTCGCCCAGCAGGGTTCACTGGTATAACACCTTTAACTAATGCTGTAAAGGGTAGATATGGTGAAGTAAAAAACTGGCTACAGGCACAGGAAGCTTATACGGTACATAAACCAGTCAGAAAAAAGTTTCCACGAAATAAATATATTGTGAGTAACCTTTACGAGTTGTGGCAAGCGGATCTTTGTGATATGCGAACTTTAAGTAAACACAATAACGGATACAACTACATACTAACGGTAATTGATGTATTTAGCAAGAGGGCATGGGCGAGAGCACTTAAAACGAAGACAGCCTCATCTGTAATTGAAGCATTCGCAGATATTCTTAAGGATTGCAACAAAACTCCGGTAAATCTACAGACGGATAAAGGCAAAGGGTTTGTGGCGAGCAGTGTACAAAACTTTTTCAAGAAACAAAATATCAATTTCTATGTAATAAATAACCCTGATGTAAGAGCATCTGTAGTTGAAAGATTTAATGAAACATTGAAAACAAAGATGTGGCATTATTTCACTTACAAAAATTCCTACAGGTATGTTGATGTACTCGAAAGACTTGTGACTGCCTACAACAATAGCCCTCATTCAAGTATAAAGATGGCCCCCGCGGCTGTAAACGATAAAAACATTTTGGAAGTGTGGAATAACCTTTACGCGAAAGGTTTAGGTCCAGTACGCCATCCTAAACATAAAGTGGGTGAGCATCTCAGAATCGCCAGAACTAAGTACACCTTTGAGAAGGGATAAGAAACGAATTGGAGCGGGGAAGTTTTTACAATTAGTGCGGCGATAAAAAGAAGACCACCAGTTTATCGAATAATCGATCTTAATAACGATCCTGTTGAGGGCACCTTTTACGAACAAGAATTGCAAGTTGCCACGGTTGATAAAGATACCCTATTCAAAGTCGATAAGATTCTAGCAGAGAAGGGCCGTGGGCGAAATAAACAATATCTGGTCAAGTGGCGTGGATACAGTGACAAATTTAATAGCTGGGTGTTAGCTTCACAGGTGAGAGATATATAAAAATTGAGTTTTATCTTACCTTATTGAGTAATAGCTCTATGACGTATTTTCCAGGTAATATGACGTCAAGTTTTATTACGCAACTGCCAAAACGAATAAGATTAACGGGCTTGTGGGTTGTAGGGATATCGGAAATTCAGTACCCATGCTCTTTTGCCGCTGTAAGTGCAACAGATAATTTAATTTATTATAGAACAGAGCCACCTGGCGAGAACGTGTTAGAAACGATATTAAAAAAGGCCGCAGAATATTTTCATCTCGACAACCAGAAGACCATTTATACTGAAGATGACTGGTACGTGATACGATTCGCTTCGGGAAATTACGCTCGCATAGAAGAAATTATGAGCGAGCTAAATAACCATGTACTAATAAGTAAATTGCTAACAATCGAATATCATAATCTAACTAAGCGCGTCACTACGAAATTAAAAACTCAGCTCTCGCTATTCGGATTCTCACAACGTCTAGCCTTACAATTGGGTTATCGACCGTATCAGAACATAACCATGGAACCAATACCCCCTCACCCCGCTAGTATATGGACAGGATTACCAACTCAGATGTGTGTTTATTGCGACATCGTTGAACCGCAAATTGTGGGTGATGTTTTATCTCCGCTTATGCATATAATAAATATTACTTCAGAAAACTATGCTTACTGGGGTCATAAAGATGTGGTTTTTTCGCCTGCACACTACATACCGATAATGACACGGGAATTTGAAAACATCGAGATTAATATAAAAACAGTTACGGGTGCAGCAATGCCATTTGAGTTTGGAACGTCGTGCCTGAAGCTACACTTTAAGAAAGTACAATAATGGTTTGCCCTTATCAGCAATATTACATGAATCAGGCCGGTAACGGTATAGGCTCTATCTACAGAGGTGCGCCATATCAACGCGGTCATGGAATACGGAGCTGGTTAGGTGGTATATTTAGAAGTATAATACCGTTATTTAAGTCTAGCGCAAAGGCTATTGGTAAAGAAGCTCTTAGAACTGGTGCTAATATTCTTGGTGACGTCATAGAGGATCGACCTATTAAGGATTCGTTTCAAGAAAGATTTCAGGAGGCAGGCAGAAACTTTAAGCGTAAAGCCGACGAGAAAATCGATAAAATGATGGAGGGTTTGGGTTATAAAAGAGTACGTCTGACCGATAATAATCAGTCTCCACTGAGAGCTGTTGCTAAGAAGAAGCCTGCTTACGACGATATATTTTCAAGATAATGGCTTTTCTACATGCCCAATCGTGTGAATGCGTCAAGTCCGAATTGGATTTGTTCGCTTTACTGTCGACGCAGACAAGTATCGATAGTGGTGAATGGATATTTTACAAGCCCTTATCAGCTCTGAGTGATGACGCCCCAATAGAATTTGTAATCCCCGGAAATGGAAACGATTATATAGATTTAAGTCAGACCATGTTGTACATTACAGCTAAAGTTCTAAAGCATGATGATACAGCATTTACAGACGCTGATGTTGTAGCACCGGTAAACAATTGGATGCATTCGCTTTTCTCACAGGTGGAGGTTTACTTAAATCAGAAGATGGTGTCACAACCAAACAACACCTACGCCTACCGTTCATATATCGAAACGCTGCTAAGTTATGGAAAGGAGGCCAAGAGTTCACATCTAGGATGTACCTTATGGAACAATGATACAGCTGGACAGATGAATACACTGGGAAACGCAAATAACGGTTTCTCAAAACGTCAAGCACTTACGGCTGCCGGGAAACAGATAGAGATGATTGGTCACATGCACTCGGATTTGTTTAATCAAGAAAAGTTCCTCATAAGTGGAGTTGAGTTAAAGGCTAAATTTGTACGATCAAGAGATACCTTTAGCCTAATGGCGGCACTCGCTTCAAATTACAAGACGCGAATTATAGAGTTTACTGGTGAAACGTATGCGAATCAATCCAACTATTCCAATCACGCACGCTAAAGCTTTAGAAACAACTGCCGCAAAATACCCTGTTACAGGGACCGACATAAAAGTGTTAAATATACAGCGAAAATCATTGGATAATGTTTTCCTGGGTAAGTTACCTAAACGATGCATCGTAGGCTTTGTAGCAAATAAAGCCTTCAACGGTGATTACCCCTCAAACCCGTTCAATTTTCATCACTGCAATATTAACTACATGTCGTTATATATTGACGGACAACAAATTCCTTCGAAAGCCTTACAACCAGACTTTACAGCTAATGGTTTATATGTAAGAGCGATATTCGTTTTTTGAATGAGGGTAACGATATATCGAGAAGTGATTACCCCAACGGCTACTGTTTAATGGCCTTTGACCTAACACCTGACTTGTCTGCAATCGCTAGTACGCACTGGAATTTAATTAGAAACGGCTCCCTTCGGCTGGAAGTCGGGTTTGAAGAAGCGCTCACCGTAACCGTTAACTGCTTGGTGTATGCAGAATTCGATAACGGGATCGAGATCGATAAACATCGTAATGTCGTTGTGGATTTTAGTTGTTAAAAGTGGTAGCTCTAACCTGCAAGCTTCAGTGTACAGCAGCAGCCAATAGAAGATGGACGCATACTTGGACGTACAAGGGTTTAGTGGTGTTAACAACGAATTCATACCGAAAGAAATTGTGGTGATTACAGATCACTGTCGTAATGTTTCTATATTTTAGATTACATAATTTACCTATGTTTGATTTTGTAAAAAAACTATTTTAGTACATGTTTAATTGTAAATGATGAGATAATCAGATTATTGTTTAACGCTTGTTACCCAACCATTCTATTCTGATAAATAAAAGAGATTTTTTAGTACCTTACTCTTTTAATTATGAATTGCGTGATACCTACTGTTTTTTCTTTCTTTTTTAATTCAGCATGTGTGTTTTTTTAAAAATCGGGTTATAAAATTCATGATTTAGTGTTTTTTAAAAAGAAATTATGTTAACCATTTATATTGGTAATCAATTTTTTAGACTATTAAATTTAACAAAGTTATATAATTACACGGTAATTAGCTAAAGTAAACATGAACAGTGATTTCTTACTACATATTGTTGTGGAATTTAAAACACGTAATTATTACATTCCAAACTCTTAGTATGGTTTTTTATAAAACAATTTGTGCGTCCGTATGTACAATATGAATATTTTTCAAACCGATTTGTTATTAATTATTTTAAGCGAAAGGTAAATACGAGTTGCAGTAAGTGTGATAAAGATAATAAGGTTGTTTGTATATTTACACTCTAATTATGGGAAATCAATAGCTAGTTTTTACATCAACGTAGAAAGTTGTTTTTAGTTTGATTAGACAAGCAACACAAAGCAATGACTATCACTCGTGAAGCAGTGCCTCAAAAACGTTCTTTAAGTACAGAGCTTAAGTGTGCTGTGAACCCTTTATTTATTTACAGATTTTTAATTACAGTTATAAAACACATCTAAGCTATACGTAACAAGTTTCTTTAAAAAAAAATAAATATTAAGGCGTACAACATTTTCACGGTCGGCTGGATATTAAACATATTTCAATGCAAGTAAAACAATCAGTTTTTAATATTAGTTTTAGAAGACAATATTGTAATAACTGTTATGTAATTAACTTAATAAAAAAAAATTTGGTTCATTAGACCCGAAGCTAACATTTTAAAGCTAATTATACATTCGTTTATAATAAAAATCCTATTGCAAATTACATTGTAAAATCAAAAGCAGTCATCTATATCAGAATTACGATCCGTATTAGTTAATTTCTGCTTGTTACCTCAGACATAGATAAATTCAAATGATTAGAACATGATCGATATGTTTTAAGTTAAACAGATCTTATTAGATATTAATAACAATAAACATTTCATACGAATCTACGTAGCTCATGGAAATATGAATAATGGTAGTACTGAAACAGGGTCAAGTTACACGCTTTAAGTATTATAATGTAGAGCCTAGTATTTTTTCTCAAGGAAGAAAAATCAGCTGTTGTAATTTCGTATATGACTAAAACACGCTGTGTATTAATAGAAATATTTTTTTAATAACATTTTTCTTAACATAACAAATACACGTCAGCTTAAACCTACATGTACATTTTTTTATGGTATCTCCCAGGGTCAAAGGTCAAATTAAATCATTGAAAAGAGCTGAGCAAACAAGAAAAATGATCTACAAGATAAAAAATAACGCTAGCCCTAAATACAGCCCCATGCTCCAGTTCAATACCTAACCCTCACGTTAGCTACTACAAAAAAAAGGCCTAGGGATAAAAAAGGGTTGAAAACGCAGTCGCCCACGTGAGCGAGTAAAAAATGGCCGCGCAAGTGCCCCACACCCCCGGGGCTTTTGTGACGTCAAAATCCAAGATCGCGGCGCAAGTGGCCTGGTACTACTTATACATATATATATATATATATATATATATATATATATATATATATAATTAAACTTTTTTGTGGTTGCGCAGAAGTGTGTTGCTCATGTTTCGCCGTAACTTCTTGCGCAGGTGTATTGCGCTTAAGCTCTTCGCGCATTATTGGAATTCATATGGGTTTCATTTCCACACTAGCTTGGCTTATTGGATTTTCTGCTAGTACGATGTATGTGGCTTGTTTGAGTTTCCGACGAGTTGTGTTCTCGTCCTTTGCCACTATTGCCAATATTCTAAAAAATATATATTGGATTACTCAGTGGCTCAGCGGTAAAGGTGTCAGACTAGTAAATGAAAGGTACCAAGTTCGAATCTGAGAGTAGCCAAGTGCTTGGGAAAAAATTATATAACATATTAATTCGACTCAAGTGTGAAAAGAGTCCTCAGGACTAAGTCTGATGACCGAAGCAGAGTCCGCAAAAACTGTGGAAATAGGTCGATCAACTCAACTAGTATTATTTATTTCTGAATCAGAATTCATATTAATCACCTGCTGTCTTTTTTAGAAATCAAAAATTGAGAATTTACTAATATTGAAATTATTAGATGAATGTCATGTCAAACTCAAAAGTCAAAGTACAGGTTAGAAGTGAATAGTTGGCACAGACAACACTTATGGAAAATGTGCGTGAAATAGATTGCATGAAATACATAGGATTTCACGCTCCGGTGCGTCCCACCGTTCACCACTCGGTACCTAAATCTAAAAATTAATTACTTAATTGCTCTGGTCCAGCATGTGTGATATTTATGTCTGTGATAAAATGTTGTGTTTCGATATAGCTATCAAAATTCTACACTTATTCAATGACATTTGAATGTAAATCTGTAGTTAAAAATTTAAATGTTTGGTGGACTTGTACATGGTAGGTAGCTTACAATTTTGACTTAGTTTTCGTATTCAGCAAAACTGATTATTGCCAAACATGTAATTATAAAATCAAAAATTAAAACGTTTCCACTGGCCAAGGATCTATTGGCAATATTGTTCAGTTTTGACCGTTTCTGTCAGACGGTTTGATATAACACCATCGAATACGTCAGTTATACCTTCAAGTAAGTTGTCATCGATTTTTTAAGGGTATTATACTTTAGATAATGAAGATTAGATACACTATAATAATAACATACAAATGGTTGAGGAATCTTGAGCAACACGACACTCATTTTACTATTTGTACAAATCGGGGATATTACTTGTGAATATTAAAGAATAATAATTGCCGCCCGCGCGAATTAACGCTACATACTAATATGACATCCAACCTCAACTGTCAAATATTATAGCTTAAGGTAGTTAGTGTGTGAGGGACAAAATTAAATTTTAATTATAGTTTTTTACTTTTTATTACAAATATACAATATGCCGTATTACAATTTACAATTAACGTTATGGGCACATTTATAAACATTTTTTAACATGTTTATTATAACTGTGTTTATATTATGTTATTCTTTTTATTTAAACGTTTTTATAAAACGACATCGGCAGGAATTACATTTTATTTATAATCATTACGGTATCATAACCTACTGATAACGTGTTTGAATACCTCTACTGCTTGGCTTGATAAATTTGTTTTATTTTATTTTCAGGGCCGAGTAAAGTAACTCTTGGTATACTGCAGAGTGCAGAGGATAACATTAGCAGTATCATGACACCAACTTAGATGGTATTTAAACTGATTATTAAGGAGGAATTTCAAGAGATTTAAAGTAAATACGTACGAACCCTTCGCTTAGATATGGCAACATATCAAATACTCAAGGTTCTTTTTAAAAATTTTAATTATTGCAGTATTTATTGTGTAACATACGGCCAAGGGCTGGAAATATAATCAATTAATGCAGTATTTATTATGTAACCTTTTAGTTATTAAAATAATATCATTGCGTAAACATATTGTACTTTTAAGTTAAATAAGTAGCTTTATTTCGGTGCTTTCAGTTAAATACATGTTAATAAATGTTAAATGACAACTTCTAAATCAATCAAATAAGGATAAGCGTTTGAACAGGTTTTTATACCCAGCGGTTTGAATTAATAATAAACGATGATAATGATAATCTAACCAGTAAAAGGCTCTTTGGTTGAAATAGGCGCGAAATAACATTTAGGATCGCTACAGTATGCACGAAAAATACGGCTCTATTAAACCCATGTGATTGTTAAAACTTTAACTTAAAAAAAGTATAAAGCAAACGTAAACCTTTTGTCTAAGGAGTGGACCCGAACAGGTATACATTGTTGCAATAACGTTCATAGAGAACTAATAAAATATTTATTTAAGTAACACGGCTCGCGACAATAAAACTGATTTGATAAATAAATATTAAATGAAATTGAAATAACTATAACTCGAAAAGCTACACAAAAAAAAAATAAAAAAATAAAAAAAAAAAATAAATAATTGAATCATATGGTCGCTAATAAATACCAGCAAGTCCGGTGAGGGGCGCGGAACCAGGAATCGCGTATAGAGCAGTATGGTTGAAACGCGTGATGTGATCGAAGGGCAGGTAAGAAAGAAACAAAAAACAAAATGTACATGTATATGTACATTTTGAGATTCATACAGTAAGTATACGATCTATTATTTATATCTATCTTTTATGTCGTGACAGTAGACATAACTGTCCGGTAGTACGACGATACCGTTAGTAGGGAATGCTACATCGTCCGGGGCACGATTTGGCCAGTAACCGGTCTGCTCGATATGATATTACTCAAGAAAACAATACAATTGCCTCGGATCGACCTGGCTACAAGGGGCGGTCAAGGTCGAAACAGACAGGCCCCGTTGCTGACGACTGTGCAAGGAATGAATGGCGAGTCGGTACGTGGAATGTTAGAGGTATGCATGGTAAAGAATTTGAAATTGCGAATGTAATGTACGAAAGACACCTTGCTATTCTGTGTGTATCGGAGACAAAGCGCAAAGGAAAGGATGCTGTGGAGATGGAGGATGGCAGACTGGCACTATGGTCAGGAGTTGAGACGGAAGTGCATGGTGCAAAAGGAGTTGGGGTGATCATAAGTGAAAGAGCGAAAAGATGTACGAATTAGTATCTCCCCGGGTAATATGGGTTAGAATGCAAGTGGAGTTTCGAAGAATTTTTGTTATTGCATGTTATGCACCGGTGAATGGAGAAAGAGACCAGGAGCGTGAGAACTTCTAGAATGAAGTAGAGAACGTGTTGAACGTATGTAAGCCAAACGAAAGAGTGATTATATTGGGGGATATGAACGGATGGGTGGGTGTACAGAGAGAACATAGTGAACGCGTTCTAGGAAAGTTCGGAGACCAAAGAACCAATGAGAACGGTGAACATCTGCTGAACATCTGTGTGGAGAGAAGCCTGTTTGTATCCAATACGTGGTTTAAACATAAAAATGTGCATATGTATACATGGCAAAGAGGTGAATCTAAAAATATGATAGACTTGATAGTGTATGATGAACGGCTTAGAAACCTGGTGAAAGACACAAAAGTAATGAGCGGAGCGGAGTGCGGATCGGTCCACTTTTTGGTTGTATCGAGAGTGTGTTTAGGGCAAAAGTGGGTGTGGAGAAGGAAAGCAAACGTAGTGCGAACGTCCAGAATTAGGGTTGTCAAACTAGTGGATAATGGTGCGAGAATGAAATACGTAGATGCTGTGAATAAAGAGTTGAATGTGAATGAAACAGTGTGGAACGAACAAATAAAAGACACTGACGTTGAAAGTGCATGGATAAGCTTGAAAAACTCTGTTGTCAATTGTGCCGTGCGAATATGTGGAAGAGTGATTGTAGGTACACAGAAAAATGTGCTTGGTGGAATGAGTCGGTAAAAAGGCAGTAAGTAAGAAAAAGATGCGTACATGGCAATGATTGCTGCAAAAATGAGACTGAGAAGAAACGATTGTATGAGGTATACAGATTAAGAAACAAAGAAGCGAAGGAGGCAGTGAGAATAAGTAAAGAGGAAGTGATGGCTGTAGAAGGAGAGAAAATGTAGAATGATTTTGAGGGAAACAAAAAACTCTTCTGGAAATGGGTCAAAAATACAAAACGTGGCCCAAAACAGAACGCTGCAGGAGTGATGAATGAATGAAATGGTATGGGACGATTGTGAAGTGAGGAAATGCTGGCAAGAATGTTTCGGAAAGCTGTACAGTAGTGAGGAAAGTAAGACTGAAGAGTTAAATAAAGAGAATATAGAAGAAATGATGAATGAAACTGAGAAGGATATTGGAATAAATGAGGTAGAGAAAACGGTAGGAAGGTTGAAAAACGGCAAGGGAGCAGGCGTAGATGAAATCACTGGTGAAATGCTCAAGTATGGTGGTGCATAGCTTATACGAAGATTGCGTGAATTATTCAATGTATGCCTTATGTGTGAAAAGCGCCGAGTGATTGGAAGAGCGCGATCATTGTACCATTGTATAAGGGTAAGGGGAACAAGAGTGATTGTAAGAACTACAGAGGAATAAGCTTGCTCAGCGTACCTGGTAAAGTTTTTGGAAGAATACTGATTGATAGTGCACGAGAAACTACACAATCTAAGATGTGGGATGTGCAAGGTGGCTTCATGCTAGGGAGAGGATGTGTCGATCAGATGGTTGCTCTCCAGCAGGTGATCGAAAAGTGTTTAAAGGTAAAAAGGAAGTTGTACTGTGCGTTTGTAGATCTGGAGAAAGCAGAGTGGATAGAGAGAAGATGTGGGAAATGTTAAATGAATATGGCGTAAATAAAGGTCTAATAAATGGAATAAGGGCAGTATACAACGGTAGTCGGGCATGTGTTAAGGTGAGAGGAGGTGTGAGTGAATACTTTAATATTGAGCAAGAAGTGCGACAAGGCTGTGTGATGTCACCGTGGTTGTTCAGTATATACATGGATAAATGTCTTAGACAAGCATGTAACGATACAAATGGTGTAATGGTTGGTGACGTAAATGTACGACTCCTGGTGTATGCAGATGGCACAGTCTTATTAAGTGACAGTGCGGATGAGCTGCAAACCGCTCTGAGGAAGTTTGATACAGTCTGTGAGAGCATGGACCTAAAGGTAAACGTGAACAAAACTAAGATTGTGGTGTTCAATCGGGAAAGTGGAAAGGAGAGTAGAGTGTTTACTCTGCAAGATGAAATTGTGGAGCAAGTGGACGAGCTGGTATATCTCGGTAGAATGTTTACTGCAGATGGTACAATTGAGAGCGAGATTGGACGAAGGGTCAATGCTGGAAGGAAAGTGATTGGAAGTATGTGGACGATAATGAGAAATGAAAGCATGGGTCTAGCTGCGAAACGAGCAATCTATAAGTGCGTATTCGTCCCGTCAGTACTGTATGGAAGTGAGACATGGGTATGTCAAAAAAAGCACGAAAGAAAAATAAATGCCGTGGGTATGAGATTTCTGAGAAGCGCATGTGGTAAAACGAGACGGGAGAAGATAAAAAATGAATGCATAATGAGGGAGTGTGGTGAGGAAAAGACTATGATGGATAGATATAAAAGTTGTATATTACGTTGGTTTGGTCACATTGAGAGGATGAACAACGGAAGATTAACGAAACAAATATGTGTGGGTGAGGTTAGGGGAAAGGCCGGGCCTGGTAGGCCGCGTAAAACTTGGCTGAATGTAGTAGAATCTATGATAAAGGAAATAAATATAAGGAGTTTTAAAAACAAAAGGGCATGTCAGAGACTATGTATGAATCTTGCCGAAGCTAGGGAGGTATGCGGAGATAGGAAAGCATGGAGAAAGATTGTGAATGAAAAATAAATAAGAGGCAGGGATTGTTTTGCCTACCCCGCAAGGGAATGGCGTGAAGGTTAAGTAAGTAAGTAAGCGTAAACATTTTTAAAAAGTAGGTTTTTAACTGAAGAAATGTAACATATTATAGTTCCCATTGAATAAAAATATATGTTTATGCCATAAATCAAAAGGTTTCAGTATTGGCTACATCACGTAACCTACGTCAAAAGTTACATAGATGACTCGTCCCGTATTGTTTCTCTATCTCGTTAAATAAACGAGTTATAACTCTTTTTAGAAATTAGCAAAAATTGACAACTGAGGGATAGCGAATGAATGAAAAATTAACCAACCACAGAATGTATATTTTCAAATCCGAGCCATAATATTTATATCAGTTTTTGTGTATCTCTATTCCAACGCATGATTTACTTACAGTTCGCTCGAAATCTGACTAGCCTGTATATGGCCCGTGTTTGGATGCCTTTGATATGAAGAGAATTCAACACAAGCAGAATTACTGCCTTCGCTTAATATTTGGCTAAATAAATACAATCGGATAACAAATAATCTAAATGAAACTAAATGGCTTAACATGTCAAATCGTAGAATGTTGCATACTGCTTGTTTCTTCCATAAAATCATAAGCAATAAACCATAATTCATCGTACCTGTTTAAAAAAATTTAATTCAGAAGACTTAGAACTTGAACTAAGGTGGGAATTAAACATAAAATTGAAGAAAATTTAAACAGATTGTACTTTCAACCAAATTTCTGTAAGGTTGGAAATAACCGAAATTTTTAGAAATAAAAATTACATTTATTATTCCTTAATAAAATATTAAATTCAAAAGATATCCTAATGACAGTAAAGTTAATTTTCGTAGATTTATCTGTTAGTTTTTCTTTTGTAAATTTACAAAAATGCCTTAAATTATCAAATTAAACCACGTTATGATTTTGGCAAATTTGTATACATGTGTATTTATTAACTCAACTTCATTTATATATGTTATTGATGAAATGTATATGTGATTAAAATTTAATTATTGCCTAATTTTGGCTTAAATTAAGTTTAAGTTTGGTAAAATATTAAAAACTAATGTTAACTTCAAACTAAGAAGTCATATTGGCTTATTTAACAATATTATTTTGAAAATTTAACGAATTCGTTTGTCAAATTATTAATTGTTTAAAATGTTTGCAAGAATGATAAATTATTTCTGAACCATTCAAGTTAAACAATTATAAAGGCCACTATTTCAACTTGGATGTTAAAGAAAGTATATCGGCTTTGGTTAAAATAACAATGCTTAATGACTTTTAATAGTATTTGTACGTTACTTTAAAATTACTAAATCAAATTAAGTACTTCAAGGGCTTGAATTGTCATTTTTTACACTTTGAAAATTGTTAATTTGTTTTACTTTGATATGACAGAGTAAAATTCATAAGTAACGTAATTTCATTTAGATCTATTTTCATTAAACTTCTATTTTGCACATTTTCATATGCCTTAAATATAATCAATTATTAATTGAAACATACAGATTTCCATATAGTAAGTTACTACATTTGTTTTATGATAATCATGTTGTCCAATTTGTCATTTTGTAAACTTATAATTACGAACATCTCAAAGATTATGATTGGATTCATTAAATTTTTGAAATATCTGAAATTAAATGTTTAAAAACTATTTTACAACAACAGAAAGTTACTGATTGATTATTAACAACAGCTAAATTTATTATGTTTATATTAATCATAATGTAAATGATTGGCAGGAAGAAATAACATTCATACTTTCGTATGTAACAAGATTAGTAAGTAGATTATGAGATAATTGAATTAGTAGAACAATCTTAGATGGACATACAATGTCTTAAATTTTGATATGACATTACAAATAGACAAGACTAAATAACATAATACCAGTGACTTTTGTAGTTTGTTATCTAAAATGTATGATTTTGTTATCTTCTGAATGCAGTGAAGATATAAGTCCAATTTACTACGATTTTAAAATTTTTTCATCTATAATATTTTAATTATATCTTAAGTTACAGAGCTACATTTTCTATTAAAAACAGAATTTCAATGTTCCTGAACAAATTTTATTTTTTTATTATTGAAATCTTAGATGTAACATTAATGTAAATCAAAGTTAGCCGTATTTACTTATAGTGTATGATTTTAAATGCTTAATTAATCCATTGATAATGCATTGAAGTAGAATGATCATTTTTTATTTAAATATTAATATAGTAGCATTAAAGTATAATATTTAGAACTGACTTATTACTTTATGTAGTACATAAATTTATTAAGCGTTATGAATTAACATTAGACATATTTGTGACTATTAAAATGCTAGAAATTACTTATAATAGCTCACCTTTATGACATTAGAATTCAGTATAAAGTGAATTAAATATACAAACATGAACGCATTAGTGATAAATTAATTTTTCAGTGATGCTATGTGACATGTAAGTTAGCTTATAGTATGCAGTGTTAAAGAACATCATAAAGACCAGTTGTAATCTTAAGATAGCATTTTATATTATAAATTTATTTCAGATTAAGAAATTTACATTATTATGGTAGACGATAATTTTATGGCATAATCTACAAGAATATTTTTTTGCTTTAACATTAAAGCAGATATACGTAAATAGCAAGATTCGTTAATAGAGTTCGATTAGTTACCTAAGGGAATCAATATGTACATTACTAGGTTTCAGCTTTCTTTGATGCGTGAATGACATAAGTGTTACCGTTTTAGTAAATTGTAGTAAAGCACATACGACCTTCATAGAATAGTATTAAATAATATTTAGTAATAATTTTGTGGAGATAACTATGAAACCTCATTTAATATGTTCATAACGATAAAGTGTCAACATTCAAAAACAAAACAATTTATGAGTTGCTTTGGAATTGTTAGCAGAACATATCATTTCAGATGCGGCTTGAAATGAGAGTACCGTTTTTGTAAATTAAAAGCACATCACTTCTTAAGAATAAGATTATAAAGATGAATTAATTTTAAGTAACAAATTCTGGTTAGTAGTTCTAATAACCATATAGATGCAACTAATAAATTATCCGTTTGTCTAAGATCTCGGCTTCACATTCATAAAATATCGTATATACGTTTGAAATTATGAACAGACATCAATCTAAGAATAAGCAAACCGCCGTTGGAATACAGTTTGAACATTTCAATCGTATTTACAATTTTAATACATTTGGTTTGATTAAAATACAAAAAGCATATGTAAATTAAATTATCTAAGATATCTTCAATTTTCTTTGAAATTAATGTTATAAGTTTGAAAAGATTTGAAAAACACTAAATACTTAATCTTTTGCGAAACGCACGTATCAATAAATTGCATTGAAACAATTAACGATATGTTTAAGATCTAGTTTCTTAACTTGAATATGTAACGTTTCAGAAACATTTGACTAAACCAACACATCAACGCGCACCGCAGCACGAACGCACGACGCACACGCTTGACAATCACACGTACACGCACACGACACGCACACGTTACACACAGAACACGCACACGCAACACACACCACACGCACAGCACGCACACGCACACACACGCACACGCACAGAAAGCACACGAAGACACGCACACGCACAAGCACACGCACACGAACACGCACACGCACAGACAGCAACGCACACGCAACGCATACGCAAACGCACGCACACAAGAACATGCACAGCACAGCACAACAGAAAGCACAGGCACACAAGCAACGCACACGCACACGACACGCACAGGAACATGCACACGCACACGCAATTAACACGAACAGTACAAACGCACACGCACAGAACACGCAAGCACACGCATAGCACACTGAACAACAACAACGCACACGCACAGCACAGCCACACGCACATGCACAGAACACGTACAAACGCACACGCACAGCACACACAACCACACGCACACACGCACACACACACACACACACACACACACACACACACACACACACAAATCCTGGCCGACCTTGGCAAAACGTTGTCAAACGTTATAAGATCAGCTAATAAGTCGATTTAGCGACAATGAAGGAAAGGTTAATTGCACGATTCTATACCTACATGTGTAAATGTAGGTAGGAAGGTAATAATCAAACTTTATTAACAATTTATTTATTAAGTGAAAGTTTCAGATTTGAATCACACTGATCGTTATGTTTTTCAATTTTTAAGATAGGAGTTAATGTTATTGTGGTTAAACATTAATAGGCTGAATTATTATTTTTCCAAATTGTGTGATACTTATTTATTTTAGAAGTTTTATGACAGGTATCAATAGTGTTCTACATTTATACGAGGGTAAAATAGAAGGTATCCAGATTACACCTAAGTACTTTGATTTTATGAATATACAGGGTGTGACCAATAAGTTTACGATAACGCATATGTTTAATAATTTACTCGAGCATTGGATAATTTCATTTTTAACGTTAATTGAACTTAATGGTTTTCAAAATTGAATTGACGTGTATGTGTTCATGTTTTGATATTTTACGTCTTATATCGAACCCGCCCATGTCCACTGCAATTAGCTTGGCAACCCGCTTATCTTGGTAAGCCTTCACGACTCCTTGTCTGGTTTGATCCTATAACAATGATTACAAAAAAAATTTTTCGCGACACGTGCGCTGTCACATTTTTGGTGCTCGTCCTTGTACTTTATCCCTCGGATAACGCCTTGGATTAAAATGGAAGCCCTCGCACGAAGAAATTTGTAAACAGCGCACTAGTTGCGAAAGTAAGTATGAAGTTATTTTTCGGACGAATATAATAAATATTTCCTGCATTATCAAGACCATACATTAAGCGCCAAAATCCAGGAATTCCTGTCGCATGTTTGGAAACAGGCGGAAAGGTTGGTGTAATTCCTTTAGATACGAAGTCTATTTGATTTTGAGATTTTTCATTTCTCTTAACCCAGCTAGTTGGATCTAACGTTTGTCTCAAAAGTTTTGGCACAAAATCCAATGGATGTAAAATACGAGTGGAATGATAAAATATTAAAAATTCTCTGAAAGTTTGGCTTCACTTTCACAGTTCAGTTTTAGAAATCAGTTGTACTAAAATAGCTTACAAATTAGATCTTGGAAAAATTATTTACAGTCTAGTTTAGCAAATGTCTAAGCGTGAAATAGGTCGCGTATTCAAAAATCAAAATATTTCCCGCAGAACTATTTATCGCACAATAGCGGATTGTGAATAAGGTATAAATCTCCCAAAAAGTGGAAGACCCAAATCTTTTACCCAAGCCAGAGCAAACCGGCTAGTAAGAAGAGCAACAAATAGAGTTTGAGTGTCGGTCAGGGAGTATAGAACTTATAAGGGTACAGTTTGGAGAGAATTGGTTAGAAATGGTCAAGAATATCGAAAAAGAAGAAAATGTCCAAAATTAACACCAAATCCGTTGGCACGAATTCCACGATGTTTTCGGACATTAAGGAGAATATATTTTGCCAACAACAAAGTCCATGTTATTGATGATGAAAAATTTTTCACTCTAAATAACTGAGAAATTAAGGGTAGCGTTGGTTTCTGTACTGATGACATAGAAAGCTACTCATAGAATTTTTAATATAAAGAAAAGGCATAGTTTGATGATAAAATATTATACTGGTGCCGGATTTCTATAAGAAGGGCATCGAGGCCTTATTTGGGACGCTGTATTCAGAATTTTCTAGTCAAACTGAATGATTTCATTAATGAACATCACGCTGAAGGCGATATAATGTTTTCGCCAGGCTCTTATCACACTGCCATTACGCCAGGGAAACTCAGAACTGGCCGAACATACAATTCGTACCACGAAACGACAATCCTACCCAATAGAAGAATTTTGGACACTTTTGTGTATGATGGAGATAGCAAGCCGAAAATGAAGAACAGTTAAGACGGGGGATTTACAGAAAAACACGAGAGATAGATATTACAGCCGCCCAAGACCTTATGTGAGATGTTCGTAGAAAATTGGGTCTTGTTGAAAATCACGGACTTCATTTAATTTAAGTTCTCAGTTTTATTAATTATAAGTCTATTAATATGGAGTTGATCGTATTTCCACAAACTGTGAAATAGACCGATCAACTACTAACAGGAAACCACAGTTATAAAACATTATAATACAGAATTAGTAACTCGGTACTGAAGTAGACAACTTTTCAGAAAGCTTAAAACATCAATGAACAAGCTAGCACTAGAGATGAACCATCTAATTCCTCTGCAAAGCCGTGACATAAACTGTGAAATATCGATCAACTATAATAGGAAACCACAGTTACAAAACACTTATGATACAGAATTTGTAACTCGGTACGGCCCCGAAGTCAAACAACTTTTCAGAAAGCTTGAAACATCAATGAACAAGCTAGCACTACAGGAGAACCATCTAACCTTCCTCTGCAAAGCCCCTGACATAAACTGTGGAAATAGGTCAATCAACTCCACTAATAGGAAACCACAGTTACAAAACACACCACAGTTACAAAACACTTATAATACAGAATTAGTAACTCGGTACGGCCCCGAAGTCAAACAACTTTTCAGAAAGCTTAAAACATCAATGAACAAGCTAGCACTAGAGGAGAACCATCTAACCTTCCTCTGCAAAGCCCGTGACATAAACTGTGGAAATAGGCCGATCAACTCCACTAATAGGAAACCACAGTTACAAAACACTTATAATACAGAATTAGTAACTCGGTACGGCCCCGAAGTCAAACAACTTTTCAGAAAGCTTGAAACATCAATGAACAAGCTAGCACAGAGGAGAACCATCTAACCTTCCTCTGCAAAGCCCGTGACATAAACTGTGGAAATGTGCCGATCAACTCCACTAATAGGAAACCACAGTTACAAAACACTTATAATACAGAATTAGTAACTCGGTACGGCCCCGAAGTCAGACAACTTTTCAGAAAGCTTAAAACATGAATGAACAAGCTAGCACTAGAGGAGAACCATCTAACCTTCCTCTGCAAAGCCCGTGACATAAACTGTGGAAATATGCCGATCAACTCCACTAATAGGAAACCACAGTTACAAAACACTTATAATACAGAATTTGTAACTCGGTACGGCCCCGAAGTCAAACAACTTTTCAGAAAGCTTGAAACATCAATGAACAAGCTAGCACTAGAGTAGAACCATCTAACCTTCCTCTGCAAAGCCCGTGACATAAACTGTGGAAATAGGCCGATCAACTTCACTAATAGGAAACCACAGTTACAAAACACTTATAATACAGAATTAGTAACTCGGCACGGTCCCGAAGTCAAACAACTTTTCAGAAAGCTTGAAACATCAATGAACAAGCTAGCACTAGAGGAGAACCATCTAACCTTCCTCTGCAAAGCCCGTGACGTAAACTGTGGAAATAGACCGATCAACTCCACTAATAGGAAACCACAGTTACAAAACACTTATAATCACTCAGAACACTCAGAATCTATTAATTATGTTTGAAAGCTATAAGTTTAAATAAAACATGTTTGTTTATAAAACTGATTATAATATTTTGTGCCAAAACTTTTGAGACATACGTTATGGTAACACAATCTACCTTACACTTACATCATAATTTTATTAAATTTTGTTAAATTTGCTCCTTGATTATGACATTTTTCACCGTATTCATGAGAATTTGACCACAATCATCAATTTATGTTATCAAAGGTACATGTTAATCATTATTAAAAGGAAAAAATAAAATAATAGGTGGCACAAAAGAAAGAAACCACAGAATAGCTATCATATCCAATTTAACATGTAAATTAAGGTTATTATTATAAAGGAACCGTGTTTATATGTTTACTCTTGCCGATGTATTCACTTTTTTTCTTTAATTAAATATTTGTCACCTGTGCTTCGTTTATATTATTTGTTACTTCTTTAATATCGAGTTATATATTCTTTTAAGCATTTTAATATCCTCAAATACTTTTACACCGCTTGACAGGTTTACGTAAAATCATATATAATAGGATCCGGCGTCTGCACAACTCGTCTAGTCTCATCGAATAAGAAAGAACCCTTGCACAAGAAAACGTGGCAGGTTTAAATCTTAAAACAAAGAATTACATTTTGTAGATAGATCTCTGATAATCTTTACGTACTTCCACTTTACCCAAATAAAAATTAGTACAACCTGCGTGGTATCCATAAACGCCATATATACAGCTGATATGCTTGTTAATTCGCGTGAAAGTAATACACGTATTTCTGTGAAATAAAGTATAATCCAACTGGTTTAAATAATATTTTGTTGCAAATATCTTGTTGAATTAGTTTTTATGCTAATGATGCTATGGCCGAATAAACTATAATTGTCAAATTTCTCCAACAGAGATCTGGTTTTCTTTAATAGCAGCACAAACTGTGGATTCCAATGGAACAGAATTTAAATTTAACTCTATAACTTAGTCAATTAGTAATATATAGAACCCGCAGAGTTACAAAATTACTTTTATAACGTTGAGTGTCAAGAAATAAATTTAGAGTGTTACCCCGAATTAATTTAAAATACCGGAAGTAGAAGAATTCAACCTATCTATTGTTAGTTAAACCATCAAAAATTGCTATACAAAATTTATTGTTTATAACGGTTTGGAGAAAACTATGAGATTTAAACACAGCACGATTCTATCCCATAGAATAGGTTAACGTGTTTTATAATTAATTTAAAGATCTTTTAGTGTGAACAAAAAAAAAAGCGTGTAAATAAAAGTTTGGCGTGGGCGATGTGTGATCAGTTTAAAGTGCCAAGAGCTTACCAAAAAACGTAAGAGATATATGTTCAGCGACAATCTCTATTGTCAATCAAGTAGCTTGCTGTGATATGTCCCTATAGAGTTACATTATCTTCGTCGAAACTTGTATATAGGTCAATCAATTGTTTTTTTAACACTTTATTTTATTGTTTCAGGCAGTTTTGTTAATTAAAACTAATTTATATCTACAATAGAAATAATTTGGTGTAAATCGACCTTCAGGCTGTACTTTGTAACACCATAAACAATAGTCTCGCTTCGCAGCGTGAAAGTGGCACATTATTAATGGAATCCGTAAATCTTAGGATGCGTCTTCGTATGGTAAAGATATCTAATAATGGGGTCAAGTTGTCTACCGCAAGATAGCTACCTCCAGGGGGTGTAGCGTTATCCACAACATTAATCATAATTGAATTTTGTTCGCTTATCACATTCATAAGGTTTTTTTAATAGCCGAAAGTTGCTCGATTACCATATATGTTATGTTTGCAGGCATTTATTTAAACAGAGCAATGCTAATTGCCATAATAATGAATTACTTTATCATAGTGAAACCACCCACATACTATAATGCTTTTTAAGAAAAAGTTCTCAAGCTCATATTATGGTTAGCTTTTACTAATACCTATACAATGTAGAAACAACAAAAATTGCACGTTTAGATTATCGCTTTCGTTACATAATTGTTGTTTAATTATATAGACACTAGTGAAATACCGTCAGGATTTTAGAAGTGCAATTTCGTGGGATGGTAGCAAAATAAGTTTCGAACATCTGACCAGCGCTTCCGCGGATCATTGACTCTACACTGCGGGTTAATTATAACCCACGAATATGTAATTACATGAATACAATCACTGTATACGCGAGCCGCGTATTCTCGGACATTCCATTGTAATTATTAATATCCAACGTTCAACTCTTAAAGAAGGTTGACTTATTTGACCCTTGCTGTAAATAAGCTCAGATATATATATTGTTTGATCCTAAACAAACTGGAAAGTTGAGCGTTTAGCATTTCCGTTCATAAACACTAATAATAATTTGTCATACCTTTAAGTATATACGACTTAAATTTATTTTTAAAACTACCGAGACATAGAAACTGATCACGAAACTACTAAATATTAAATGATCTTAGTTTTTTACTTTTTCTTGTTAGAAAAAAGAAGTTTCCAGCTGTAATATTAATTATGAAAGCTATTTTCAACTAATGAAAAGTAATCGGTGCTGTTAAATCTACAATAAATTATAAACTACAATTTAGTATAAATGACAATATCCATGTAACAGTTAATCAACGCACAGTTATGTGTATAGATTTAATAAATGATTTTGAACAATAAAAAAAAAACAAAAAGCAATTTAACTAATTAGAATTAATTATAAAACGAGGATATTGTGACCTAATTAGCACTGACAAAAGTAATTGAACCGCAGTATTTCAAAGTTTCAGAATATTGTAGCCTTCATAATTTGATAAATTAAACGTTGTTATTCTAAAAAAAGAAAGGTGATTGATATACTACCACGTAATAGGAAAATTAAAACTTTTATGAGTACGTTCACAATTAGACGCTTAATTCTTTGGGCAATACAAAGCCAATTTTGCAAACTTTAAACGTCTCAAAAGCAATTCCAGCTCTAGTCCTGAATAAAAAAAAAACGTTTTAAGAAATAATAATTTTTATAATTAATAATTTAAAAGTTTTTAGTTGTGAATGCTTTTACAACTATCCAATGAAGTTTCTTACAACTGTGCACCGATGTTATAAGGCGATTAAGCTTTGTTGTATGAAAATGTAAACTTTCACCATCATTACACATATTAAAATACTTATCTTTTTTGGTTTTTAATAGTGTATTTGTATATTATACAATCTAAACGTTTCGATGACACTTACAGTTATCTTCTTCAGAAGTAATATTTATTAAAATTGTTACAGTTTGATTCAAATAAAGTTGGGTATGATTCTTTCTTAAAATTACACGAATTAATATTTAGGCGACGTAAGTCTTCATTAAATCAGCAAAGTACCATTTAGTTAATATTTTTATCGGCAGATGTCTCCACATAAATTTGCATAAAATGTCAAAGAAAGTTGAAAATTATTGAATGTTTTTTATATTTTAAACCAGAACGATTATCCATTATATCCGCTTATTTCATTGATAGTCAAAAATATTTTGCTGCGACAGTAAATTGTTATAATTTAGCACATGGTTTGATTATAATTACATACCATCATAATACATAACCTACATATTTGTAAGTAAACAAATACTTTTTTGTTTATTATAAATTAAATCATCTCAGGTGGAAAAGTTGCAATTTTGTTATTCTCAAGATTTATAACAACCCTTCTAGAAGCATAATTATTGCTTCGAAATCGACATAATTCTTGTAGATACCGTACGATAACATAAATGTCGATACATCTGTGATTTAATTTAATTCTTGCAGAAAAAGTGTGTACAGTGTAGTATAGTTTGAAGTTCAACGAAATTATAGGTGTTTAATATTTAAATATAACACATAAGTAGAACAGAGACACCATCCCCTACACTTGTTTTGTTTTTGTGACGTCACAAGCTCCGCCCCTTGGGACACCTTGGCCGCCATTTTCTTCTTTGTGGCGTCATAACCACCCCCCCACCCCCTGGGATACCTTTCCCATCACTTGTTGTACACGCTCACGTGGGGGACGTATTTTTGACCTGAAGATAAAAAAGATTTTATTTATTCTATCTAATATTTATTAGGGCCAATTTTACTTTTTATCAAAATATTTCAAAGATATAAAAACCTGGACATAGACCTTAAACATATCGATTATATACTGTGCAATTTTGAAATGACTCTGCATTATTGCTTTTTTATAGAAGCGGCCGACCTTCACATTTTTAAGTTAACATGCATTTTATGTCTACTAATATAATGCATAGTAAGGCTAAAAATTAATTAAGCATGAATGAAAATAGCTAAACTGTATTATTGATATCTTATAGAAGTGGTGGCTTTGGAATTTTTTAGTTAGTTAACATGTATTTATTTATTTATGTCTATCTGGAATGAAGTTTAAACGCCATTCAGGCATAGATAATTGTTTTTATTTTACAATGTGATTTTTTTTTCGTGATGAGTTTATTATAAAGGAGATTGCATAATTATCCTAAAAAATGTTATTAAAATTATTATTACGTTTCTTTTAATTCCTATCTACAGATTGCGACCTTTTACCCATACGAAAATTTATTTATACATAGTTTAAATTACTTCATCTCGATGTCATTAAAATAAACGAGTAAAATTACCTAATTAGCTTACTTACGGCAATAACATGCTTTAACCTATAGAATGCATTTATTAGGAAGATATATAATTTCATTATTATGAATCGGAAAGTAACAACCACTAATCTACATCATGTTAAATTAATATGTGGCCCCCTTGGCTGGAAATAGTTTTCTAGTAATAAGGAAGTCCTAATGATAACTTGTAAGACAGCTATAAAAACTTGTATTAGGGCCCCTTGTTGCGAAATTTCCTTTCAGCTGTTGTAATAATAATAATAACTGTGTTGGATAACTGAAAATGAACTGAATATTGTAATATTTATACAACGTATACATACATACATAGGCTAACTAAACCAGGTTTGTGTTTTTACTTATGAATAGTTGATATAAAACTGGCTGTTGGTTTCTCCATCATTAAGTTGATTTAGGGTGTAAATATTCAAGCATACCTAATTATCTCTATCACATTTACTGCAACTCGTATTTACTTTTTCCTTCCGCAGACTCCTTAGAGCGATCTTACATATACGAATTTATATAAAACGATGTTCATTATTTACAACATGCATTTAAAATGATTTTACCTATATGACCAAACTGATTTTATGCAGTTATTTTTATTAAATTAAATTTCATTAATAAGAATTTTAAAGTAGCAATCGCCGATTGACATTGTGTTAATCAATATGTTTACAAATATTTTTCAATTTTTCTGCTGCAAAATACATTAAGGTCTAAATTAAGTATAAGGTGAAATAATAATAATAATAATTTCCACCCTGATGCAATGGCGCTTTTTATATAGGCATATTATCCTTCTAAGCGATGAGCACCTATACATTCGAAAAAATTATGCCTACACACACACGTACTTCAGGTTGTATAGGCTTTTAGCAGCTGAGATTTAATAGCCATGCTAATTAAACACTTTTAAATTTTCTAATCTAAAATAAGAGTGACATAATTTAGCTTATCGGAAATTTTATAAAGATCACCACTATTATCAAGATTTGAGATAAATTTTACCTCATTCATCTCATCGTTTTTCATCTTGAGCCATTATATTGTAATAGTTTATTAACAAGTCGTAATATCCCTGATGCTAGTTCATAATAATAATAATGCTCATACGATGATGTTTACACTTTACATGCATGCAAAGGATAATATAGAGCCTTTATCGTCACTATTATTATTACATAGATGTGAGAATATTCTTAAATTAGCTGTTTTCAGCACGACCCTGGAAATACTACACACGATTTCAAACCTTCTTCGTCGTTCTCAGAAGGTACACCGTATGTATCTTCTTGAATTTATCTCTACCCGATTTTGAGGCAGTAGTACGTTTTCTGTTTTATCTTGAGATATTTTCTATCATTACTAATTTAACGAACCACTAATATTAGCAGATATATAAATTACAAGTTATTTGAAATGACCCTGTATTATTGATATTTTATAGAAGCGGTCGACCCCGGAATTTTTTAATGTTAATCAAATAAGACAGATATAGACATTTTCTCTCGGGCCTTCGTCCCTTGCCGTGGCCCCCATGGCTGGAAATAGTATTCTAATAAGGGAGCCCGAATTCTATCTTATAAGGCAGGTACAGGAACATGTGTTAGTGTCTACGCCCCTTGGCATGGCCCCCTTAATAATAAATAGTATTCTAATAAGGGACCCTAATGCTAACTTGTAAGACAAGTATAGGAATCTGTGTTGGGGTCTGCGCCCTCAATCTCAATCAATCAAATCATAACTTACGGTTTAGGGTAGGTCAACACTCAAGCGCGAGTATTGACCTAACCTAAACCGTGCGTATATTAATCTAACCTAGTATTGTACGTGTATTGACCTAACCTAAAGACGTGGGACGCGAGTTATGCATAGTGCGCGCTTCTTGTTTCTGTAACCACGCTCCTTTTTTGGTAGAGGTATTTCTGCTAAGAGGTTGCAAAGGATGTTTCGGTGACACCTACTCCAAACTTCCCCGAAGATAACCGACCCTATCCGAACATTGATGAGTGCGCCGGAGCACAAGACCCAAAGCCAGCAACATTCTCGTTTATCGCGTTTCGCTCTTTAAGGTGTAACCACCATCGAGTGAGCATTATTATAATGTATTCTCCTCTTTATGAGCCAATATCAGCGGACATTACAGATTTGTTAATAAACTATTACAATATAAGCGATCAAGATGGTGATGATGATAAAATCGATGAAATTGATGAGCTGAATGTGTCTCAAATCCAAGGTAATGGTGATGATTCACAGAAGAAGAGCGATGAAGTAGAGGAGGACGCATCTAAAAACCATGATGATGATAACGGTGAATCACGGTCGAAGAAATTATCAAAGGCTAAGTTTTCCTTCAATTTTTTATTAATAATCTTGTTTTCCTAAAGGACGTTCGAACCTGCACTAACAATGCTACAGTTAATGTGAAAGGGCAGTTAGATGGGAAATTGCAATAAGTGTGAGGCTGTTTTTTTTGTTCACTGTAAGCTAAATGAGACTGTTATTTTTTTTATTTGAGAGCCGGTTTTGCATGATTAAGTTAAATCAATTTAGTATTTTTGAATTGTGGTTGGTTTTAGCAAACTGTAAGTTAGTCCAATCAGTATTTTTGAACTGTAGGCTGGTTTTCGCAAGCTATAGGTTACGATTTTATTGATTTGGTTGATTGATTGATTTACTGAGGATGATCTGATTGTTTGATTTGATCGAGCGTGCTTTGTTTGAGATTGATCTGATTAATTGATTATTATTGATTTGATTTGATTAATTGATTTGTTTGTTTGAGAAAGAGACAAGGGAGACGAGAGAGAGAGACGAACACGATCGACCTCTATTACAAAAAACATTCATTAGTCCTTACAACACTAGATGGCGCCACAAACAAACCCTAATTAGTGCTAGAATTATACCGCTAGGCGGCGCCACCTCTATTACAGAAAATATTCGCTAGTCAAAAATGTACCATTAGATGGCGCCACCTTTCTTACAGAAAATATTCATTAGTCCATACACAAGTGGATAGCGACGCAAATTCAAATTTCGCAACAAGAGGGCAACGACAAGTTAGCATTAGGGCCCCTTATTAAAATACCATTTATCGTTAAGGGAGCCACGGAAAGGGGCGCAGACACTAACACATGCTCCTATACCTGCCTTATAAGATAGAATTCGGGCTCCCTTATTAAAATACTATTTCCAGCCATGGGGGCACGCAAGGGCCGAAGGCCCGAGAGCAAGTTCCTATATCTGTGTTATGTGATTAACATTTAAAAATTCCGGGGTCAACCTGTAATTTACATATGTGCTAATATTAGTGGTTCGCTAAATTAGGCTGTATATTATCTTTTGCATGCATTTAAACTGTAATCATCATCGAATGAGCATTATTATTATCATGAACCAGCATCAGGGATATTAGATCTTTTACGGTTTGTTAATAACTATTACAATATAATCGTTCAAGATAAAAACGATGAGATGAATGAGGTAAAACGTATATCAAATCTTAGTGACAGTGATGCTCTATGAAATTTCAAATTAGCTAAATTATGTTACTCTTATTTCAGATTAGTAAATTTAAAAGTGTTTAATTAGCATGGCTATTAAATCCCATCTGGTAAAAGCCAATATAAAGTGAAGCACATGTGTGCGTAACTGAACGTGCAAATAAATCAGGCATACTTTTTTCGAATGTATTGTGAAGCTTAAAGATAATCTGCTATATAAAAGCGCCATTGCATCAGGATAGAAATATTATTATTATTTACCTAATATTTAATTTAATAATTTTTGGCAGCAAAATTTAAAAATTTAAAACACATTAATGTCAATGCGTGACTGATACTTTCCAATTCACATTATAACCGTTTAATTATTATAACTGCACTCCATAACATTTGTTTTATCATATAAGTAAAATCATTTGAAATGTATGTTGTAAATAATAAACATCGTTTCATAAAAATCGAATAAAATCGCTGTAAATTCCGAAATGGAAAAAAAATTAAATGTGATGGAGATAATTAGTTTGTTGTAATTTACCCTAAATTAATAATGATGGAGAAAACCCAGCCAGTTTTATATCAACTATTCATAAGTAAAAACACAAAATTTAGTTGCTATGATATGTATATGTTGTATAAATATTACAATATTCACTTCAGTTTTAGATCTCCAACACAGTTATAATTATTATTATTGGAACAGCCAAAAGCAAATTTCGCAACAAGTGGCCACGATGGTGTGGCTAACACAATTCTATAGCTGTCTTAAGTTACAATAGGTTATTAAATTATTTATCAACCACGGCAAGAGATTAAACAAGTTTATACTTGCCTTGTTTTATGAGAAAATTATGGCCGCTTACTAGAATACTATTTCCAGCCATGGGGCCTCGGCAAGTGGGGAAGTCCCGAGAGCAAGTTCCTATATCTGTCCTACAGGTTAGCATTAGTGTCTCCTTATTAGAATGCTATTTCCAACAAAGAGGTTACGACAAGGGGGTGCAGATCCTAACATAAGTTTTTATAGCTGTCTTAAAGGTTAGCGTTAGGACTCCCTTATTATTAAAAGACTATCTCCAGCCAAGGGGGCCACATATTAATTTAACACGATGTCAATGATATTGTATATCTTCATACATTCTATAGGTAAAATCATTTAAAGCACGATATTGCCGTAAGCAAGCTAATTAGGTAACTGGATTACTCGTTTATTCTAATGACATTGAGATGAAGTAATTTAAACTATGTATAAATCAATTTTCGTATAGGTAAATGGTCACAATCTGTAGATGGAAATTAAAAGAAATGTAATAATAATTTTAATAACATGTTTTAGGATAATTATGCAATCTTCTTTACAATAAACTCATCACGAAAAATAAAATCACCTTGTAAAACAAAAACAGTTATCTATGCCTGAGTGACGTTAAAACTTCATTTCAGATAGACATAAATAAATACATGTTAACTAACTAAAAAATTCCAAAGCCACTAATTCTAATTATTTTTTAGCCTTACTATGCATTATATACGTAAAATACATGTTAACTTAAAACGTGAAGGTCGACCGCTTCTATAAAAAATCAATAATGCTGAGCCATTTCACAATTGCATAGAACATAATCCATATGTTTAAGGTCTATGTCCAGGTTTTTATATGTTTGAAATATTTTGATAAAAATCAAAATTGGCCCTAATAAATATAATAATAAACAGAATAAATAGTCTTTTATCTTCAGGTAAAATACGCCCCCACGGGAGAAAAGTGTAACGGTGTCAGAGGACAAACAAAACAAGTGGAGGGGATGGTGCCCCTGTTCTACTCACATTGTTTAAACAGATTTCATATTATACCAAGTTAAATGAAAAGCAATTTACATAAATATATTCAGTTCACCTATTGTAGGGTTATCCTTATCAATATGTCATGTAAAATTATATTTATATTACATTGAAATTAAAACATTTAAATTGTAAAAATTATTCACTATTAGTGTCAAGTGGAATCGTTAACAGATATAATTAATGGTTGCACAACCTCAACATGTTTTTCAATTTCCCATCACTCTAACATAGACACTTTGGCATGCGTAATGCATTTCTGCCAATATGCCCCATCAATTCGTTGCAAGGATTCCATCCATATTTCTTTTACATGGTCATCGTTAAATTTGGAATGATGTCTTCTTATATTTTTGTTGCAGTGTTCTTTGCAGTTTGCCCACACCAGTTCAATTGAATTAAATTGACAGTGGTGTGGTGGTAACCGTAATACTCTGTGTCCACATTAGTGTGCTATTTCATCTATTTCGTACACCTTTGGTATCGCATTATCTGCAACTAATTGCAGTAATTCTTCTTTAAACATGCTAGATTCATAAGCTATGTTGTGATTTAATAGAAAATTCCATAGTTCTTCCTTAGATTAATTGTTTGGAATTTTTTCTAGAAGTTTGGAATGATAACTAGCACTGTCAATTACAATTAAAGATGGTTGTTTTAAGTTTGCAATTCAATTATTTTCAAACCGTTTTGTAAACAACTCCGCACACATATCTCCATGATGATCTGCACTTTTTGTAGAAAACAAAAGTAAAGTATCGAAAATAAATCCGTCTTCATTACGTACATTAACAACTATAAATCTAAAAAATACAGTTATTTTATTAGGAATTATAATGTAATAACTAAATTACAACAAACCTGTTTCCTTCACCCATTGGCTTCTTCTTCACGCTTTCCTTAGACGTATCCAAGTTTCATCTAAGAATACAGGATTGTATAATTTTTCTTATTTAATTATTTTCTTAAGAATCGTGACGAGTACGATTGCGCACAAGACCCAAAGCTAGCTGCGTTCTCGTTTCTCGTGTGTTTCGCTCTTTAAAGTGTAACTGTCATCGAGTGAGCATTACTATAATGTCATTCTACCTGTTTATGATGCCAACATCAGCGGACAATTAGAGATTTTACGTAAGACTATGTCTAATAAACTATTACAACATAACCGTTCAAGATAATCATGAAAGCGATGACGTGGTTGAGCTGAATGTATTCTCACATCCAAGTAATGATGCACAGAAGAGAAAGAAGAGCGATGAGGTAGGGAAGGGCAAATCTACAAAATCATGATGATGATGATGAGGACGACTCACGGTTCAAGAAGAATATGAAAACCGATAAAGCATGTTATTAAATAATAATGATGTATTGTTGTTTATAATGCATAATAATAATAATATATTTTCAAAACGTTTACAGCTTTCCTTCGGTTTTGTTAATAAACCTGTTTTCTAGCGGTGCTCCACCGTCTTGATTCATGTTTGCAAGTTTACAAGTTTTTCCGCTTTAGCGTGTTTTCGCTCTGTGTGTGGTGTGTGTGTGTGTGTGTGTGTGTGTGTGTTTGTGCGCATACCGTGTTTTGCGAGCGTACGTGCGTGCGAACGCTCGTACGTGTGTACGTGCGAGCGTGCGTACGTTCGCGCGCGACGTGCGCGTACGTACGACTATACGAACGTGCGTGCGTACGAAGCTGTACGTGCGAGCGTAAAAACGTTCGTGCGTACGTGCGAAAGTGCGTATGTACGAGCGTTCGTACGTGCGTACGTGAGACGTATGCGTAGCTTATGTGCGTGCATGCGTGTTTCGTATTGATCCTAAAGCTAAATAACAATGCAAGTCGATTGTAAAGATCAAGTTGTAGGCGCCTATTGTGTTGACTAAGAGCTATACGACTTGGAAGCGTTGCTTACTGGCCGTGGAGTTATGCGTTAATCACGCTTTTTGACAGATATAATTGCTCCAGTTTATGACAATTTTCAGGCTTGCATGTAAAGTAATATAGAGGTCGAAACTAACTAGCTAATGTGTTTTGCTGTGACACGTATCACAGTATTGAAGATCTGGTTAGTTTGAAAAGTACAGCTTCGAAGGTGCAGATAAATTGAACGAAAGTGAACGGCAACTTGGACAGACTTAAAGTTTTAGTGGTACGATTCACCAACACGTGAACCTTTAATTTGAGCACTGGGTCCAGTCAATAATGCTGATAAATATTAGGTTATTAGCTTGCTTTAAAAGGTTAAATATAACGTTCAATGAAGACGATGAGATGGTGGTATCTAAAATATTGAATGGTGATGCTCCAGAAATTTAAATAAAAGATTAGTCACTCTAAGACACTCAGTGTAATCGTGTAAAATCTTTACTTGCCCTTAGGATAAATTCTAAGTGTTTAAAATGTTCCTACATGAATTTTCTTCATAAAGATATAAAATGTTCACCTCATATAAATAATCAAATGGTTTGCTTTAACGCTTCAGTATCTTTAACAGAAATCGATGTGACATTTATGTGAAGTTAATTTTAATAGAATCGTGTAAAAAATAAATTACGCTACATAGCGATCTGTAAGTTATAAACTAGTGGAGGTCGTTGTTAATTCAAGTAAAACTTTTAGATATGAGGTAAAAATAATACATCACTTAACATTGTTTAAAAAACAATCTCACTTACAATCCAAAACGCGTTCTTTTCGTAATAATATTTTTGAAAATTATCGGTAACCATTTTATATTGGTTTGAGATGATTAAATTAAACAAAAGTTACTGTTACACGTGTTATTCGTAACGTACATAACTGTATCAAAACGTTTGGTTTAATTCCAAAACTAATATAGACAGAAAAATGGGTCCTATATATTTCAAACAATTTATTAAGAGAACGGTACAAGCATGTTTTAAATATATAAAGAATGGATTGTATATTTTTTGACTGGACCTAATAATTTACACCGAATTTAGGAAATCTGACCATCACTAGTGCCTTAAAACGACAGATCTGGTATTTAGTGTTACACCTCTTTATTTATTTACGTCTTTGAATACGTTAACACAAAAAGTTTCTTTAAAGTATCGTAAGCCGTACAACAATTCTTACGGACTGATAGGAGATGATTTCAAATGAAACAGGAATAAATGAGTTTTAACTAATCGTTAGAAAAGAAAATTTTGAATTAACTTAACAAAATGCATTAATCGAAGGAGGTCAATTTGGATAGTTCACATGATCTTTAAATGTGATAATATGTTTATTTAAATTTTAGTCATAAATCACCACATGAATTAATCCTACCTATCTCATCGTCCTTATTAGAAACGTTTATATTTAACCTTTAAAGCATAGCTAATAATAATATTTATTCGACATTATTAAATTGTAGGTAGCTCTAAACAAAAGGACCTTAATAAGGTGCTTCTAGAACGTACCTAAAAATCCAAGTCCTGCTCCCAAGGTACCCTAATCATTTAACTATCACACATAGACCTGTACTCAACCATCCACCATAGGCAAATTCAACTACTGGACACAGCAGGCACCATCTGCAGTTAAAAAAGTCACCGTCAATAGTCTTAATAAACCATAAGATCTAAAAGCATATAAATAGTAATACAGCTGACGTAAGTGAGTAAAATAATTAGGGTTGAAAACTTCACTTGAGTCGTAAAAATAGGTCAAAATCGTCTCAACGTATGTTAAATAGGGTAAAACTAACGATATATAAAAATAAGGTACAAAATCCGGTCTCACACGAGTGAAAAAGGGTGAAATTACGTCGCAACGTGGATTGTAAGATAGTTAGTTGAAAACTCACACGTGTTTTTTAAAAAAGTGAAACGCTCACACAACGCATAAATAAGTGGAAATGTCTCAAAACGTGAGCGTTATAGTGAATCAACACGTTTACATTTATTTTCTTAATAATAAACCGCCACGTGGGCGGTTTTTGCGTAATTTAGATCATTGTCCGTATAGATGTTCTGAACTGCCATTTTCAATACGGTATAGTAATATTTAGTGTATTAAAAATGTATTTATTAACCATTACTTGAAATAATATTACATGCAATGGTAGGTTCTTAAATTCTATCATTATAGAAGATGTTTTTTTTAGTTTTCTAAATGTTGTTGACATTAATATTTCAAGCACGTGTTAGCATTTTTCTCTTTTTACTGATCACGGTAGACGTAAGTGCTGTTGAAACTCTTACAGGATTTAAGTGTTGTGTTGTACGGTTTCTAAATGACAATCCTGTAATGGGTTTAGATCCAATGGTTTTAAAAATTATATGATGTAGAAATTGATTTCCCATCGCTTGCAAACACCGGTACAGTGTCAATTCTTCTCGGATTAAAAAGATTTTGTCTGGTGAGTGGTGCAATTTGAATAACTCAAGTTGCGTTAGTGCAATTTTGGTTCCGATCGTTCATACAGATTTTGAGGTCCTTGTTGTTTCGTTGATTATTAACCCTTAATTACTTACGCGGCACCTTTTATTTTAATTATTCGTGTGATATATACACTGTGGGCCAAATTAAAGTACCCCTTCTTTAACGTTAAATAACTTTTTTAATTCTTGACCGATTTTAATGATTTTTGGAAGGGATATGCAAAGAATATTTCTTAACATACGCCTAATATTAAAATTAAAATGGTACCAAGTGGACCAAACATACTTAGGTTTAGGTAAAATAGCGTCTTTCGGATCGTTGCAATATTTTGTAATAATAATGGAAAAATCTTTATTTGACATGAAAAAGTAAAAACAAAGGTACTTGATAGGGACAAACAACAACAAACGGTAAATTAAACTGTAAATTTAAACATAAATATGTCCACCTTCATTATCAACAACTCCTTGCAGTCTTCTACGCTACTGCCTTATGGATGCATCTATCGTTTCTTGACGAAAATCTTGCCAACATTCAATGATCCGATTTTTCAGTTCTCCAATGGTAGTAGTATACGCTTTTAAATACACATTTTCCAATACACCGCATATTGTGTAAGCAACCGGGTTTAGATCGGGGCTGTTTGGTGGCAAATTTTCCGGTTTAATGAAGTCTGCACAATTTTCTCGAAGATAACATATCGTGCTTCTTGAAGTATACACAGGTGCGCCATCCTGCTGAAAGGTATACTTTGGGGTTATATCCCCTATTTCTGGTATCATATTTGACAAAACATCTGTTTGGTAGACCTCAGAGTTCATTTTTTGATCCACAAATAAAATTCTAGCTTTTCCCTCAGCTGACATGCCAAATGGCACCATTACGGAAGCGGAAAAGTGTTCACGGAAAAGAAAAGTTTATCTAGTGGTATGTTTCGCTTTTTGGTCACAACTGAACACACTCTGAGTATTTTTGGGAGGTCGTATGGTAAATATTTTCTCATCAGTAAGCCATATTTTACTAATTTGTTCTCTTGAACTAAACCTTCGTAATAATTGTTGACACTTTTCAAGTCGGATTTACTTTACATTTGGAATAAGTTTTTGGCAGTAAACTTCCTTGCATATTTTTAAATTTAGATCAAACTTTAAAATGCGTCCTGTAGTTGTTCCTTTATGGCTTTATGAATTCTTCTTGAGCTTACAGTTTTTCCTGGTTTCAAGGTTTCAATAATTCTACGAACTTTCTGAATATTTTCCGGCGTCCTTGACGTTCTTTTTCTTGCACGATTAGGCTTGATAGTCAATGAACCGTTCGTGTCTCTGAAATGAACCAACAGTTTCTTAATTGTTGACAATTTCCAATTTTTCTAAGGAAACATACGAATGAGCTACTTTGCACCACAATTATAGGATTCTCTGAGAGGTTTTACTAATATTTTATGTTCTAAACTAAGAATAGTCATTTCAAACAATAATGATTGATTTATGATAGTAGGGAATGTATTTGTCAAACATAAACAATGAAAACATTCATTTTTGGTTCCTATGGCTAAGCGCATGACCACCTAAAATGTTGACAGAAATCTAAGTTATTCTTACTAACTAAATTTAGTTTTTATAAAGTGCAATAAAACAATATTTTCATTTTAATAAAGAAAACGGGTAATAGTATTGGATCAAATGCCACTTTTCCGAAAGCTTTTCTACTTTATAGATTTTTAAGCAAGGAGACGAAAGACGTCATTTTACTTATTCCTAAATATGTTTGGTACAATTTTAATGTTAAGAAATGTGATTTGCACATCCTGTCCAAAAATCACTAAAATCGGCCAAGAAATAAAAAATGTATGTAACATTAAAGAAGGGGCTACTTTAATTTGACCCACAGGGTACAATGCACTAATCAATTATATAATTATGTAAAATTAAACACTTATTTTCACAATTAAATTCCGATTCAGATCCGTCATGATTCGTACAGTTTTGACAGGTTACATCTGTTGAAGAATGTTTTTTGCGAACAAATGTTTTATAAGTAGAACATTTAAGTGTGGTAACTCTATTTTAAGCTCTTCCACAAATGGTTTCGAATTCAAATGTTTCTTGTTTAAAGAAAATTAGGGATTTGTGCGATCGAGAACTAAAAGGAAATTGTTTACATTACACATCACAGAGGAAGAAGAGATATTTCCAACCACACTAAGTTTGTTAAGATTCATACTGAATATTTTTTTTCAAAAAAATGTTTGCACTTCCCCCATTACTTTATTATCACTCACGGTTTCTAAGATACGGGTGACGTTTTATATTATTGTTACAGTCAGTACAGGTAACTATTTCATGGGTCATATCATTATTCAGTACCCCTTGAAAAGTTCCAGGTTTCATTGATATGGCTTTGGTTACAACTTTGGACCGGATAATTTTAACACTAAATTAATTGTTTTTTTGGTTTTGGTGAATTTTTCCGCCACAGGCTTTTCATTCCATTGCATCGTATTACGTCCTCCAATAAAATATTAGTTAGTAATACAGCGGTATTACTAACTAATATTTTATTGGAGGACGTAATAGAATGCCTATCGTAAAAAATCAGATGATTTATGTTTAAATGGGAATATCAAGAGTTGCGCAGAAACGAGCCTAGGCAGGGTAAATATAGTGATTTTCAATTAAAAATGTACCTCCTATGGTCGTGCACATCTCTACTCTGTGCTTGAATCTGAAATTGTAACGCTCCAAGAACACAAAAATAATATGCAATAGACTACAAAGGTTAAGAGCACTTACCCTTGTTCGTAATTTTTTTTTCAACTCAATCCTATAAAGCTGTAACGTAAAATTGATATTTCCATATTGTAAAGTTTTTACTGCTACAAGGTTACGTTATAGTCTGATAAAGGAATTACAAATATTTGTTTGTTACCTATATTTTTGACGAGTTATATTACATCTTATCATAACGGACACTGTGTACTGACTTAAAGGTATAATGTTATATTGCAATGTTACTTTAGACTAAGTTGTATTAACTTTTATTAACAATAAATATAGTATGTAATGATTGCCCGTTAAATAAAATTTGTTTTAATCTTGTAAATCACATGCATATTGTTCAATACCATAAAGTGAAAGCAAACGTACACTTTGAAATGAACTTAATAAGATTTAGCAAGTTCTTCCTTGAATTTCCTTTCCAAATACCTTAATTTTAGTTTGCATGATCAATAACTACATTTACGTCTCATAATTTAATTTATAAAGTACCATATCATGATTGTCAACAAACATATATTGGGCAAACAAATAGAAGAATCAGCGTGAGATGAAGTAGATCAGGGGAACTTCACCTTTCAGTTTAATTGTGTTTAATTGCTTTTTAATGATAATTCCCCACAATGACCTAGTTTTTCCAGTCATTACCCAAATGACGATTGGAATTTTCCCTAATGACTTTAGGAATTTCTCATAATGGCACATTGGTGTTTACAGCTTTTTAATGCCTTGTGCCTTTTTTACTTTCAGCCGTATTGTTTGTGCCATCTTCTTTCAGTATGTCCTTTTGGCTTTCGGCCATCTTGTTTACGTCATGAAACTTGTTTCTATATCTACGGTCATTTGAAAATATTGACTATTGCAGAGTGCTCTGAAATGTGTTTCAAGGGATGCATCCATGTTTAGGTCCTTTTGACAGATGAGGTTTTAGTCGGGTTTGCATCTGTATCTAGGTCCTTTTGACAGCAAGAAAACTGCATTTCCGGTGTGCACTCCCTGTCGGCATTTAAGATCCTTTTGGTGTATATTGCATCTTGTTTCTGTATCTAAGGTCATTTTGGCAGAAAATGATTTAAAATCAACATCTTAGACTTGCATCTAGTTTCTGTATCTATGGTCATTATCATGTATTACATACACCCTAAGTCGTAATAAAATATTAAACTACCAACACTCTTTAACATGGTACAAAACCAAGTACTATACAATAGTATTAAATCTAAAATACAGAAACATTATCGTATACAGTCCACACACCATCTAGAATTCTTCTTCAGTAAGCGCAAATAACATCCTAGCGGAGCTCGCCCAAAGGAATGAATTTACTCCCCGGCATTACTCTCATCAATGTAGATAACTGTCCAATGTTGTACTGGTTTATTCGCTGGATTGCTGTTTATAATAATGGCACACGGTCTAGGTGCCACGGTAACTGATTAGAAGCACATACAAATCAAAACACATTCTTGTAGCTGGGGATTAATTTCAAACACTTGCACTAGATACATCGACGGAATGCCTAAGATTACTCAACAAATCAATAACAAACCTGGACGAAATTGGACACAGACCAATGGGTCTGTGTCCAATTTTGTAATACTAATTCGTTTTCGAGCACACGTAAGCTACTGAATGTTATGGTTTTAACAGTTATATGCTTTCGCTCCGTTTTAAATTTTTTAATCGATGAAACAAACAATTTCGTCCAGGTTTGTTATTGATTTGTTGAGTAATCTTGAAAAATGCTGTTTTTCACAACCTTGGCTTGATATGGGTTTTAATATAAGATAATAGCTAGGCGGCAATTTATTTCGGTATAAAATCGTTTTTAACACCTCTAAACTTTTGTACGATTAAGTGTGAATCCTTCTTCTTTATTTGTTGGGTGCACTGAAGCTTGTGGCCTAGATTAGTCCCTTTTAACAGGTAAAATCAACGACCATGTCTACTGATCTCGATCACCTTATTGAATTTGGAATACACCAAGCAGTTAACGTTTTCCTGAAAAGCTTCTTTATAGCCAACCTTCAAACGTACAAAACCGTTTCTAGCTAAATTCCAATGTGCGTTAGTGTTTGAAGTTAGGTCAAATGTCATTATGCAGCAGCCATTGGAGTACTCACTTCTCAATATATCATTGTCCTCCTTCAAAAATGAAAACCCGTACAGAATATGGTGACATGCGTTCTTACATTTCCGGGTACTACATATTCAATTGGGATTTCATTACTCAGCGCTTATAAGTGTTTATAAAATGTCCATTCTCTACTCTCAATACTTCTCCGTGTCGATAGTAAAGCAAACAAATTCGATTCGGACTCGATGCATTCATACGATTGTGCATCCAGAAAAGCCATTATTTTGAAAATAATGGCTGTCGTTGCAGGTTTTTAGCAGCTCTCAATGGACATTAATTATTATCTGACAGATATACTCTTTATATCCCGGACCCGTCAGCTTTTTTGACGTCACCAAGGACGTTGGTCCGTGTTCTGAGCGCTTCTTTTCTTTCAACGATATTATACTTCTAAATATACCGCTTAACTAGCTTCACATTCCAATTCCATGGTGAAACTCTGTAAATGGAGATGATACCGTTACCAGCCTGATTCATGTAACATTGTTATTGGATAAACTTTCAATGTACTTTCCTGAAGTGTAGATTCAAACGCGTGGTTTCAAACTCGAATGGCCGCATCTGTTTCCGTCTTTGTATTAATATCAATGTTTTCAAATTCCTGTCATCACAGGCATGTAGTGCAGTTGCAGCAAAAATCGCATCTTTCTCGTATAACCATAGTTTTCCGAAGTAATGCTTATTAAACGTATAAATGGCGATAACCCCCCCTCCCTCCCCTTAATTTTCGGTTCTTATGTTGGTAGACCTATCCATATATCCGCGGGGTATATTTTAATATTGTCGATAACCTAAACATTAGGTTAAACGTTATGAGAATCCGAATAGTGAAAGCATTGTGTTTAATTAAACTGTATTTTTATAATAGGTCGGGGAAAAAGTATTTTCGCATATAGTATGTATAAACTAATAAAATTTCTTTAGCTGTACTATTTGTATCTGGCTGGTTTTGATGACATTAAAAAGGTTACATTCTAAAAATTAGTAAACTGTTGTTTACAGCTATTCAGCTATTTTCCATTTGTTTTTCTTTCTGTCAAAATGAGTGAATCTAATGAAGAAATTCGATACATTTTAAAATGTTATTACAAAGAGGAAAAAATGCAACGCAAGCCGCGAAAAAAATTTGTGACGTTTATGGACCTAATGCAGTATTGGTTTAAGCGTTTTCAATCCGGGAATTTTGATGTCAAAGATGCACCTCGCTCTGGTCGCCCTGTTACGGATAAAATGGACGCCATTTTTGAAAAAGTGGAGCAAGATCGGCATATCAGTAGCTACAACGTAGCTGAAGAACTGGAAAAAGCTGGGTACACAAAAATGCTCGTTATTTGGGTGCCACACGAGCTCACTGAAAGAAACTTAATGACCCGTGTACTCATTTGCGATTCTTTATGGAGGCGTAATGAAACCGAATCGTTTTTGAAGAGATTGATAAGTGGTGATGAAGAGCGACCACGTACGAAAAGAACGTGCGAAAAAGGTCGTGGTCAAAGGTCGGTCAGGCTTCACAGACTGTAGCTAAGTCCGGGTTATCTCGCAATAAGGTGATGCTGTGTGTATGGTGGAAGCTAAAAATTATAGTGACAGCAGTATCATTAAAATTAGCTGATGTGAGTCATCAATAAAAAATAGTAGGTGACCAAACACATGTGGTTTGAATCTCCGCTATGCAAGTATGTCACAAAAGGAAATAACCAGATATGTGTGGTTCGTATCTGTGCTAGACACGTAACCAGAAAAGTAACTAGATGTGAGGTTTATAACAAGTGGGTATATAAACTGGCCTTTAGACAGATGTAGGTTTCATTGAAGTTAATAAATCTGCAGAAATACAATATAATAATGAAGAACTCAATGCAAAAGTTTGCATTAGGAGCAATTTGTAAGAGGTCTTCAAAAAGGGAACCAACAGAAAACCTGATACGCAGAGTAAAGAAGTTAAAATGTGATTTGAAGTTGTATGAAGTACAGTGGATGCTGAAAAAGGCAAGATTATACTAAGGTCTTGTTATTAATGCATTATTGTAAAATTACTAACAATCTAGACACTGATGTGTTTCGTGTTACACTGGCAGAACTAAAATCAAAAGTTAAAACCTATGATCAGGAGTGGTGGAAGTGCACCGCCATACACGAGAAACTTCTTCCTTTTTATAGACCCGCTTTTCTATATCAAGTACCTTAAAGTGTACTTATATTGAAATATCCAATGTTTTTGATCACTTGACGGTAGGATCAGATGGTCATACTCAGTAGTAACACAAGGCCGATCCTAACACAAAGCGTCACTAGAAAGGTTACTAGATTTGAAAAAAGTCACTAGATTTGCAAGGTCACCTTGGGGGTCAGATGATAGCTACTTCGAGTCCTCGGTAAAATGTGGTTGTATCATAACTAAAAATAGTCGGTGCATGCCTGCAGTAAAAGGTGGACGCGTCATGGCTAAAAATAGTCGGTTGGCGTCTTAGCTAAAAATTATAGTGACAGCAGCATAATTAAAATTAACTGATGCGAGTCATCATTAAAAAATAGTAGGTGACCAAACACATGTGTGGTTTGAATCTCTGCTATGCAAATATGTCACAAAAGGAAATAACCAGATATGTGTGGTTCGTGTCTGTGCTAGAAAGTGGTTGTATCATAGCTAAAAATAGCCGGTTTATGTCCTCACTAAAAGGTGGTCACGACATAACTAAAAATAGTCGATTCGCGTCTTAGCTAAAAAATATAATGACAGCACCATAATTAGATGTGAGGTTTATAACAAGTGGGTATATAAACTGGCGTTTAGACAGATGTAGGTTTCATTAAAGTTAATAAATCTGCACAAATACAATATGATAATGAAGAACTCAATGCAAAAGTTTGCATCAGGAGCAATTTGTAAGAGGTCTTCAAAAAGGGAACAAACGGAAGACCTGATACGCAAAGTAAAGAAGTTAAAACATAAGGTGGAGTTGTATGAAGTGCAGTGGATGCTGAAAAAAGCAAGATTATACTAAGGTCTTGTTATTAATACATTATGTAAAATTACTAACAATCTAGACATTGTTACACTGGCAGAACTAAAATCAAAAGTTAAAAACTTATGATCTGTTAGTAACATTTGAATAGATTTTAAATACCTTATTTTAGAAAAAAATTGTTATTTATTCTTGTGAACTGTTGTAATATTGTTTGCCCTAATTTTTAAATTTTGTAAAGAATAGTCCTGAAAACGTATATGGTTTACTAGAATTTGTGAAGTGGTGTATACCGTATTCTTTAAACAAAATATTACCTATGTGTTTGTAATATGTAAAAATGAAAATGAAAAAAAGATGCTCAACGGAATTGTATATACATGAAAATTTTTAAACTAAACGAAGATGCTTTACTGCATTATATAATATATGAATATTGATTTAATTTAAAATATTACGCTCCAAAAATATAACTTATTTGGAATATGCATTAATTTAAAATTATATGATTTACAAATGGGAAATACTAAGTTATACTAATGTACATTTTTAATAGTAAGTAAATAATGAAATTAACAGTGTTATGTTAATTAATGGTTACATCAAAAATTATGAGAAATATAAGTAATATAGTAACAAATGAGTAAAACTTGTAAAATGATAATGAACTATATGGTTTAGATAAGATTGGAAAAACGCTCGTAATTATATCTTGCAATGAGAATGCTGACCATACACATTCCTTTCTGTTGAAGTACATTTTATTCACATAGTACTGATTTTACATGAAATTACACATACAATTTTACGTCGCGTTGGACCTAAAAAATTGGTGGTCCTATCGCTAGAGTATTATATACTGTTCGAAGCCTTTCCTAAAACGACCGTTTTGTACTTCAGCATCCTTATTTATTTCCATGAATCTAATGTCTCTAATCAACTGTTTGGGGATTTCAATATAGGTTTGACCCAAGTTGAAGCAAGCAATGTTATTATGACGCCCCATTGATGAGTACGCTGAATTAATAATAACCAATATCTTTCATGGGATCTAGAATTTCACCCAAGAGTCGATATTTTTCCTGATTCAACGATTTCGAACAGACATACACGTGTTTGAAAGGAAGACCGTTCGGTTCAGTTAGGAGACTGAGCATGGTGTTTGTTTTCCCACTGTCGGAAGGACCACAAATTATAGCGCGTATGCTGTTTGGAAGTAACTTCCCATGCCGTTGTAACTCCCTATTTCCAGCTCGAGTCAAATTCGAGATTTGCAATATATATATATATATATATATATATATATATATATATAATATAGAAGCACTACTCTCATGTTGTTGTTGGTGAGTATCAATTAAAACTGCACAACTTGTCAATATGGTTCTTTATTTATACACCTAATATTATAACATACACTTATTATTACAAGAAATTGTTATAACATATTACAGTTTCTTCACTTCTCCTGTCAGAGGATTGTACAGCACCATGGCATCGTGTAGTATGAGGTAATAGGCAACGATGCCGACTTCAAATGCCTCCAAAGCTTCCATTTCAAGTTTTACATCTACCGTCGAGTGTTTTAGCGATTAATTTTGTTTTGAGCAGTACATTACGAATATTGGACATGTCTTGAATTGCGAATAATCAAACAATTCATCCTGATGTTCATGAGTGCTGGTGGTATAATAGTCTCTTCAGAAAGTTAAATAGCTTTGGTAGGCCGTTATATACTTGTTGACATTGAAATCCAGATGCATCGCTTCGTATGGGTAATCTTCTGAGTTGAGGTGTAACTTTAGATTGCGAATATTCACATTATCGAAACCTGCCTCTCATTCCGTCGTTGAAAACCTTTTCCCCTTTTGAAAAGCCACAATTACCCACCGAGGTTTCTCCAATTGAGTTGAAGTTTTAATTGGCCATATATCCGACTGTGTTTGTTTTAAAGCTGGCATTGTAATGGTTGTATTTTATTGATTTGTTGGAACATACTTACTTTGGCACTGTCGCTTAGCATCACATGCGGAATCTTCCATTGAATTTTGTTTAGGATTATTTGAGCATTGTTTGCGGCTTATAGCAATCAGTATCGCTTCTCGAACGTATTAAGACCAACTCCTGTCGCATATTCACGATAACTTGTCGACAATCTTCCAAACTTCCGAATATGTCTTAAGAGGTATACAGACGGCAAAATGTTTTTCTTTGTTGCTTTTAGAATGTTCTACTTGTAACCGCTCCTCGTTTTTCGACGACCATCCCAAATGCTGTAGACATTTGCTCTCATTCGATGTGTACAATACATATCCTTTGAGTGCGGATGCTATCCGGGATTTCTGCATGTATCCACTCTCTGTCCTCCTAACCCGTAGCTAACTTCTTCGAAAAGGAATGATGCAAAATTGTTTGTTAGTTAACATGTTTTTACACCGCCCCCTTCTTCTGCTGAACTCCATTCAATTTTACCAACTATCATAAGTAGCGGTGACCAGATCTTGACTCTGTATTAATATACAGATCTCATCGGACAATCCGTAATTAGAAGAGCCGTACGGAAGATATGTATGAATATCTGACTTAATGGTTTCGTCACGTGCGCTTTGAAAGATGTTTAACGATTCTGACATTGCTATGTGGTTTTAACCCTATAGATTCCAAAAAGTACTTTTCGCCAGACGTTAATTCACCAGCTTGCCCCGTGTTCGAATAAAACAATTTACGCTCACGTCCTTTATTTATAGCATTATTAAGGAAAGATGGAAGCGGACATTGGTTAATTTTTAAGTCCATATTATTTTAATTCTAGTCGTACCGTAAATGGTTCGTTTTCCCCGAAATCGACTAATTCACCCTTCTGATTCGCTAATTTAATTGAAATATTACCGATAGTATTGGTGTTGACTTCCAAATATTGAGGATTGCTAGGAATTTTATCTAAACGATAGCCTGGTTACACTCAATGTGAATATTTGTATATGTAATACAGAGATATGTAAAACGTTAGCTTCTAATATCAGCGGTTAAAAACCTAGGATACGTCCAATGAAACCCATTTGGGTAAAATCCATGGCAAATAGCTAAGCTCGCACTTGAGCGTGTTATTATTGACCCTTAAACTAAAGAGACTTGTAGGAATTTGTGCTTTTATATAGATGCTCAGTTCTCCTAACTCGCATGCGCCATGTGGAATTTCAATAGCGTTGAGTTCTGTCGCTTTTATATAATAAAATTTATCGTTTCCAGCGTGTATATTCCTTATGCTATTACAACCGCAAAATCCGACGACACCGATTAGTTAGGTTTTCTCGGAATTAAGTTCGATCGGGGATAAAAGTTATTACTCGCTATGTTACCAACACCCTCTACACTGAAGGTGATTGACATGGTGACTATACGTCCCCAACTACTGAGTATACTATTTATATAGAAACTTTTAACAGAGATGTCCACAATTTGTGGTATCGAATTGTTGCTCTTGAGAATAATTATAGTATACTTTGCAATCGCGAAAGTAGTCCAGAACTTCTCTCGGTGGTGGAATATTTACGAAACTATCATAGTACCACACGCTCCCATCATGTTTTTTGTAACAAACCCAATGAGCACCATGTCCCTTTTGGCTATGTAAATTAATAATACCGTCCTCGTTATTCCATGGTAATTTGGGCATATTATCTCTCATAAACACATCCCTAAAGTATGGCTCATCCTTTGCGTGCTTTCTTAGCTCTACATCAGTCAACGACCTTTTCGGTTTTTTTATTGTTTTCAAGTGCAAAGCCATACTTCTTCCTGACCGATTGGGTTTCAAAAACATTGCCCCCCCATTTATCTTTCCTACAGCGATGGCCTCCATTGTATGATTATGGCGTGAAGTTTCATTTAACATTTTCCTCACACTGCTAGATGCGTTAACCGCTTTTGCATTACCTGCTCCCCCTCCGGCTAAAGCGCCAACGGCGAATAATCCCGCAAATAATGGTATAAGAAATGGTAAAAATCCACCCTCTTTAGGAAGGGGAATTAGTCTGGGAACGCTTACTTTTCCCTTCCCACCTAAGGTTTTCACAGCCAATTTTGCTGCTGTAAAAGCAGATTTTATTGCCTTTATAGTACTAGGACTGTTTTTCATTTTCTTGATAATTATTCTACGTAATTTCAATAGACTGCTACGTGGTCGTTTTGTTCTGCTAACACCCATTCCTAACATTCTTTTTTCCTTCATTATACCTGCTACAATTAAAGCGGATGTTTGTTCACCTAACTTTGCGTCGAATGCCTTAACACGATCCCAAGCTTTTCTTTCCAAAGTATGATCCGTTCGATGTCTACTACCCAAGTCCTTACTATCCCTATAACTGATATCGTGAGCTTTGCAATGAGCGTCTAGTTATCTAATTTTGTTCCCGGACCACAATACTGATACCCGGGAATATGGAGCTCAATCGGTAGCTTATTAATGAGAGTATTAACTAGACTACCCCCACGTGCACTTCTCCGCTTCACAACTAACATTGTTTGCATGGAGGGAGGGATTGCTGTGTTTATAGGTAACGATCAATGCTACAATAAGAAAACAGACAGATGTTTTACCAATATTTTATTTATTCATGTATGTGATACAGTAAATAGCTAGGTCGATAATACAACATCTCCATAATACAAACTGTATTATGAGATTTATATCGTACTTGTAATCCAAAACATTTTCAAAGTCGCAATAAACGTTATCGTTGTTGGTTGCAAAATCGCCATACTCCATCTTATGAAGGTGGCGATAGTTGTTGACTTGTTCGATGAGGTTTTGAAAGAAACAGGGAAGACCGTTTGATTCCAGTAATTTCAACCGATAGTTAATTATATCCTTTAAGTTGAAAATCTCTTCAGTGTCGTTCTTGTTCAACGTACAGTAACGACTGTGGTTTTGCCGAATTGTTACGCTTTTTAATAGTCTTTCTGATGATGATGATGATGCACCTTTACTACTTCCCTATTATAACAAATAGTAAAATTGCTACCAAGCAATTCCTCATAACGAGGAGCCCGTCTGTACATACCATTCGTATAACTGGCGCAAGATGTAGGTACGTACTGTATCCAATTTCAACATATTTTTTTTGAGGAATTAACCTCGAATGCTTCATATGATCTACAATCAATTAAACGTTCATCGGTAGGACTGTTATGCACAGTTTTAGTTGGGGAAGAGCACTCTCTAGATGTAGCTGCTGTGATGGAACTATCCCCATCATTACAGCTATTCTTGCTATCCATGTAGAATCTTTTCAAATTCATTCGAGTGGACTTGCGTTGACGACAACAACTGACGTATTTGTAACCGCAAATATATATTTTATTATTATTATATATCGTTTTACCCACCTCATAACATTATTATGATGATAGAGGGGAGAACAGTTCTTGGAATCTATTATGATATACCTCAACACGATGTTGCTCTTGTAGTACGGGTGATAAAATGCATTCCAATTGTTTTGTTTTACGACGGAAACGTAATCTATCCTGCGCCAAACTTTCCCACATCCCTCTTCTTGCATTACGATAAGCAAAGGCCCACACTACCATATTATACACTACATTTTTAATCTCATAATAGCAACTCTCTTCATTATGATGTACCTACTCTTCATTTAATCAAGAAATAAAAAGACATTTTTGCAAAAAAAATATATAATTTATTTCCAAACAGTTATACATATATATATATATATATATATATATATATATAATTATTATTTTTACAGAGATGTTAAATTAGTTGTCTTTCCTACAGTTCCGGCGCTGGTGAAGTACACGTTTTTCTCAGCCAGATATTGTTTACACTTTTCAATACGATCTTCTTTTTTAAAGTATTCATAAAATCGTAAGGGAAGGATACATTTAAAGTTTTCAGTTTCAATGATAATATGTTTACCATACTTCGTGTCGATAGTATTCATATCACTCACTTTATATTTTTCACCCACCTCCAAGTCTTTTACGTTCGTGAAGGATTTACAGAAGGTGCAACTGTTCAATGCAGATAGATCGATCTTTACTGATTCGAGAACGCTTTTAAATTTTCAGTTTACACCGGAACTGTCCTTATATATATTACTGCATCACAATCTTGATGGTAGAAGGGAGAGTGTGCTTTGAGAATTGCACCAGTAGGCTAATAGGCATCTGATGATGAATAACTGCTATCATCAGGAGATGCTGTCCATTTTTTTATATCGTTGCAAAACTAGTGCAGTTGAGTAGCTCTTAGTTCTTTCACAAAACATTTTTTACATGTTCTCTTTAAATTTAAAAACTTTTCACATATCGTTACTCCTGTTTCATACTTTTTCGCTAGAACGTTACACTTCTTTTCACTATAATCACCTCGCCCGTAAACCGCCTCATATTGGGCATCGAATACTAATGCCGAAAATTCTTGCTTCAAGCGTTCCACCGCTGTTCTCAGGTCGGTGGCTTTGGTCCATTGCTCTTGAGCGTATGCCATCCACATGTTTTACACAACACTCACTATGCATTACACTATTTTCTTATGGTATTCCTTTAAACTCCTCACTGTTGCATTAGTGCAGATATGAACCATCCACTTGATTACCGCACAAATCTGGTTACGCGCTATTTCTAATAATGACACGCATCAGCTATTTTTTTAATTATGGTGCTGTCATTATATTTTTTAGCTAAGACGCGAACCGACTATTTTTAGCTATGTCGCGACCACCTTTTAGTGTGGACATAAACCGGCTATTTTTAGCTATGATACAACCACTTTCTAGCACAGACACGAACCACACATATCTGGTTATTTCCTTTTGTGACATATTTGCACAGCAAAGATTCAAACCACACATTTGTTTGGTCACCTACTATTTTTTAACGATAACTCGCACCAGCTATTTTTAATGATGGCGCTGTCACTATAATTTTTAGCTAAGACGCGAGTCGACTATTTTTGGCTATGACGCGACCACTTTTTACTGCAGACATGCACCGACTATTTTTAGCTATGATACACCACATTTTAGCGAGGACGCGAACCAGCTATCATCTGACCCCCAAGGTGACCTTGCAAATCTAGTGACTTTTCTAGTAACTTTTTGGGTTTAGGATCGGCCTTGTATTACTACTATGCCCATTATCCAAACATTTCAACAAAGCATCACTCTGATTTTTATTTAATCTGGCTAATGCGCGAAAGATATAGGTGCTATTGCTTAAAACGTCAGCCATCGTATGTGACGTAATATTTGTGACCGTGAGGATTAAATTATTTTTCCGCTTTATTTATTTTACCTCGTAGTAGCGAAACCTACCTTGCTAAATTTTTATCTGAGCTCTGTCACGCAGATTTTTGACCAAAATCCTGTGATGCGAGTTGAACAAATATTTCTTTGTTCATGTCCTTGATGAAATATATTGAATGAAGAACCTTACGCGTAGGTTTCTATGATGATAGCCATTTGTGAAAATATCTACTACCGAACTGTAAGTTTCGCGGTTTAGGTCGTCAATTATTACTATGAAAAGGTCTGGTGTGTGGAGCATCACACGCCCTTCGAACCTACAAAGTGGGAATTAAAAGCAATGAAATAATTTTAATAATTTTTTTACTATAAGTGTGGAACCTCCATTTTAGTACCTTCGTAACGAAAATAGGCAACATTGTAAAAACAAAAATAATAATCTGCGCCAGATGGACGTTTAATACTTCAGGTCAGTTAGAGAGTAAATGAATATGTTAACTTAAAAACAAACCAAAGTCACCTGTTTCTATAAAATATGAACAATGAAGTTTAAGCATTTTCAATCTTATTTAATTCATTTTTAAACTTATGTTGCTTTATATTAAGAAACTTGATAAATAATAGTTATGTAAAATTATTTTATTTGTCTTTGAAAAATAGAGTTACACATTTTCTTATCAAATTAATCGTTATTGCCGCGTGTGCACACACGCACACACGCACACACGCACAAACGCACACACGCAAACACGCACATACGCACACAGACACGCACAAACACGCACAAACACGCACAAACATGCACAAACACGCACAAACACGCACAAACACGCACAAACACGCACAAACACGCACAAGCACGCACACACACACAAGCACATAAACACACGCGTACACGCACACACGCACATGCGCACACGCACACGTACACACACACACACATGCACACGCACACACACATGCACACACGCACACTCGCATACACGCACACACGCACACACGCACACACGCACACACGCACACAGCACCGCACACACGCATACACGTACACACGCACACACGCACACACACACGCACACACGCATCACGTACACACGCACGCACACACGTACACACACACACACACATACACACACGCACACACACACACATAAATACACGCGTACACCCACACTCGCATACACCACCACACACATGCTCACACGCGGACACGTACACGCACACAGCACACGCACACGCACACGACACACACACGCACACCACACGCACACACGCACACGACGCGCACACGCCCACACGCACATACGCACACACGCACACACGCACACACGCATACGCACACTCGCACACACACACACACCCACACACCACACGTACACATGCTCCCAGGCACACATGTACACGCGTACACAAGCGCATACCAACACAATTCCACACACACACACACACACACACACACACACACACGCGCGCACACGGTCACAGACGCACACACTCACACATGCACACACCCACACACGCACAAAGGTACACATGCACACACGCACAAACACACGCACACACAGGAATGCTATAACTGACCGTCCATCTTAGGTCTCGAAACGTTACTAATATCCGTCATTGACACCGCGTTCTCTTAAACATCAACTAATGAACCTGTTATGCACTGTCCGTAGATTCAGTAATTGTGTTATGGTTTGAATATATAATATTAACTTAACCGGTTGATTTGAAATCAGTTTCAGTCAGAGGAGTCTATATACAGAAACAGGCTGGAAGCCGACGGTGGAGGTTTGAAATCGGTTTCTTACAAAATAAGGTTAGATACGTAAACAAGATGCAATATACACCAAAAGGCTCTTACAGACCGGGGGTAGAAACCCAAGATGCTGATTTCACGCTGAAAACTATCCCAGTCAAAAGGACCTAGATACGGGTGCCAGCTCTTCCAAAACCTGCATCTATCAAAAGCATCTACATACGAATGCAACCATCGCAACACAGATCAATCTTACAAAATCTGCACTAGTCAATTTTTCCGCATTAATTTTGTTAACGTCCTTATTAGATATCGAAACAAGTTACCAGATACTAAGAAACCGATTCGAAGCCAGCTCTGCCAAAGGAACCGTTATGCGTTCAACCCTTAATACGAGACTCAGATCAATTTACATCCGACAACTTTAAGCATTAATACTTTAATGAAACTCTAAGCTACAAATTCAAAATCTGTAAATACCAATAAACCATTATGAGAAATTCCAAAAGTCACTTGGAATATTTAGATGTTTCCTACGAATATTAAGGATCTAGTACGTATGCAGAATATGAATTAAAAAGTATTAAGTATTATGTAATTCGCATTAAAATATTCAATTAATCTCTATTTAATTTGTGTAATAATTCCTATCACTATAGTCAGGATATTACCTGCTGAGGTTTGTAACAATTTAATGAAACAGTTTGTGCAATCACAATCGTAAGGTTAAAATATAATGATATAAATCAAATCTGTAAATTGTTAACATCCATCTTACCGCTAATGATAATAAAGATAAATAGTTTCAAAGGTAAAAACATAGAAGCTCTGTGTGTTAAATGGATTACGAACTAATTACTAAATTCAACAAATACTCCACTTCTCTTATTTAAAAAAAAATAATTACAAATTCCAAACCTAATATCATTAATTAGGGTTTTGTAAGTTTTATTGTTAGCCATGCAATATATAGATTAATATTTTAAGTGTTGAAAGTGGGTAATTAAAAACTATGTTGATGAAAATTATCGTTTAAATTAGTGTAGTAAAAAACACCTTAAGTTGTAAAAGTAGATTAAAAGTGAGATTGAAGATGCAAACGCTAAGTTTATATAAGTAATAAATTAAAGAAAAATGCAAATCGATGCATGTCTTCTTGAAGGTAATACCGTGTGACACAAATAAGTCTTTTGATTTTAATGTGATGACACGTCGTACAAGTCTATAAACCATACCAGAATAATGATTGATTAACAATTATTTGATTTACTAATATTTTAAACATTAATATACCTTATTGCTGACAGTTAATTATAAATATGTTGTCAGCTTATCTCCAGCTATTCTTTTACTTTAAGAAGATTACCTATGACGGTAATTTTCTAAGATGAAAAATGGACGTAACTAAATTTAGACATTTTTTACACCTTTATTTAAATTCCTTTGGATATATAAACTTAGGTTTATCGGAAAAAAATTTAAAGCTTAGCGACAATTTATTGTTTAATAGACACATTTCGCAGTTCTATTAAAATCGAATATAACAATTATAACCTGATGTCATTCCAAGTTTATGATTTATATTAAGCTTTAGGATTATGTAATGAAAGGCGACAAACGAAATTTTCCTAAATAATGGAGTCGTGACTGTTAATCTAATGTATGTCATCAGTCATATATAACATTACTATTGTAAAAAAATATTTCAAATGTAGTGTATCGTGTGTCCCCATTTCGTAGTTGTTTTTTAAAGATATCTTTGTTATTATCAAAGATAGAAGTTTCCAGTTTTTACATACACATACCACTTTGTTGATTTCATGCCAAAATCGAAAATTTAGTATATTCTTTTGTTTTCGACTTATAGCCAAACGTCAATATTTCTACACTTTCTTCAAGGTCTTATATCTCGCGTAAAACCATTATATTGATATATTTCGCCAACGATACTTATATATTGCGAAGAGCCGAATTCAGTGGGGGGCGGAGGGGGGGGGGTGTAATAATATAAACTTGCATTTTCTCAGATGGAAATCTTAGTTGGCTTGGTAACCATCAGCTTCAGGTATTACTTAGCTTTTCAAAAATATAAATATGAAGATATTTATTTTTAAAGCTGACTAATATAACGAGGATTTTCTGGGAAAAAGCCAAGATAAGCATCGTAAATTTACTATTCCACAGAAACGGAACAATTTTAACCTAAACAATCCTTTCAAATATATTATTGCTGTAACTATAACGAGGAAATATGGTGAGCTGCGACATTTTTGAAAATATGATATAAAAGTATTTATAGAAAGTAGAAAAATGCAGATGAAGCTTCTCAATTATATTTTAATAGGTATTTTCATACTTTCGCCAGTGTCGGCATAAAAAATTATTTAAAATATTTCTTATCGTACGTATCATTAACGGCATCAGCCAAATAAAGTAATATTGTCAAGATTACAAAACAATCTCATTAATTTCGGGTCCTTTGATAAATCTAAGGGTAAAATAAATGAAATAAAAATCAACAAAACGAAGAAATTAACGTTTTCGCGATTATTGAAGCAAATCCAAGGCTTTCCTGTAGAGAAATTGGAGTTTCAAAAACAAGACTATCCAAGATATTAAAACGTCATAAGTATTATCCTTATAAAATTCGAATTTCACAACTAAATACTGGAGATTCCGAGAGGCGAATTAATTTCTGTCAATGGTTTTTACAAATCTCCCATGAGAAGGAATTACTTAGAAAACCGTTTCCCAAATCGTTGGATTGCTACATTCGATTCGGGGTTATAACCGCCACGATGTCCAGATCGGTCAACACTGGATTTCTTCCTATGGGGTTTTCTGAAAAACGTAATTTATCAAAACTATCATAATACTATTCAAGAATTGCAGCATGCTGCAGAAGAGCCATTTCGTAAGGTGCTAACAGTTCACTTATTAAATGAAATTAGAGCCATTGAAAGAAGGTTGTGAATTGTGTTTGAGAGAAAATAGCAACCAGTTTGAGCAATTTATGTAGCATATATTCAAAGTATATTTTTCTATTTCATTTTGGTGTTTTGTTATTGTTCTTGTTGCCTACCTTAAATTTGTCCCTATTATAAATGAGAGGAAAACAGGAACTAGGAGGATACTTTGAAAGCATTCTTATATGCTCAAGGAACTGTATGTCAAAAGTTAAGGACGGGACATTTATAACACTAACTGCACTTCTTTTAATTCGATTAACGATATCGAGAGTGTACCCAAAGGTGACAATTATACTCTAGACGAGATCAAAATTAGGAGTTGTCGGGAGGGAAAGTACTGCTTAGATCTGTACAAAAAATGGTTAACCCATGACAGATACAATCATTCCCAACATAGTAATTGAGTCTGAAAACTGAGCAATAGGAAACAATAGGAACAATAGGAAATGATCGAAGTTTTCTAGCGAACACAAGGCAACACTGATTATTACTTCCACATTCAAGGATAATTTGCATCTCTTGTTGATTCAAATGGTCATTTTAGCTTTAATGTCTTGATTTGAGATAAAAGGTGGATTATTATTACGGGTAGACTGAGATGAACTACAATGGAGAGTGCCGTCGGGAGCAAAGCAATGAATCGGTTTAGTCGTTAAAGAAATAAGATCAGTTATTTATAGCAGATAAAGTGAAGGAGCTATAACTGATCCCTGTGGCACGCCCGCGTTAATGCCAACTTCTTTTAAATAAAAGCCACCAACTGCGACAAATATTCGTCTTTTATCAAGGAAACTAGAAATTCAGTGATGAGCTTATCAGTTAACCTAAATGAGGTGGGTTTGGCAAGTAAACTTGGTCAAATGCCTTTGATATATCTATAGCGACTACAACTGTTTCACCAGATTGTTCTAATGTATTGTTCCACACTTGCGTCACATACGAAGGAAAATCACCTATTGAATGATTTCGCCTAAAAGCGTGTTGGTGGCTGCTGTGGAGTCTATCAGATTCAAGGAAAGAAGTCAGTTGCTGATTGATGGCTTTTTCCATGACCTTAGTAAAAATGGAAGTGATAGCAATTGGTTGGTAGTTAGAGGGATCGGCCTTGTGGCATTTTTTGGGATAAATTGAACATTTGCTAAGTTCCGTAATGGAGAAAATTCCCCAGCAGGCATATAGATAGAATAGAACTTAGATATGACTGGAGCTGGTGGAACATTCCTTTAAGACAATTGCTGGGATAACGTCTGGGACAGTCGCCTTATTGGGATCAATCCTACTGATAATCGATTCTAGTAACTTATATCGGAAATGAATTGGTTTCATATCGTACGAAGAAGCGCTGACTAAGGGCACATCTTTTCCAGAATCAAACGCGAGGATGATGCAAATAACTCCATAAAAGATTGGCTTTCTCTACAGAATCAGCAACTGCAGATCCGCCAAAAGATGTCGTGAGGGGAAATGGAGATGTACTAAAGTTTTGACTGATGGATTTAGCTATACACCAAAATTTATGACTGCGCAAATAAACCATATTAAGTCGAATTTTTTACGCTCCTAAGAATAAATTCTCACTGTGAGCGGTGTTGTCCTTGAGATAGGCACACAATCCTCCTTTGTACCGAAGCAAACGTTAGAGTGAATATTGTATTGGGGAAATTGCAAGTCGGGTGAATCGGAGTTTTCAGAGGAGACTTGTGTTTAAGACAGAAACAGAGTGGCAGGTTGTAATTGTTCAAGATCTTAGTAAACAACATTAAGATTAGACCTGATATCGTAGATGTGGCAATAGTGGACCAGAAAGTGAGTACTTTCGATATAGGAACGGAGCAGGATTTTACGTCCGGCAATTTTTACACTAGAAACCATAGCCATCTTTTTTTTAAATTGATAGCGAAAGGCAAAATAGGTTTAAGGACAAAGAAAGGGTAGCCTGTAGCCCTTACCGACCTCATAAAATCGGAGAACCAATATTAAGGGGCGCACGGTATCAATTTAATAGTACTAAACGTGCTTTTAGGAGTTTATTTCATATTTTCTTCTAACACTTTGGCACAATGCATCCTTTAAAATAGTGTAAATTAAATAATTGCAAAGATCAGAGAGAGGTTAATGATGAAGCTAAATTATCCTTTATTCATGAGAAAGTTCTTTTCGTGTTATCCTGAGTTTAAGGATTCATATGCAGGAATCACAATGCACATGTTTGATTTAGTAACAGGCTGAGTGCCTTGTGAGACCCATGTGGTCTTGAGTTCTTTCGGGACCGAATTGTCTGACAAGACCACTGTGGTCTCGAACTAGATCACTTCATATTATATTTCATGGTATCATAGTGGACTCATGTTTTTAAATATACACAATATGTGAAAGAACGCCCAGCCTCATATATCTCTGTTTTTGTCCGCTTGAAATGAATTTTATTTGTTATTACGCGGGCTGATAAAAATAGGCCATTTATTATTGGGAAACTACAGACAACTAAAATAAAAATACATTTACATTTAAAACATCAAAGACATTAAAAATGAACTAAACCAAAATAAGAATAACAAAATCCATAATTCGTATGCATCGTGAGTTTCAAAAAAACATTCTAAACATATATGTTGTCGCACCGCATTGTCGTCTGAGGAGTGTTTTGAGTCACAGTCTCTCTTCCGAATAGGTAAGATGTTTTCTTATAACATATTACACAGCACCGTTTACTAGCACGGCCAAAATGTTGTAACTTGTGCAGAGATAGAGGTTTTGGAGTCTCCTCTCTGTCCTCTTCCTCTACTTTGAGCAAACCTTCAGTAAGTATTATTTGAATTCGATGATGAATAAATTGTTCTTACTAATTTCTTTTCACAAGAGGTAAGCACTTACGAGCACCGTTCCAGTCAAAAGTTTAACAGCTAGTTTGCAATATCACTTCAAGCGGAGACGAAGGCAAGTATTCTATAATTTCAACTGGTCGGATATATAGGATTTTAAGTTATTGTATTCCATCAGGTTTTTTGGCTTCTCAAGAATTTGGTTTCTTCTCACTGAAACTATTTCTGCTCCATGTTTAGTGCTCAACCCTGTCTCATCCATTGTGTCTCTCCATTTTTGAACTGAAATACCTACCTTACACTTGCGCAATTGGTTCTTCTACTTTAAGCTTTTTACCTATAACTTCCTTGGGACACCATTTTCTCTTGCTTCATAAAGTTCCAATTAGATGCCTTTTAAGGTATAGAAGGGAAGTAGCCAAAGTAACTGATATATAGTATTTATCAGTATATAATGTCCTTTCCTTATCTAAAAGATTCCATAACAACTCCATAAAAACTTTTTCGGACACGCACGCACGCACTCACGCTCGCACGCACGCATGCAAGCACACACGCACACACGCATTAATGCAAGCACGCACGCACGCATGCACCGATCGTAAATTGTGCAGAAATGACTCACCTGTTATTTTATGAATTTTTTGAGACGCACCTCTACTTCAGAATCTGAATCTGAATAATTATCAGCGCTTGGTTGGTATTCGCCAGATGTGGCATCTGCTTTCATATCAGCAACATCTTCACATTCCTCCTCTGACACAGCTTACGTAAACACTTAAACACGTAAACGGCATTACTTCTTCTCATGCAACAACCCCTTTTATTTACAGAGCAAGTTTACACAGAAATATGTGGTGACACATTGGTCTTACACGACCTGTTGAGCTGTTCGGCATTCAAGGGAAGCAAGAGACAACAAAAAGGTCCCATGCCCTGTTATGTATGAGAAGCGAATTTGATTAAAAAAATTCGACCACTTGAGAACTGATTTTACTACTACACTGCGGCCCCCAACCTGTTAATGATACATTTACAAATAAAAAATAACAAGTAATCATAATATTTCAATAAACATTGAAGAAACCATATTTGAAAATCGTACGTAGATCGCAAATTTATATAATAATTTTATTGAAGCACCTAAAGAATCAAAATCAAGATTGAAATAAAAACTCCAATGTCAAAATCTAACTTTCTTAATAATTGCTTATACTTGATGACTTTTAACGATGTTTAATATTTAATTTCCTTAAAGTAGAACTTAAAAAATGTCTGGTGTGGAGCACCAGACGACCTTCCAACCTTCAAAATGGAAATTAAAAGAAATGAAATCATTTTAATAACATTTTTTCAGGATAATTATACAACCTCTTTTATAATAAGTTCATTACGAAAATACGCAATATTGTAAAAACAAAAACGATTATCTATATCAAACAGACATTTAAAACTTCATGTCAGACAGAGGTTAATAGACATCCAGATGCTAACTTAAAAACTTAAAAGAAATGAAATGATTTTAATTATTATTTTTTTATAGGATAACTATTCAACCTCTTTTTATACGTTCGTAACGAAAACAGGCAACATTGTAGAAACAAAAACAATAATCTATGTTAGAATGACGTTTAAAACTTCATGTCAGATAGAGCTTATAGACAAATACATGTTAACTTAAAAAAAAAATTCAAAGCCGCCTTCTATAAGATATCAATAACACAGTTTAACCATTTTTGTTCATGTTTAATTAATTTTTAGACGTATCTTGAATTATATTAAAAACTTTATAGAGAAAAGTTATGTAAAATGAAATTTTTTTTAAAAAATATGTCTATACTTTTTCTTATAAAATTAATCGTTATTCAGGTATGGAAAAAAATTAACTAACACTTAAATTTTACCTTAGTAATTTTTTTGCCGCTAAATTACGCGTCGCGCCATATCAAAAAATTGCATAACATATAATTAATCGATATGTTTATGGTCTATATCTAGGTATTTTCTATCTTTTAAATATGTAGCTGTTTTAGAAATATTTGATGAAACCTACAAACTGCACCTAATAACCCCCTCCGCTGGATTTCTCCCAAAATCTAATCAGCTCCAAGCGAAATGAAAACAAGCTTAAATACAACATTTTAAGCACGTAGGTGTTTTCGTTCTGGAGTTATCGTGGATACTAACATACATCCACACACACGCACGCACCCACCCACCCACCCTTCCATCCACTCACCCACCCTATAATTTAATTGGCAACAAATAAGTATATTGTAAGGCGTGCAACTGACTACCCACTTTACCTTACCGAGCTAGTAGAGTAATGGTGACACGATCTACTTAGGATTCGGTAGGTAATGGGTTCGATTCCCGTTACCGTCTACTCCGTATGAGGTTCTTTTATGGGGTTTTCCTCACACACATGTAGCGGCATGGTCACTGCGTATACGCACACCATACGCGGTATCTTAGGCGAATATTGGGGTAGTAGTTTCCCCCTCAGAACCTTAACCACACCCATCCTTAATCCCACCATGCGTATATACGTAATGTATCTATGTTTGCTGGGAGTTACAGTTTAATGTTATTTTTAATTAGTGGAGACATTGTACAAACGTACACGACTTTAATTAGTGAACTAACTTAAGGTAACGATTACAAAAATACTTTGACCTTTAATATTACTAATTATTAGAGCCGCAAAAAGTAACGTTTCCATTTCTAATCATTAAAACAAGAATGCTAACCGATAACGAAGCTACCATTATACAAAAAAAGCTGGACATCCGAATTTTTTTTTTAATTAATTATTGTTAATCATACCAGATATTTTTATTGCTGTGCATTTATCAAATATTAATGGAAAATTAGTGTATATCTAGATAGGATTAACAAATTTAATTGCCAGGCCTTAATTAAAAGTTTATCATTTTGATTTAGTTTATGTATTTTTAGTTTAATTTAAGCATCTTTGATTTAGTATAGGTTAACATTTTTTAAATAGATTCATGTGGATGCTGTGACTATCCTGGAAACAAAATAATAGAAGTACTTCTAGAATTATATAAATTTATTGCATGTGAATAAGAAATTAAAATCTCTAATAAATTAACAGTTTTTAATACTGTAATAAAATTTATTTATTGTAGATAGTTTTAAGTGCTCGTAATCGCAATTATGCAATTGATTATTATAAGAACATAAAACATTAGAAGAGAAAACTTAAAGTAGGTCAGTTATTGTAATTAAGACATTAATAATATGATATTTTACTACAGAATTACAGAATTAATTGTAGTAATCTGTCTAATTAACCTAAAAATCATGTATGAGTAATTTTGTTTCAGTTTATAAACAATTTGTGTACTATTATAGCTATATCATAAAATACCGTTTAAGAACGAGATTTTATTGCAAATTTTTATGACAATCTCCTAGCTGCATGTAATCTTAGTTGTAAACTTGATTTATTAATTATTATATTTAAGAACGAAGAGGATAATAGGTATACATAAATTCATTAACAACCTGTTTGATAAACTGAATGAGCATTTCTCACGCTTTGTTATGCGAGACGAGAAATAAAATCTATTATCTGCTTTGGTTTTTAACTAAATATCATTTATGTAATGTTATATAATATTCATGGCTGTCAATTTGGTTATTATATATATATATATATATATATATATATATATATATATATATATATATATATATATATATATATATATTGCTATTAAATATATTATTATAACTGTGCTTTTTTTTTGCTTCTGAGAAGACACACACATGTATATATACATATATAACAGATACACAAGAAATTAACGATTTTGTTGTTAGTAATTTTAACTTTATCTTAATCAAATCATTAATAGTGAAATACGTGAGAACGGGTATTTGTGTAATCCTTTGTTATTAATGTCCATTTTTAAGCATTTAGTGACCACTAGTATTCTAATCCGTAGCATAACAGTACCTACTACTTATGTAAATTTGCAATTACTGTCTTTCCTTATTGCTTGATATCTAATTTTCGACTTGCATTTCTTACATATCTTAACGTTAATAAACTTTAACTAATTATTGCTTGTGCTTGTTTTTATTAAGATTTTTTTTAGTGTACTTGTTCAGATTACTTTTTCTAATTGCTCAATAATTATATTCTTGCTTCTTGAATAGGTAATTGAAAGTACATTTTGAGAGAAATGGAAAACTCGTTATTTTGCATAATTACACTGTAATAATTGTTCAAATCTAATTTAAATCTTAACTGCTTACACTCTGTGTAAACAAATGGTATTTGTACATTTATATCCTTCATATGCAAAACGTTTCCTTAAAAAGAAACAAATGTTTAAACATCTTTATACAAATACTTGCAAACACTTCTTGAAATATTCGCTTAATAAATGTGTACAAACGAAACAGAAACTTCCATGAGCCACTTTTAAAACAATGGTTTTTTAAGTTAAAATTCGTTTAAAATAATAATAATAATAATAATAATAATAATAATAATAATATTTATTGGTGTATTTACACAGGTCAGTAAAATATCACAATAATTAAGATTAAAATTATGTTACAATAGATCACACAAATAAACATATATTCCTCGAAATAATAGAAGTCATTCACAATTAAAATTGATCCGACTTGATTTTTGAAGTTAATAAAATCTAAACTTGTAATCGTTGGCGTCAAAACGTTGTAAAACTTTATATCAAGAATTCCATGATTTGTTCAATTTGTATTGATTTATGCGCAAAAGAACTTGGTTATTCCTCTTGGAATATGTGTGATCAACATAATTTTTTAAGTATACATTAATGTTTTTTTAACATATAGAAGGCAATGCATTATAAAAATACAAGTTAATGTTATGATTTTAGATTGGATAAATCACATTTTACAATCTTCCCGATTACCAAGTGGGTGGCATGTGTGCACCATTCCAGTCAGGGGGGGAGGGTACTATCACTCTTACCATGAGCTCCTTAATATTGGGTCTCCGATTTTCTGAGCTCGGTAAGGGCTGCCGGTCACCTTTTCTTCATCCTTAATTTATTCTCATCATCATTCTTCCTTCCCGCCCTCGTTATCTTATTATCGGATTGAAAGTCCAAAATTAAAAGTTACAAAAAAGATGGCTGTGGTTCTAGGGTAATAAATACTGGACGTAAAATCCTCCCCCATTCGAATTTCCGGGAGGGCAGTGCCCAAGCGACCTAGGTCATCGAAAGTTTTAACTTTCTGGTCCACTATTGCAACATCCACGGTATAGTCTGTAAAAATAAAGATTTTCTATTTCGGCTTAGCGCTTTATTACTCTGAGACATTGGGAATATACAGCCGTTTCTTTCTAACGTTTGGACTTCAATAGAAACGTACGCGACTTAAGTGAAAGCGTAAATTACCTGCTCAATGACTTAAGACCGCTCGCGAGAGGTAAACACAATGGAATTTTAATTCTATTCCAGAAGTTATAAAACGTTTTGAACGATTTTTAATTTTAACTATGTTGCAAAGTTTTTTTTGTGTCGGGATGCAGAGGTTTATTACTTAATATAATTCATTTATTTTGAAATGTGCAACAACGAAATCATTAATTGGTAATTAAAAAGTGATATGCATAAACCAGTTTTTATTGTTTACTAATAGTGACATTAAATGTACATGCAGAACATAACGTACATTGAAATATTATATACGAATGCACTTATACCTAATGGGATAATTAGTAGAAAGTGATGAAAGTGGTAATCAATTCCTCATTATTTAATCTATTATAATAGGTGGCTATTTGCGTATTTAGACCCGAAAATAATACATTGCCTCAAAATATTTTTAAAAAACGAACTTCGAATACCGCCATACCATTCAGTACCGAACTGAGTTCGTTGAAAACGTTTGGTAACTTCTGTAATAGGATTACATTTCCATTGTCTCAGAGTAATAAAGCAATAAGCCGAAATAGAAAATCTTTATTTTTACAGACTATATCAGGTTTAATATTAATGCTGTTCACCAACACCTTGAACAATTACAACCTCACATTTTGTTTCTATCTGAAATACAAGTCTCCTCTGAAAGCTCCGATTCATCCAACTTACAATATCACCAACACAACATTTACTCTAACTTTCGATATAAAGGAGGCGTACGTACCTATACCAAGGACAGCATTGCTTGCAAGAGGATTTCTTCCTTGGAAAATAAAAATTACGACATGTTTTGGTTTAAACGTTCTGGTCCTAAATTTGTGAAATTTTACTGTTGCATTTATAGGTCTCCTAATGACTGTAACTTTTAAGACTTCTTCGATTACCTTAGTTTGAAAGTTGATTATCTTCTGTCTTAGTTTCTATCTTGCGATATTTCAAATAATTTCTGAACCCACAAGGATTCCTGATAATCCCAACCATACTTCACATGTTCTAGATCTCTTTCTTACATCAACCCAATTGTTTATAAAACTTCCGTTCTTTTCCCTCTAGGTCTATCTGACCATTGTCTAATAGAAATAATATCTACTGTCCCTAATTCCGTTGTTGTTCGCAACACAAATAGAACCTTGTAGTCTTTTAAGTCAGCTAGATGGAGTGATTTACGAGACTTCTTTCCAACCTTTCCCTGGAGTGAATATTGTTTTAAGTCGTCCTCTTCTTCGGACATTGCTCTTTCAGTATCTGAAGTCATCCTCATGGGCATGCATACATTCCCAAACGTTCCCAACCGTGGTTCAATAAGGCTTGTGCTGATGCAATCTCTTTGAAAAATAAATCTTATATTAAATGGAAGTCTAATAAAACTGTCGAGAGTGATGCAGAATACGCTGGTGCTAGATACATCTGCAAAAGTGTCATCACTAAAGTAAAAAAATTGTTTAAACAACGAAGATGCAATGAACTAGCTACATCTCCGTTGGGCGGTCGTAAATTTTGGTCTTTAGCTAAAGCCATTAGTAAAAACTTTGGTACATCTTCGTTCCCGCCTCCCTGATACCTTTAACGGATCTGTAGTTGCTTATTCTGTAGACAAAGCCAATGTTTTTGTGGATTTATTTTCATCAAACTCGTATCTCAATAATTCTGGAAAAAAAGCGATTATCAGTAGGCTATTGTCTTAAAGAAATGTTGCTCCGAACTAGTACCAGCCCTATCTAAGCTCTGTTCGATCTCTATATCGTCTGAGGAATTTCCTTCATCATGGAAGTTAGCTAATGTTCAAATTATTACCAAAACAGGCGATAAGACCCATCCCTCGAACTACCTATCAATTGCCACCACTTCCATTTTGTCTAAAATCATGTAAAAAGCCATCAATCAGCAACTCTTTGAAACTAACAAACTCCTTACTGACCATCAGTATGGGTTTAAGCAGAGTCATTCAACAGGTGTCATATGTGACCCAAGTTTGAAATAATACATTATAACAATCCAGTGAAACAGTAGTTGCTTTTTATATCCAAAAGTCATTTGACCAAGTTTGGCATAAGCGTTTATTTACCAAAGCCACTTCGTTTGCGTTAAATGATACGCTCATCAGCTGGGTTTCTAGCTACCTTAATAAAAGACGAATACGTATCGTAACTGATGGCTGTTTTTGAAAAGAAGTCGGCATTAACGTAGGGGTGCCAGAGGGATCAGTTATAGCGCGTACACTTTTCCTGCTATACATAAATGACCTTATATCTTCAACAACTAATCCGATCCATTGCTTTGCTGACGACAGCACTCTTCATTGTAGTTTATCTCAGTCTACTCATAATGGTAATCCACCTTCTATATCTCAAGACATTATAGTTGAAATGGCAAATTCAATCAACAAAGACTTGCAATGTATTTTAGAATGAAGAAAAAATAATCTAGTTAAATTTAATGATAACAAAACTCAGTATTGCCTTGTCTCCGCCAAAAAAGATCGATCATTTCCTGTTGTAAGTATTAATGGCTCAGATCTTAAGTTTTCAAACTTTATTACTCTGTTGGGAATGACTGTATCTTCAAATTTATCATGGGTTGACCATCTTCTGTCAGCTACCAAAACAGCTGCTCGTAAAATAGGCTTTTTGTACAGATCTAAGCAGTACTGTATTTCCCGACAGCTCTTTCTGTTGCATAAGGCCCAAATTCGACCTCATCTGGAATATAATTCTCACCGCTGGGTTGGTGCACCCCAATACGCTCTCGAAATCGTTGCTTGTATTTAAAAGAGAGCGATTAGGCTTATCTATGACCTGTCCGTAACTTATGACATACAGTCCCTTGAGCATAGAAGAATAGTTTTGGTTCTTTCTTTGTATTATCGGAATTACAATGGCTATTGCGCGGCTGAATTACATTCTTTGATACCATCTCGGGCTACCTTTGCTAGGAATACTCTGTTCGCTCATTCACATCATCAGTATGCAGAACAAATCGCCACTTGTCGTGCCAAACGGGCGCAATGCACATTCCTCCTGTTTTCCTCTCACTTGTGATATGAAAGAATTTAAAGTAGCTGTTTATAGGTATCTTTTGGCAATTCAATGTCCCTCTATCCATCCTCCTAAGTGTTCCTGAGTGTTTAGCACGATAGGACAAATTTATCCTGTTCAGGCCACAATTATTAACAAAAAAGTTTAAATTATACATAACTCTATTAATTCGTCGTTGTAGACCAAATAATACAAGCTTGATGCCCCCATACTACAAAGCATATGAAAGCACACTGTGACAAATACCAAAGTACGCCTTCTTTAATACCGTGATCGATACATGATTTCTAAGTAAGAAACGTGCGGTACATATGCGAACTGCAAGGTAGGGAACTTGATTATACCAGTATAGTTTAGGGTCTAAATACACGTACAAGAATTTAAATGACATATCTGACAGTGAATCACGTAACGCTTTGGATGTAAAACAAACCGCTTTAGTTTTTTCATGATTTAAAATTAAATTATTATCATTAAACCAATTAAGAGCATGAAGACGTATTGACTCTAATATTGTCATTGCATTACCCATTCGTACTCATTCGTACTTATCGTAGTGTCATCGATAAACAGGATTAGCTTGGTATCAATATTAAATGACATAAAATGCTGTCCAAGATCATTTATACAATGAAAAAAGTAAAGGTCCCAATATCGAATCTTGGGGTATTGAATGAATTATGATGAAGCATCAATTTGGAAAACCTATACAAATAGTTAATGCACCAAGTAAAACATTCAAATCGCAACCTGCCATCAATAAGTCAAGTTAGACTGATCTACATAGTACATTAAATGCTTTACAAAATATTTTGCCTTTAATACACGTTATTTGTTCCTATCGCCAGGTTGCAATTTTTTTAAATCAGAACTGGTTACCGAAACGTTAGGTTACTGGGCCATATTCACGTCACAACGCTCTCTCTAATACACACACATTTTATATCGAAACAGGCGACACTAACAAAAAATCAATAAAACAGTTTCCATTGAAGTTGTATGTCCGAATTGTTTTTCTAATGATGCAATTTATCGATGCCAAAACTGCCTATCTGTGCCTTTAAATAAAAGTAATGAATTTGTATTCAAAGCAGTTTTTTTGCTAAAATTGTCTCCGAAATGCACACAGGGTTGAAGCCTATAAACCTCTATATTTGTGCCGCACTCGTAAAACCGCCACATACGATACTTTGTCCAAGTCAAGACATTTCAACGTGTGATGTAGTTACTAATTATTCATCAAAAATAGCAATCAATTGCAACTGTCCAATTCAAAACATGCTCTTACGCAGAGCCTTATTGTGGGCGACGTTGCCAATATCTAACTGTCGTCTCCGGTTCTGAAGCTAGGCGGAGTCTTGTCACCGAACGATCGGTGTCACTGTTGGTATTTTTTAGAAAAAATGCTAATTTCCGGTTAAAAATTTTTGTGAACTATCCGATTACCATTTTTCTAAAGAAATCTACGTGATCATTGGCGTCGAGCACTTCCTCGATTTAATATGCCATGGAAAGGTTATTAGCACTAACATATGGGTTATTGCTTGTTCAATAAATGAAAATATTCACACAGGGTATACACAAGTGTGGTAATCTTAGGCTGCATTCACATTGGAAGCAAGTTTGAGCGAGTAAACTGGAGGCGCACGCGAGCCTTAAAATAGTTGTGATCACACTAGGTGCAAGCAAGTGCATGTAAACGCTTCTATTGTATCAGTAGAAAGAGTCCTGGGACAAAGAACACGTTGTGTTAGAAAATAGCGTGTTAAAGTTGATATTGTTGGATGCGGAACCTGTTAGAGAGGAGTGGGAATGAATATTATTTAAACAGAGAAGAACATGGAGAGTATGCGCGCGAATGTTTCCTGACCTACTGAAGCAGCCCGACTAGTATTATAGAATGATGCCTGAAACATTTTATTGCATGTTTGAGAAAACAGGTACTAAAATATACAAGCACTTTAATTTTAGAAAATGTGTGTCACCAGAGGAAAAGTTTGTGGTTACTCTGAGGTACTTTTTTCCTACTTTATTGTTAAATTAGTTAATGCTAATTCCGGGTTTTGGTTAAGCAGAAAAACGCCATATTGTAATTTTAACTTGAAAATACTTTATGTAATTGAATCATACAACGTAACAATGTTGATGTATTTGCAAACACGTAAGTGTGCCAAACAATGGTAATATTGTAGAGAATATTATTTGAATTCTGCTGCTAAGTACCCGAAAACATCACACATCTCACAAAAATTTGTAGAGGTATCAGAGGTCCTGTCGCAATAGTACTGTTCTCATAGGATGCAACACTGCATGACCGCTGAGGTTCAACTTCACCTTGGAAAAGTTCATTTGAGCACTATGCTCCTCTTCCTGAAGAAAAAAGTCTTCCACATTTCTCTTGAACAGCATTTTCCTGTTTCGTGGAATACCACTCAGCGATGGTAAGAGGCCCGTGAGAAATAATAGTCAACATCTTGAACGTCTGACGGCGTCTGTCTCCTTTGTTCGTATTGCTGAACCTTTTTTAATGGTTTGGTACGTTGTGTTCGCACGGAGGGTGCTGAGCATTTAGCAGAGACTGTTATAGGTTCGTCTGGTCGGTTTGTAGAAGCACCCGATACAGCGGGAGAATTTACATGTTCTCCAAAATTATTATTTTCTTCACGTTCCTCCACAACATCGGTGTCATCAGGCGTTTCTTGAACGTTCTCCGAAGGTTCAGTAACTTGTACACCAGGGTCCATGCTTCCAGACATCACTAGACGAACCAACTGGTCTTGAATAAAACATCAACAACAAATCATCGAAATGTGCCCAGTTTGACTTCCAAGTGTCATCTGCAGCTTGACCTGTAGTTGTTCGTTTTTTTAATTGTTCTTTTCGATAATTCTCACGGAAGGCTTTTCATTTCTTCTTGACCAAACTACCGAAAAAGGACAAGAATGCATTATGACCGTAACCACGTAATAACTAAGTGTTAACTAGATAACTAAGCATTAACTAAATAGTGAAAGAGTATACAGTTTTAATACGTTTCTTTCCGGTTTCTATCTACAGGGCTCGCGTTTAGATCCATGGCCTTTTCATTCAAGTGAGCTCATAACACCGTTTGAGCCATTGCCTATGAGACATGTGAAGCTATATGGAAATGTTTTGTTGGTAATCACATGCCAGCCCCTACTACAGAATCATTGAAATCTGCAGCGGATGAATTTATGGCCACCGAGGGATTTCCAAACTGTGTTGGGTGTATAGACGGAAAACATGTACGCTTGAAATGCCCGAGTCGTTCAGGATCGATGTTGTACAACTATAAACAATTTTTTTCTGCGATTCTTCATGCTAAGTGTAGGTTTCTGTGTATTGATGTTGGTGGGTATGGCCGTCAAAGTGAGGGTGGAGTATTTCAAGCGTCACCGTTATATGAAAAGCTAGAAGAAGGCTCGTTGATGCCTAGTAAAAAAAACCCTCCCATACTCAACAACAACATCAACAAGCCCTATTCCCCACGTTATTCTTGGTGGTCAAGGTTACCCTCTGAAAAAGTACATTTAAAGGCCATACCACGATAAAAATGCTACTCAAAACCAAGAATTCTTTAACTACAAACTTTCATCAATATGTATAGACTTGTTGAGTGTGCCTTGGGGATTACAGTGGTAAAATGGCGAGTCCTAAAAACTGAAATACAGTGCGCACCTAACAAAGTTGATTCATTTGTTATTGTGCTTGCATTCTACACAACAATGTAATCGACATAGAAGGCAGTGCAGAAGTAGGTAGCTACATAGCAGAAGGTTCTACAAGTATACATGCCTACTTACCAAATCCAGATATTCGACGATACAACAGGGGCACTAAGAAGGCCACACAAATCAGAGATGCCTGTAAGCACTACTTCTGCTGTGTCAAATAAACACATTACTACATTACAGTACTTAATATTGATTGTCCTAAGATGGTAAATATTGTGTAAAAACTTTCAATACAATGTTAATCTATAGATTTACAACTAGTCTTGATATTGTTACTACTATATCGTAAGTGCTTTATTATGCTTTTACAGTTATTTTAACGTATTATACCACTTAACGAGAAGCTATTGGGTTTAATTACAATAAAATAAAAGTTATAAGTGTACGTGTGTCACAACACAATACAGTTATAGGGGATACGTGAAAAACAGCCCACCATTTCATATTAAAGTACATGGAAAAATTCCTTGGTTTTACATATGTTTATATTGATATAATCATATTAGTGTTATAACTTAGGAAATTTATTATGTAGGTGCATTGAAATATAGGTAGTCATACTTACATTCCATTTCCAATTCAATTGCTATTTCTTCCCAAAGCTTCTTGATGCAATCCCTGTTGTAATGTAATTTGCTGGATGCATCCCAACTAGGTAATTTTTTATGAACTGCAGCGTTGAACATTTCAACTTCCATCTTCAAATTCACAGAGTACAGAAAGATACTACAATCTTAATGGCGCGGTGGTCTCAGGCCAAATGAGCAAGCTTGCTAGTAAAAACAACATTATTTGTATCCTAATGCCGGAAGGACAAGGTTGTCGAAGCGTGCGCTTGCCAGTGGCTGATAGTGTGAACAGTATGAGCACGTCGCCACTTGTTCCAAACGCATTTCTACGAATTTTGTTTCTACAGACAAGCTTGACCACTCATGCGCCTCTAGTTTACTTACCCAAGCGTGCCTGCAATGTGAACGCAGGCTTACAATCAAGTTTTAATGCAGACCGACGCTTCTATCAATTCTGGATTGGCAAGAACGTACCCATCCTTGCCTAAAAAAAAAACGGAGTATAAATTCATTTTGAATTAACGTTTTCACGAAATAATGAAGGCCAGAAGATTACTTTGCAATAAAGCAAACTTTTACTCTTAAGCGAATCTTGCAAGACGATATTTTCTCGTCAACACTACTGCTAATTGAAAGTAGTCTTTGATACTTTTTGCTAAGCTAGCACCGGTTTTTCACTTAATGACGTTTTGAAAGTTAAGACCAGCAGTACAAAATGGTATGTATTCAATACTGTTGCAGTATAGATAAGTACGTTACGACAGCAAACGTAGAGCATATCAGCCGACAGACACTATCAAATGCAAAAGTCACAGTATATCAAAGAATATAACTTCGAGAAAGAAAAATATTATTAATTAGGCATTATCACACGGTGGTGTGTCAGTTATTGAATCCAATGTGAGTTCTGCACAACAATTGGCTGGGGTATACCAACCAATTAGTTAACTGACTGAAGACCACGGTTTCGGATTTGAGCATGGACGTTTTGTATGTGTATGGTGGGTTAATTGCGAGAGTAGCCTTTGGCTAACTTTGGCCACCGTAAGAGTAAAGGTAATAAAAAAATATATTGGGTACCAGAACTAATAGGTATACAGGGCATTAGTGTAAATCCTACAAGCTTTAATTTAATTTTAAGGTTACGTGGTCATTCTCAGTCAAACTAACCAAACGGAGATGGTATCTGAAAGTACTAAACCACCAAAACTCATTATAGCTCAATGGTTCATATATAGAAATCAACTTTATTAATAAGAGGAAATAAAAATGTCCCGTTGTATAACAAATTATGAAAAGAAGATGCAGTTTATTTTGGTTTTTAAGCTCTTGTGACGATAAGCGATGATGATTAAGTTGAGGTGGTGTTTTATTGGGAAAAATACTAATATTCGCATAATTACCTTTTTAGCTTTACAAACAATATCAAAGGCGTCATTTTCGTTTAGAAGAACAACCTTACTCATTAACGCCCAATGATAACATACGGTATCGGTGAATTAGTCATTATGAAGACGTCCGCGATTTTGCTAATATTGATGGGAGAATAAGTTCGTTCACTGCATTGGGTTTGGGTAACATTAGTAGTCGCCCTCAAACAGATTTAACGAGTGGTTGCTGCTTTTACAAAGAATTCACACGTGTTTTGTAGCACTATGCCTTACGCAAATAAGAAATAGGATATTCGCTTCGAGTAAGTACATTTTTATTAAGTACTTTGTAGGTTTTCTCGAATATGTATTTTTATATAGAGTTAAAATGACATGTAAAACAGTGTGTAAGATTGAAGTATTTATTTTTTATTATCCAATACGGGTATAAAATCTGATGACACCATATGGGCGGTACTACTATCATGTTTGTTTTTTTTTCTCAGGTGTGGATTTTCATAGTCCGAGGTACCCATTAGATAAGATATTTATTGAAACTGCTGAACCTAATATAGATGCAGATGAAGATTCGGCTGAGGAAGTTGAAGGAGGTATGATTCATAGCCTAACAGGTCGCCAATTAGGTGCCTCCGCGGAAATAAAATTTATAAATAATAGACGTACGGACAGAAATGACGAAGACGTTTCTTCAGAACCACCTATGAGTCATTTCCAGCTATAGATAATCAAAGTGAAAATGAATCCTCTTCTGTGCCTTCTATTCCTTCGACATCAAATAATGATACACATGGTCCACTGTTAGACGACTGAATTAAACAGGATCTCCATGATAAAGAAATAGATTGAGAATGGATTGAAGGAGATCTTTAGCCTTCATCCTCCCGTTCTTCTCGAATCGGAGGTTACCAACGTTTTACTATGTCTTGTGTAGATATTTTTGGAATTATTTTTTGATGATGAAGTAATGAATTATTTGGTTGATGAAACAAAAACATCCTCAATTTTGTAACAAACCCCACCAAAAGTCACTTTATCTGAAATAAAATGTTTCCCTGGCATGGTTATTCTAAGTGGGTACAATTCACTTCCTTCCAAACGAATGTTGGGATGTAAAAAATGATGCCAAAAATGATTTAGTTCCTAACTCAATGCGAAGAATTATATTTCTACATATGCAAAGATTTATTCACTTCACAGGCAATACCAATAGGGACACCGCGCATGAAACCTGGAAAATACGGCCCCTTATGAATAAAATAAAAAAGCGTTGTTTAACAAATTTTATACTATGGTCGACATGGATGCAACTAATATATCCGAGGTAAACCGAAACGATTCGGGTATAAGATGTGGTGTCTAAATTCATCAGCAGGGTATTTGATGAATTGTTGTAGCCAAAAATATGACCATCTATTTGGAAAATGTTCATCACCTTTTGTACTTATGTTAGAAGAATTAGACCATCCAAATTTACCTTATAATATACATGTGGATAAGCTCTTCACGGGACTGAAGCTATTCAACTGGGATAAAAGTTGGAGGACAAGAAAACATTATAAAAAAATGTGTTTCCCAACACATTTTACAAAGAAAGTGTGGAATTATTCTTATACAGTGTCTGGATAACTACGTTGTGAGCATAGCTTCAACTGATGCAGGTGTTTTTCCGATAGGTACAGTCAAGCGACATTCACAGGAACAGAAAAAGCATATAATGGTTAATCGTCCTGATTGTATTGCGCGTTATAACCGTAGTAGGGGAGGAACTATAGAGTTGGTACTCGGAGTAAAAAGTGGCATTAGCATTGGATCCTGGATGCAGTAATAAACAACACATGGTTTTTATAAAGACAGAACCCCAAGAAAACATCCAACTTAGATTTTAGAAGGGAGTTAGCACAAGTTTACTTAGCACGGAATGGTGTACAATCAAAATCACCAGGCCCGACAAGAATATCTGTAACCCGTACACTTGTGGCAAGTATTCGATACGATGGTATGCACCATTATGTTGCTCCTTACGATAGAAGACGGTGCGCATGAACTGGATGCAAGAGTTTTGACAGAACAATGTGTCTTGTTTCGCTAGCTATCATACAACATAACTGTAATATGGTTTTGGAATATATTTAGTTTTTATATTTTGTAGTACCCTATGCACCTAGTGATACCGTACGGTATCACTGTTTTTTTTCTCTTCTGTTGACATGCCAATTAATAAAATTACTTTTTTTCACCTAGTTAGGATCGTATTAAATGAAAATTTATGAAAAAATAAATGGAAAATAGTTTTGGGCGCAAATGGGTTAATTAGACGAGAATAAGTTTGTTAGACATGAAACAGTCCTAAACGATACATGTTTAAGTGCTCATTAATAACTTCGTTAGGATTTTTATCTAAGGCACTACCTTCATTTGACGTTAACGAAGGCTCCAGGAAAACAAGAACAATTTTCCATTTACGCTTTTGACGTTCCTCATATTCACTGATAATTTCCTAAAATTTACTATTGTCAATTTATAACTTCGATTTGTGGTAGTAATTTTTGATTTTTGATCAGTGAGTTTCTCCTTCAGTTGCATACTTACTGGTCGTAGTCTGTTCATATCTCTACCTATACCAGTACAAAATGAACAAGTCCTGGACATCAGATGAGGCTATGCTATATTTTTCTAAAATTCTGATATATTGTGTCAAATAAAACGAAAGCATCTGCATAGTCAAGATAATTTTTTTCGTTTATTTTGCAACATTAGTACATAAAAATTAAAACATGAATTTTAATTCTTTATAGCAAGGAAATGCAGCTGTAGTAATTTTCAATAATTAAGTTACAAATTAGATCATTTGCAATGTTTCGCTGTAATTATGTTTAGTTTGTTAATTAACTTCTACGTTAATCTATAATTGACCGATACCTTTTTTATTGTTGAAACCAACAATACATTTTAGTTTCCTATCGGACAAGTGAAATCTGCATCTGTAATTAAGCATTTAGTTTACAATGCAATTAAATTAAAGAAAAAGAATCAGTTGTGGGTAGTATCTAACGACTCAATTTGAATTAGGAAATAAAAATATATGATTTGAATTTACAAACAAACTAAATAGTAGATTAAGATAAAAAGAAAACTTTGTCGTAACTAAATTATACATTCAAAATAGTAAAATTAACACGCGCTGCATGATACAGTATAAGTATAAAACGTGATTACATAAAAGAAAAGTCAAAATCTAATTAAATTAAATACAAAAGATGCACTATCTCTTTAATATAATGAACGTGATTGTAATAAATCGGCGCTTTTTATTCAATAATTATCAAAAGAAGATTATGGAAGAAAAGATGAAAGTGAAAAAGTCAATTTTAGAATATAGATTACAAAGTAAATTCTTTACAATCTTATATTAAATATTTGAATTTATAATTTTTATTAACTGGTTTTATTTGGAGAGGAACTAAATTTATGATGTAATACAAATTAAAAAATCTTATATTTAACCTTAAATATTCGCAGTAGATACAAGGATATTATTTATATATCTTTTCTAATAAAGTAATGGAAGGAACGTTCTCGTTTCATTGTGTAATTCGCATGCGTTAGGGGCAAATGGGGGGCACCGGTGGTGTTTTATTTATCAATTCTGCTCAATTCTTTAATTCTTGATAACTTACGAAGCACACTGTATCTTTTTTCATATTTGCTACATAATATATTCTTTGTCCAATATGGAGCTGAATAGCATATAAATAAAAATTGGAATCCAGGAATAAAAAAATTAACAAATGTGATTCACTTTAAAACAATACCCTGTACCGATAGGCCAGATAAGAATGCAAATTGCTGTTTCTCGGAAACTATTCGTCGTAGAGAGTTGCGGTAAAAAAATGTGTTACTAAAATGGCTAAAAAAAGGACGTGGAAAAGATTTTCAAATTTGCAAGATGACCGCCAGGGGGCGTAACCGCCACCCCAAACCTTTAAAGTGATTTTTTACTGAAATCCACCTAGTAAATGTACCAAAAAATTATATTCTTTTTAAGGCTCAGCTTTATTCGAGTAATTTTTGTTTGACGTATCTATTAAAATAAAGTGGTGGGGGATGATTCATAGATTTTTTAAAGAAACAGCTGTGACTCTTAAGCGACTAATCTATTTTAATAGACTTAGTCTCGTTGGAAAGAGCATTTATTACTCCATCAAATCCATCTTACTTGTAATATGTCTAATTTTTAGTGATGACACTAGAGCGCGTTTTTTGATGTAATATCAGAAAAGTGTAAAATTCTCTAAAAAATTAAATGCAACAATATGACTTTTTTTTCATAAAAATGAGAATAAATCATCCCTAAATAGGTTAGTGAAAACCGCAACCCTAAAATATCGAAGAAAGAAAATTTAGTTATTATAAAATTTGAAAAAGTCGATATTACACCGGTATTTATTCTTATTTATTTGTCTTTTTTCAAGATTCCAAGAAAAATTTCATCATTTTATAATTTTTAAATAATTTAATGTCAAAAATGAAAAAAAAAGTAGGGGCATAATAATCAATGCATAGAATATGCAAGTGCAGAATAGGCAAAATATTAGGAGTAGGCCATTGAGAAAAATCAAATTGTAAACAAATATTTAAATTTGACTGACAGTGTAATTTATGTTTGTTTCACAAGCAAGTTCTTAAAACTACCCATAATGTCTTTTACAAATGATGAAGTTGTTATTATGATTGCGTATATTTTGAATGTCTTCAAAATGTAGCATTGGCTAAGAGAGTATACTCAGCTCGATATCCAGATCGGCGTCTACGCGATGCGAGAATTTTTCCGCGTTTAGTGCAAAATTTGCGTAATACTGGAAGCTTTCGACCAAAGTTGCGAAGAGACTCGGGTAGAAGAATGGAAGACAATATTGTTATAGTCTTAGCATACATGTCATTGAATCCCCACGTTAGTACGGGAATGTCTCTCGCGTTGGATATGTCACGAACTACTATTAAAAACATTTTAAAGGATTATAGGTAAGTTCTTATGTCACTTTACATGTTTCACAATGTGCTTGTAATTTCAAATAGAATGCACCCGTATCATATGGTTTTACATCAAGTCTTACATGACGAAGACTTTGACCGACGATAGATTATTGTAATTGGGTGTTGGGCATGATCAGGGAAAATAGAGGGTTTTATCCGAAATTCTTTTCACGAATGAGGCCATTTTTAAAAGTGATGGAAACGTTAATTTGCATAATATGCATCATTGGTCTGAAACCAATCCTCACTGGTTGCACGAGGTCCAACATCAACGCCGCCGTTGGAGTGTTAATGTGTGGGTATCCTGGTCGGAACTATTATAGGTCCTTATTTCTTTGATGAACCACTAAATAGTGCTGTGTTTCTTGATTTTCTGGTAAACCAATTGCCTATTTTATTAGAAGATGTGCCCTTGCAATTACGGTAAAATATGTTTTTACAACTAGATGGTTGCCACATTTTTCAAGGAGGTGGATTGGACGAGGGAGTCTATTTCCTCGGCCACCCCGATCCCCAGGCTTAACCTGTTTCGACTTTTATCTATGGGGTCGGTTAAAAGATATTGTTTATGAAACTCCACCAACAACGAGAGACGGCATGAAAGTACGAATTCGAGAGGCCATTCGTAGCCTGTCAAGAATAGAAGTTGAAGCTACTGCAATGTCCACGTATGAGCGGCTCCAACATGCATTGAGGTCGATGGGAGACAATTCGAGCATTTAAGTAGGAATTAAGTAGGTACTTGGTACCTACTTAATGCCTACTTAAGTAGGCACTACTGCACAATCGGTCCTTTTTAGGGCCATAAATAAAATTTATAAAAAGAATTCCGCAAATTTGGAATAATACCTTTCAAAAATAAATATTATCATAATATTACATTTAATTTTTGAAATTATAAAAGTTTTATTATTTAAAAATTATAAAATGATGAAATTTTTCATTGAATCTTGAAGAAAGACAAATAAATAAGAAAAAATACCGGTGCAATATCGACATTTTCAAATTTTATAATAACTAAATTTTCTTTCTTCGATATTTTAGGGTATGAATAAGATATGGAGATGGATGGACCTATTTAGGGATGATTTCATCTCATTTTTATGAAAAAAAGTCATTGTTGCATTTAATTTGTTAGAGAATTTTGCAATTTTCTGATATTATATCAAAAAACGCGCTCTAGCGGCATCACTAAAAATTAAACATATTACAGGTAAGATGGATTTGATGGATCAATAAATGCTCTTTCCAACGAGACTAAGTCTATTAAAATCAGTTCAGGTCATTTAGGAGTTACAGCTGTTTATTTAAAAAATCGCTGAATCACCCCCCACCACTTTATTTTAATAGATACGTCAAACAAAAATTACTCGAATTGTGATATGCTTGGACACAGGGTTTCCAGGTGATAACTACTTTAAGTTGACGTGAATAGTTACAGATTCGAATTGGGATACATATTTATTGTTAGTACATGATGTGAGTATTCTTACATTTCTAACCCTACACTTCACTCGTGCTCTAACACCAGTAGTATTATAATAACTATTGATTGGTGAACTGATGAACTGATGAACTGATGAACTGATGAACTGATGAACTGATGAACTGATGAACTGATGATTGATGAACTGATGAACTGAGAACTGATGAACTGATGAACTGATGAACTGAAGAACTGATGAACTGATGAACTGATGAACTGATGAACTGATGAACTGATGAACTGATGAACTGATGAACTGATGAACTGATGAACTGATGAACTGATGAACTGATGAACTGATGAACTGATGAACTGATGAACTGATGAACTGATGAACTGATGAACTGATGAACTTATGTATTGATTCACTACTGTGTGGAGCTATATTTATAACCTATTATTTATGTCATGTTATAATTTAAAAAGAGCTGACCCTTCTTGCAATAATAACTTATTCTATTCAGCATGATTGCCATTTGTAATATTGACCTAGTTGTGACATAAATATGCTTTAGAAATAATACATAATATAATTATTGGAAAAATAGATAAATGTTTCATAATACTAGATATACACTACACCTTGTGAAAAAAAAACAAATTGAAAATCTAAAATTTTACAATTTTTCCCATCTAAACTAAACAACTTACAATTAAATACCCAAAATCTGAAAATAAGAAAAATTTTATAAGCTAGGAAGTTACAAAATTTATAATACTAATTGTAATAAGGCTTAATTCTATTTTTGTGTTCTGTAATCAACTTATCATTTACCTTAATAACTATATTCGGCTAGTATCTGCCACCACTTCATACGGTCCTTTAAACAAAGCGTCTAGTTTAGAAGTGACAGTAGCTTTCACTAACACCTTATCTCCCATTTTATACGTATGTGAATGTATCTTTGCATCTAGGACACTTTTCCTGTGATGTTTAGATTGAATTAAATTATTTCGCGCGTCTTTAACTGCACTTTGTAATCGGTACTTTAATTCGAGTGGATAATTCTCAAAGTTATATATTGGATCAATGTGGTCAATAGTACTATTAGATGGTAATCTACAAAGCTTTCCAAAAACAAGTTCATACGGCGTTTAGCGTGTTTCAGAATGTACGGTAGTATTAAAAGCGAAATACCAAAAAGGTACCCAAGTACCCCAAGAGCCTGGATACTTGGCCATTTGGATGCAAAGGTAAGCACCCAATGTTTTATGTGAATTTTCTAATGCGCCTAAAGTTTCATGGTGGTACGCGGTTGAATTTATTTGTCGAATGTGTAATAATTTACAAATTTCTTTAAAAGTGCTTGCCATAAATTCAGTTCCCTGGTCCGTGACCAATTCGTACGGGACACCATACCTAAGAATATAATTAGTAGCAAATGCAGAAGCGACCGTATGCGCTTATTTGTTTGGTAAAGATATGCTTCAACAAATTTACTTAATTCGCATTGTAATGTTAAAATATATTTATTATTTTGATTATCTGGTGGGAGTAGTCCTACTAAGTCGACAAATATTTTCCGTAATGCAGAAGAAGCAGTGGTTGTAATACTCATTAGTTCTTTACACGGTATCGAACGCTTGTATCGCTGACAATCGTCACAACGTCGAACGTGAGTTTCTACATCTTGTCTAAGTTTTGGCCAATAATAAGTTCGTTTAATATTGTGATACATACGATTCATACCCGCATGACCTCCGGTAGGTAACGTGTAATAATCATTAAGTATTAATTTTTGATCCTGTGGATCCGTAATAAGAGTTAAATTTGGTACTATAGATATTTGTATACCCATCGCTATGATTTCCTCTTTATTTTTAATTATTTCTTCAATAATTCCCCTTTTTTCTTGACTAACTACGCAGTTTAAATCTTTTTTCATTATACATATCATTTGCATGCCATTTATATTACAACACTTGACTAAATCTCTCAACGTTGCACCGTATGCAGACGCTGATGGAGAAGTGTCACTAATATAAACTATGTGTGTGTCGGGTACATACACCACATTTTTAAACAATTTATTATTATCTTGATTCTTCATTTTAAAGTCGTCGTCTTTTAAGGGTTGTACTAGTACAGAATTATTTGGGTATTTAAGCAATTCTACGATGCCAGGGTGATCAATCTTATTGTCCGTAAAATCGTCAGTTTCGTCCTCTAAAGTCCGTTGCTGCTTAAGTTGAGCACGTGTCATAATGTTAATGTGGTGAATCACCTTACTAGAAAGTTGTTTAAGTTCGCAAGACTCAAGACAAATTCGAGAAAGGGCATCAGCTGAAGCATTTTCCTTTCCTTTAACATAATGTACAGTAAAGTCATATTCTTCTAATGTAAGTCGGCTAGATGGATTTGTCATTCCAAACAAATACACTAAGGGACAGTGATCAGTATAAATGTCAAACTCTCTACCGTATAGATATGTCCTAAAATGTTTAACAGCCTATACAATTGCTAAAAGTTCCTTTTCAATGATTGGGTAATTACGTTCGGCAAGATTCAAAGTTCTGCTGGCATAAGCAACAGGATTATCATTCCCGTTTGACAATACGGCTCCCAGAGCATGGCCTGAAGCATCAGTACGAAGAATAAAACGGTTATCGCTCCCGAAATTTGAATATTGTAAAATGGGTGGGTGCTCCAATAAGTTTTTTAAAGCGTCGAATGAGTTTTGACATTCTGAAGTCTAATTAAAAATAGAATTTTTTCGCGTTAGACGATTTAAAGGTTCTACTAAATCAGCAAAGTTGTTTACGAATTTCCGATAATAGTTAGCAAACGCGACAAAACGTTTAGTAGCATTGGCGTCTGTTGGCACTGGATAGTTTTTTATAGCGGCTAGTTTGTCTGGGTCGGGAAAAACACCTGCCGATGAAATGACATGGCCTAAATACAAAAGTTTCTTCTGAAGAAAGGTACACTTGCTTGGGTTTAATTTAAAATTTACATTACGTAGTCGTTGCAATACTTTTACTAAATTTTGATTATGATGCAATAGATTTCGTCCAAAAACAATAATATCATCCAAATAAATAAAACATGACTCATCATTTAATCCTGACAGCAATTGTCATTACTCTTGAAAATTCACTAGGACTAATTTTTAATCCCATTGGTAACCTCGTCATTTGATATTGACCAGTAGCTGTAGTAAATGCTGTGCACGTTCTACTGTCGGGGTGCAAAGGTACTTGATGATAACCTTGCGCTAAATCCAAATATGAAAAATAAACTGCACCGGATAATGAATCTAAAATTTCGGTAATACAGGGTAAAGGAAATTTATCGTTTGCAATACGTCTATTTAATAATCGATAGTCTATAACTATTCGCCATTTTTTCTCACCTAACCTATCTGATTTTTTAGGAACGATTAGTAACGGAGATGACCAATCCGATCTGGTTTCTTCAATTATTCCGTCTTTAAGTAATTTGTCTATCTGTCTGCTGATTTCGTCTTTTTGTGTATGAGGTGAGCGGTAGGGCTTAACATATACTGGAACTGTGTCTTGTTTTAAATGAATCTTTTGTGTTGACATATTTGTTATCCCGAGTATGTCGTCATCTAATTGGAATATGTCCGCGTATTTAGTACAAATTTTTTGTATAGAGTCGTGCTCTTCTTGATTTAATGACTCGAAGTCTATTAATTTTAAAACTCTGTGTACTCAATTAACCGTTGTCGTTTTATGTTGGTAAGTACATACATGAAATTTATCTAATGTCTCGATTTTTGGTTTATAGTTTTTTATTCTAATTTCCTTGTCATTCGTATTAAGTATCCTAACGGGGATAAAACTATCTATTGGTTTAGCTATAGTAGAAGCTACATTCACACCTTCACACACTTCATCATTCATAACAACGCAATCATCTACACGTTTAACCGAAAAATACCTAATAACTTCGCAACGAGGCGGTATTAAAATGCAGCAATCGTGCATAGATTGCATAGTTAAAGAAATATAATTAGACTGCACATAAAATGAAAACAAAAATTTTTCGTAATCTAAGTGAGCTGAAAATTTTGTGAAGAAATCACTTCCCAGAATTCCATGAATATTGTCTGCAAACTGATCTAATATATAAAATTCGTGTTGTAAGCAACAGTTTTGAATGTTTAAATTTAAATTTACAGCACCATGAGCTTTGATGGAACCTGCAATACCATTAATTGTTATATTTTGATTTGAATTTATGTATTCGTCCTTCTGAACGTAATTTTTAAATAAAACGCTAATTGTTGCCCCTGTGTCGATAACAAAATTTAGGTCATTTTCTCGATATTTCAGTTGTACGTAATTTATTCCATTCATACTTATAATTGCAGCGGTACTAAATCTACATTTCGCTGACTTGAAAAAACCGGTTTCTAATGGCTTCCGGATTATGATTTATTTTACTTTCACGGTCCTCGTTATTGTTATCATGAGTATTTGCGAAATAAGTGTTCTGATAGTTATTTTCTCTGCGTGTATTACGCGACATTTGTCCTCGTCCGTGAAATCGTTCTGTTTGGAATCGACCGCGAGAATTTTGATAACGACCGCGAGAATTTTGATAATTAGTACGCCCCTTTATGTGGAAAATTAGAGACGGAGAACTTGGTACTTCCTTGCTTTCTATTATCGCTGTATTTATGACATCTGCTAAGTTATTTTGACTCCTAGCTCGTACGATTGTCCGCAATTCATTACTTTGTAGACCCCCAATAAAAGCACTAATGGCCAACCTTTCGTTGACTTCTTTAAGAATTGTCCGTTTTTCATTGTTACCTGCGGCTTCAGTAATGGTCAAATCCAACATTAGTTGGCAAACAACCTTACTAAAGTCCTCTATAGATTTTTCGTTTTGTTTAACATTATGTAATTCTACTGAAAGTGCTGTTACAGATTTCGGTATGAACAATTTACTTTGCATATCTTTAATCAAATCATCTGTTGACTCATACTTAGCGAGTAGCTTAGCTTGCGCGTTTTCTGATAGGCGTGCTGCCAGTACATATTTGATTACTAATTGATTATCGGTTTCTTTTAATAGGTCAACATATAATTTGATTGCGTTTATTAATTTCTTAGTGGTACCATCAGTATGCTCCATTTCAGGCAGTAATAATGCTGCCGTTCTTAAATTAAAACTTTCTGTACCCATTTTAACAATTTTTGTATTACTAACTAACCTATCTTCTAAAATATTTCGCGATTCTCTCAATAATGCAACTATATTTGCTGAAATTTCTGTAATTTTTATTACTTGAGGATCAGTATCCGCTTTATGATTAATTTCAATTATTAACCCATTATAGTCTTTTTTTATACGTTCTAATTCAGCAAGTTTCCTGCTTATAACACTGTGACTTTCCCTACAATGTTGGTTGTCCTTTATTAGATTAGTTTTAAATAACTTAATTTCTACGTGCAATTGTTGAAATTTTTGGAGCATTGCATATTTCCTTATGCCATGGATTGTTGACTGCTTACACTGTATTGAGGGCATCTGTGCTGCTGATTCGCTTGTCCACTTGCTTGAGGATCTGTTGTTTACATTTGTTGTACGTGATGTATCCTACAGCTAGAATGCAGATTAAGGTTATTACTATGGAATAAACTTGAATACCAGGGTGATGACGTTTGTTGTAGCACTGAGTTTGTTTGACCTCCGTCTATATACCACGCTTGGTTGATGAATATTTCTTCTTTGCTTGATTCACTGCCCATTTTAACTAATTTATATATATATATATCATATATATATATATATATATATATATATATATATAAATTTCCTATAATGTATTTCCTAGTCGTGACTTATAGGACTGGCTGCAAATATATTCTCGCACATGTTAGTTATGGAGATGCCCTTTCACATTTTCCATCTTTCCTACTATGCAGGGACTGGCAGGGTCGCCATGTGATATGCTTGGAGCACAGGGTTTCAGTGTGATAACTACTTTAAGTCTGACGTGAATAGTTACAGATTCGAATTGGGAAAACAATAGTTTATTTGTTAGTACATGATTTGTTGACCGTATTCCTTTATCATATTCTAACCCTACACTTCACATTATTAACACTAAGTATTATAATAACTATTGATTGGTAAACTGATGAACTGATGAATCTGATGAAGCTGATGAATCTGATGAACTGGATGATACTGATGAACTGATGAACTGATGAACTGATGAACTGATGAACTGATGAACTGATGAACTGATGAACTGATGAACTGATGAACTGAATAGATACTGATGAACTGATGAACTGTATGTAACTGATGAACTGATGAATCTGATGAATCTGATGAACTGATGAACTACGATGATACTGATGAACTGATGATTGAAACTGATGAACTGATGAACTGATGAACTGATGAACTGATGAACTGATGAACTGATGAACTGATGAACTGATGAACTGATGAACTGATGAACTGATGAACTGATGAACTGATGAACTGATGAACTGATGAACTGATGAACTGATGAACTGATGAACTGATGAACTGATGAACTGATGAACTGATGAACTGATGAACTGATGAACTGATGAACTGATGAACTGATGAACTGATGAACTGATGAACTGATAAACTTATATTTATTGATTTATTACTGTATGGAGCTATATTTATAACCTATTATTTATGTCATATTACAATTTAAAAAGAGCTGACTTTTCTTGCAATAATAACTTATTCTATTCAGCATGATTGTAATTTGTAATATTGACCTAGTTGTGACATAAATATGCTTTAGAAATAATACATAATTAATTATTGGAAAAATAGATAAATGTTTCTTAATACTAGATATACACTACAGAATAAAGCTGAGATTTAAAAAGCATATAATTATTTGGTAAATTTACTAGGTAGATTTCTGTAAACATTTACTTTAAAAGTTTAGGATGGTGGTTACGCCCCCTGACGGTCATCTTTGCAAATTTGAAAATATCTTTCACGTTTTTTTTTTTGGCCACTTTAGTAATAAATTTTTTTTACCGCAACTCTCTACGATGAATAGTTTCCGAGAAACAGCACTTTGCATTCTTATGTGGCCATCCGGTACATTGGAATATATATTACATTATTTTATTGTTACCATAAATATCTTCGATATTTCCGCATACAATTTTGTCACCTGTTAATTTGAGTCAATTATTTCAATAATAAGGTGTGAAAATTTAAAGAAATATGTTTATTATCGCAATTAATCAACTTTCGAGATGCATCAAAGAAAACATTTTTTTATTCTCTTGATTTGTGGGACATAATCGTAATGTAAAGCGTATTTGGGAGAATGCTGACTTCAATTACTAACTTTCAAACCCCCTGTATGTGTAACAAAAACGTGATAAAGTTTGTAAAATATTTTAAATTTTAGACAAATAATCAAAAGACTCTCACCTAGAAAACAGTTCAAAATTAGTGTAACAAACTTCAACGCTGCAACGATTCTACAAAATACTGTACATTTAAGTGTTAAAAGGAGAAGAACTAAAAACCAAAAACCACTCGTCAATTCGTATCCGAACTGAAAGGTCGTGCTTTGGTAGCAACCTCGAAAAAAGGTAAATAATTATTAATTATTAATTAATTAATTGATTAATCAAAAAAGAACTTAGCGCTTTCATGCTTGAACTACGGAAGAATACCCTACCCGAACTCTCCGCTACCCTTCGTGTGGTGAAACCCCAGCAGAGACTGCCGTTCCCAAACCCCTGCTCCATCCACATCCGATACAGAACGTGATAAACCCAGTCAACTTCTCTCCATTCCTGATTTCATCGCTTCCCCTACCTTCTCCTTAATCCCATCATTCCTTGACCGATATTGCGAAAGCTATAGGCACTACGTCCAAGGTATATTTGCAGCGCCATACCAGGCTTAACTTCGTTGGTGATGGTATCGGTATTTCCACCCACTACATCCTTATCTTCTTCTACCGCACCACCAACATCTCGAATATGTTCCTACAAAGGTGCACTTTTCCCTTCCCGTCACCTTCCTCAATTATTACAATCCTCATTTCAAATGATTTTCTACTCTGGCATCTCCACTGCAATCCTCCTAGGAGATCTTATTGCCCACCATATACAATTTGGAGATACAAAGCCAACAGGAACGGTATCCACCTTTTCCACAATATTCTCGCCTTGTCATTGTTCTGTGTAAGGAACACTGATCCAACCTTGCCATCTAGGTGTTTCTATAGTTGATCACATTGTATACACCGAATCACTAATTCAGAATATGGCCATAGGTTGTCGCTTAAGTGAAACCGTCACCTCTGACCACCTTCCTCTTCTTGTAAAAACGTCCATTGGCCTCGTTCATCGTTCTCCTCCATCAACACACCTCATCCAATTGGAATGTATTTAGTGAATACATCTCCAATAATCTTCCGGCATACGAAACTTACACTTTCCAAGATGTCAAGAGAGCGGTCACCGACTTAACCTCCGTAATCACGGAAGCGGCCATACCCTCAATTCCCCAAAAATCAATTGATCTCTCCCGTAAACCTTTCCCACAATACATTGTCACCTTGATCAAAGGGAAGAGGCGAGTATATCGCAAATTTCTGGGATCAAGGGAACCCGCGCTCAAGACCGAATATAGTCCGGCGCGAAACCAAGAAACACAATAAATAAAAGTGTATCCAGACTACCTCCAAACGCAATTATAGAGCTGGAAAGAAGTTCTGGCAGACATTCAATGTACTCACCAAACGTAGATCTAAGCTCCAATCCCACCTAACTGATCTTCAGTGTAGCTTAATTTCTAGCGAACAAGTAAAGGTCGAACACTTCCATGTTCACCTGCAATCCGTCTTCACTTCTACGAATGAGCCCTCGTTCGATGATACTTTTAAAAACCTTGAGGATTTTCGAAACTCCAAGCTCCCCTAAACAATCATAGACGAAAACGACCAGTTTTACTGCCCGATCACTCCCTTCCAAACCCTCAACTACTTAAAAAAAGACAAAATATTTGCACTTGGACAGGACCGACTCAACAGACTGATATTGAAACATCTAACGCCCATATACAACAAGTGGCTCACTATTTTTTATTTTCCACGACCGTCAAGATCCCCGAAAACTATTCCGACTTAACAAAACCCACATCCTACAGACCCATCTATCTGCTCATTTGCCTAGGGAAATGTCCTAGCAGGTCCTAGCCAGAAGACTCTTTACAGAAATATCAGAAGCCTTCAACCACCGCCATTGCAACCTCGCCGTGGTTTTAGACATAAAGTAATCTTCTAATAAAGTCTGTATGCGGGTCTAGTACACAAAATCTAAGCTTCAAGTGTTTTTCCCGAGTTTACGAAGCTCCTACTGTCGTATCTAGCAGATAGGATGGTACGAGTCCGAGTAGGCTCAGCCTACTCTCAAAATTTCATTCCACAAGCAGACTTACCCTAGGGTTCTGCCTTAGCCTCAATACTCTACTTTACCTTTGTACACAACATTCCTAGCGTGACAACTCCCAAAGTATATCTGGGACAGTTTGCCGACGAAAATGACTTCTGGGCAGCACATCGGTCTACTAAAATTGCCTCTAATAAAATTTCTACTACATTACGGAACTTCTCCAATTGGGCCAAAATCTCCGTAAACCTCACCAAGGGACAAGTCATCCTATTCCGACACCCCGACTAATGCCAAACACAAACTACTCTCAAAAGATGACGTAACCATTTCCCTGCAAGGGGAAAGATTACCACTTCGTGACATTACCTACCTAGGAATAACGTTTACCAAATTATTACATCATACATACAAGACCTACATACGTCTCGTTATAGACTTTCGAGCTCTATTGTACGCTAACCTAAAACCAGAAGCCTAAAATCCATAGTCGCATGTGAAAAACGAGTCCTACGGAAAATACTTCGGTTACACTACAGAACACTCAACGAAATCGCCATACAACACGCCAACATTACATCCATCACACAACAGCAACGTAACGATGCTGAATACTAAAGAGATGGTACTTTGGACGTGCACCGGAAGATTCAAAAGTGCAAAGAGTGCTAAATGCAACTGTAAGAGAATTCATGGAAGTTTTCGACGCATTAGTATGTGAAATAAGAACGAAACAGTTAATTTAGTATTGAAACGTGCAGCGGATGAAAGAGGAAAAAATACCAAAGCAAATACTCGATAGGAAACCTACAGAGAACAGAAGAAGTGGAAGACCTCAGGTAACATAGTTGGAGGGATTCGATTCGGAAATAGCACAACGAGAACTAGAAAAACACAATGGAGGGATGCAGGGACATGCCGGTAATGTATCGAAAAACGTTAAGCTGTCATAACCAGATCTAGCTTAAACAATGTAACTTGTGTCAATGGTGAATCCGAGAGGTCAACTTGCTCATTCATTAAACGTATCCCATATAAGGTTTTTGTTCAATTTAAACACCAAAACATATCATTTTGTTTTACTATTAGGAAAGTGTAAACAATTAGTATTATTTATGAAAATGTAAACTTTCACCATTAACACTCATAATATAATACTTACCTTTTTTGGGATTTTTAATGGTGTATTTAAATTATACAATCTAAACGTTTCGATAACACTTACAGTTATCTTCGCCAGTAGTAATATTTGTAAGAATTGTTAAAGATGTTGTAAACAATTTTGTCAAAGTTTATGTTTTAATTTTTCAACTTTGACAAAATTGTTCATATCTTTAACAATTCTTACAAATACTACTACTGACGAAGATAACTGTAAGTGTTATCGAAACGTTTAGATTGTATAATTTAAATACACCATTAAACATCCCAAAAAAGATAAGTATTTTATTAATTAGTATTATTATTTGAATTTTGTGTGTGACTTTGGTAAATTAAGTGTTTTGCGTAAAGGGAACTTGTCTAAATACTTATAACAACAAATATGTGTTCTTATAGTTTAACCCAAATACACCAAGTTACAAATTAAAAAATTCAACCTATAATCAGCAGATTTCAAAGCATTGGTTTTAGCTCCCAAATTTTACATACATACTTAATTTAATTTTCATTGATCTCTTTCAATACACTTTCTGAATAGCACACTTATACCCCTTTTGTTTCAGTAGATATTCAATCATTTTTGTATTTTGTCTATTACATGGTGCAAAATGTTGATTTGAATTTCTTGGTTGTTAATTTTATTTAACGCTAATGTTAAAGCCCTGTGAGCAAAGGATCTATAAACAACTATTTTACGTCCTTTATTATGGCACAAATCATTAGGTACAATGATTTCAGTTTGGGTTAGTTTTATGTATATTGACAATTTAATGATTAAATACGAAAAGCTAAGAATTATAAATTGTTACCCTTTAGGTTATTAAATCGTGTATTTCAATATAAATTATACAATTTCTATACATTTCGATAAAACGTACAGTTATCGTCGTTATAAAATATGAAAACGTAAACGATAAAAAATGCCACAATTTAACCAAATTGGTGCAAACTTGTGAAAACTTTATTTTGAAAATGATAAAAATTTTACAGTTAAAATCTTAAGATATTCCGATTAAAGATCTAGGAATATCCTAACAAGTTCAAGGAAAAATGAATAATTTTCCAGTACTGCAGACTGCTTTTGTTGTAGCACATAGAACACATAATGTATACGTGTAACATAATTCCAATTTTTATGGTTCATTACTGCCTGTATTAATGTATTACATTAATTTGGCTGAAAATTAAAGCGCCTCACAATAGACTTTAATTGTCCTCAAATCAACAGAGCCTCTCCATTTTATGCAGCGATGGAGCCAATAACATAACGCTTAGAAAAAATTTTTGTTTTAAGGACCTCCCGCAACTTTTTATTGCATACATCTTTCAGATGTTGAGCTACTACTTTTTGGTACCTTATTAATTATCCGCGAATAAAAACCAGCATTGCCTAGATCACTAGTAAATTTTTATGAGTTAAAAAAAAATACATTATTGTTAGCCCCTTTCTTGCCGGTCTGTAAAATCATTTTCGGGGTTGAATCACTTTTTTCCAGAAATAATATTTTTTATAGACAGCTTATGCTTTAGAATGGTTTATTTGGGCAGCTTGAAATCTTGAAATCTTTCATCAAGAATGAAAAAGGATATTTGTAGTTTTTAATGCTAAATGTATTTAATTCTCACAAGAAATCCAAAAAAGTATCTTTCAAAAATCAAACTCAAGAATCAGAATACCTTATTACATTGATATAAGTTAAATAGTAAATATCACTTTCATATTAGCATACTTGGCTAAGAATGTTCGTTTTTCTATGGCTTTGGCTCTTGCTGAGGGCGATTGATACTCACAGACCATAACGTAACCATACATAACTATATGTTCGTTTAAACAGATACGCCAATTAAAATAATTACTTCTTACTGATAATAGTCAGTAATTGTATGAATCTTAATGTATTATGCATTCCAGGTTGCACTTACATTAGAAGTAGTTGTATATGTAGTAGCAATTAGCGATTAATGATGTTCAAAACTTAGGTTCCTACCTTTAGTAAATGTGAAAGATGCCCAAACCAAACTGACATAACATTTGTTGCTGAAAACGTAGTAACGATTCAAATTAATTATATCGAGTTATTTAGAAGGCATGTTAAAAAAATTTGACACGCAACACTTGCGTTTTATTTATTCATTGTAAAAATGACCAAAACGCAAGCCACATAAGTTTTCCGAATACACAAGCAATTACTTCAGGCGTATCGCTTTTCACTGATACTGGAAGAAGCGTAGAACGTGAAAAAAGACACGGTGAGTGGAAATCTACAGTAGTTGCTGGTGGTTGTATGGAGCTAATGCCTAGGGTTACCCAATTTTACAGTGTGTCGCATGCGAGCTTGCATTATTAGTTTTTGCATTGCATCAATCTCTCCTTGAATAACAACTGATTTGAGACGACCTTCGCGAATTTCGCCAGTGAGCGAAAGGCGCCCACGATTAAAGTCATTATAATGTGGAATTAGTTGATCGATGCACTATTGTCTTCAAAATCCACGCCGAACATCGTAATGAATCATCACACGAAAAGTTCACGACTTAATTCCATTTGTTTGCTGATACGCATCCTTCAAGTAACCGTAAACAACACAAATAACGCTATTGACAAAAGTTTGTTATTGTCAACAATATCAGACGTTTCTATGGAAATGTAAACCGGCACCAAACTGCAATCAGTGTTGCGAAGGCTCAAAATATAAATAGTAGCCCTTGTACATATGTAAGTATAGAAGGCTATGCAATCAATTTTTTCACTATCGCTAAATCGGCTTATTAGCTCATTTTACAATGTTTGACTAGGCTTCGCCATAATGTGTGCGTGTTTGTTTGTGCGTGTGTGTGCGCGAGTGCCTGTGGGTATGTATGTATACGTGTGTGCGCGAGCGTGTGGCATGTGAGCGTGCGTGTGAGCGTGCATGTTCGTGCGTATACGTACGTGTACGTGGGTGTGCGTGCGTGTGCGTGGGTGTGCGTGCGTGTGCGTGCGCTGGATGTCTGATAATGCTGGTATGCTTTATTGTGTCTAATTTTTTTTTGGTAATTTTGTAATGATCTTTAGTTTAGTACTGCAAAAGGTAAGTGGTTTACTATTGTAATGATTTATCTTATGTGGGGTTTATGTCTATTGGAAATTAGTTATCCTTTTAAACGGTATAGTTTGTTTTACAATTACCGTTAGAAGCTATATTTTTAAGTACATTTACAAGTTTTGGTTTAGGGGCTTTAAACAGTATTATGTTTATTTGGGGTTGGACTCCAATAAGCAATAAAGACCAGTATTGTTTTTTCTTCGACGTATTAGCATCCCAATCCTAAACTAACATGTCCTCTATCGGGTTAAGGTTTACTTTTATTTTAATTGCACCGCAGTCCTCAGTGTATCTTAGTCCTTTTCTCGGTTTAGCGGCTATACAGGTACAAACCAAGTGATGCACGTTTTTCAAAAATTAAGGATTTCTACGCCAACCACACAAGTGCTTTCCCAAACCTACTGAGCATCCGGTTATCTTGTTAGGGGTTACGGCGCACCACCTAGTTTTGGGCATCAGTACCTCTGTGCACGTAACAAGGTGTTATTTCAAATTTAAATTCGATTGAATGAAATCCGTTGGAAATTTTGTTAATATAGATGTTTTAAACGTATGGTTACATTACAGAGCATCACAAATCTTAGTAATTTTGTTAAAACTTCAAAATCAGAAGACAGCGTGAAACATAAAGGATAATAATTGATAACACTGAAGTTCAAGACTTTTGAAATTACAAATAGTGTTTCTTATTGATAATAATTTCAGTTATTTGACGAATTTGGGTAATACCAAATATTAGGCCCCCATTTATGTGGTGCTCACATCGTAAGAATAGGGCGACTATTCGTTTTAACACAAACACGTTTTCAGTGAATATCTGTATAACTTAACCTTTTCTTTACTATAGAGAGTTTTATGCTAGAGTCCAAGCAATTCGTAATTAATGTACGACTATTGTAAGCGATTTGCGACTTTTGGCAGTAATAATCGTTTTATATAAAAAAAATTTTTTTGTCGAGAACTGAAGGTTGGGACATGCTGTACTTTATAAACGATTTTGTCGAACTGGCTGGAAAATTCGTGCTTAAAATCATTCTTCGGTCAGTTCTCACATTCGTTGTCTTCTGTAAAGCTTCTTTGATTTTAAAAGTGAAAGCTATCGTTTGAAGAGTAGCAGCGCCGCGACTAGTGCGAGCAAATCGCATTAAATAATATTGTGAGCAATTCAATCCACGAAATAGTTCCAATTTAGTCAAATCAACTGTTGCGGATGTTGTTAAAAGATTTGGAGTAACTGTGAGTGTTAATATTAAAGGTCGTCCACTCCCACAGACGCGATGTTTACTTACAGTATTTAGAAGTATAAGGAAGACTAATTTGCGAGAAATAAATGCACTTTGAAGTGTTAAAGCGGACCTAAACCTTTCACCAGAATGTAGCAGAAAATGGATGCACAAATCTTGACTTGGATACTTTTACAGCTGAAATTATTCAACGTATTTAAGATAAATATAAGCCAGCATATGCGAAGGAAAACGCTGAATGGGCTTCAGAAGATTGGTATTAAGTTATGAATAGAAGTTTGATGTATGCGTCGGAGATTTTAGAAAAAGAACAATACGATATTGCGCAAAAACTGTCTTAAGCGCGCTGTAATGTTTTCCCAAGAACAAATTAGCATAACTTAGGCGTAACAATCAGTCCTTAAAAATAAAATAAATTTATTAGATACAAGTTTACTGACGAGTTTAGAATATCTATGTCCTGATCATCTGTCAGCAGGACGGCGCTTCATGTGACACCGCCAAAAGAACAAAATCATGGTTGTTTGACCGTGAGATGTCTGCTTTAGCCTGGCCCTCGAATAGTCAGCAGTACTCCCCAACGTTCACTCTCAAAATGATGTTTATCATTAGAGCAAATAACAATACACTTAAATGTGAGATAAACAGTTAATTTGAGATCGAGTTTACTAAAGAAAATTGCATTGGCCGCATGCTAGGGTTTGAGTCTAACATATTAGAACCAAATATTTTACATACATCTGCGTTAGACATACAAATACTTAAACACACTAATCTACGCGCAGAGTGCAACATTATAAAGGGATCTTATCGAATCAGGAAACCTGCTAAGGTATTATATGAGATTGATGTTTCAGTTCCACCAGGTTATCGTCTAGATAAAACTCCAAGCAATACTCAATATTTAGAAGTAAACACTGACATAATTAGTAACATAACAATTAATTTGACTAATCAAAAGGGTGAATTAAAAGAACTAAAAGAACATGGGTCTGAGAATTAATCAAGTACCTATTCCATCTTTCAAAAATTCATATAAAAGACATCATCCCTACAGTAAGTCATTAACCTTCATTGAGGTTAACATCTGCAGAGAAAAACTTTTTAACGTCAATTGGTTTAAGAGTTCTCACCAACAATCGCAGAATCGTTAAACGTCTTTCACAACGTACATTTTGATGATACTATAATTAAATCAGATATTCACACTTATTTTCAGTATGGATCTTCTAAATATGGACCTTCCGAAAACATACGCATCTTAATTCAAAGTCAAGATCTAGTTACGGCTACTTATGATAGTTTTCTGTGCATAGAAGGTAAACTTGAGCTCAAAAAAGAAGATGAAAAAAAAGCACACAGCTTAACCAACAATTCTCCGAACTTTCTTTTCGAAGAAATTCGTTATGAGTTAGGTGGTCAAAGAGTGGATGTTTGCAGAAATCCAGGTATAACATCTACGCTTAAAGGATATATTTCTTATACGGCAAGCAAAAGCAAAGCACTAAGCCATTTTGGATGGACACCAAAGAATGAAGAATCATTACAAGTAGAATTCGATGAGAAAAATGGAGAAAAATCTTTTACAGTATGCATATCATTGAACCACATATTTGGAATAATGTGGGATTATAGTCAGGTTATCGTGAATATGCGCCAAGAGTTGGTCTTAATTCGATCTAGCAGCGATACAAACTGTTACTATGGTTAAGTTGATGCCGCAATAACCTTAAATAAAATTCAGTGGAAAGTACCACACTTAACACATAGTGATGCTGCGAGACTTAACCTGTTTCAAGGAATCAATAAAAATTCTATTATTACTGTCCTATTTCGTCAATGAATTACCTGCTTTAAAACAAGCAACCTCAGACATATGGTCAATAAAAACGTCAACACAACTGAAAAAACCACGTTGGATAATTGTTGCATTCCAACAAGGTAAAAGGTACAAAAGTCAGCAAGGGCACGAACTTTTGATCACATTAACAGCAGAAACCTTAAAGTACATCTGAATTCGGAGTATTATCGATATGAAGCAATGCATTTGGTGCTAACCAATAAATACCTGCCTATCACAATTTTTTGAAATTCCGACGTAATTACTATGGTGAAGATGATAAAGACGTATTATCCAACTATTCCGAATTCAAATCATGTCCAGTATTTGTAATGGACTGCTCTAAATAAAATGAATCCCTAAAAAACTCAACAGTGGGCATCAAATTGGAAATGGAATCTCTTCACCTTTCGATAATGGAGTCGTTGCCTATGGTCTTATTTTCATGATGTTATTGTGCAGTACAGCCGGTCACTGGAGAAGTGAAAAATTATAATTATTGTAATATACACTGTATATTTCTAGTATATAAATAAAAATGTTATAATTATTCGCTCAGTTTTATTTCATCCACTAACGAAGAAAGTAGTTACTCAGAAACAAAAACTTCCAATTGAAAATCATGACTTTGATAAAAAGTCTAGTAATCCAAAACATGGTGATTTAGTTCCTAATAGGATACGAGGAATTATATGCGGCCATCCAATTGCGGTAAAACAAACGCAATGATTAGTCTGCTTACTGAGAAAAATGGTCATCGAATCAAAACAAGTACACACTTTTACAGTAAATCTTACTTACAATGAAGGATATAGGTTACTTTACCTTCAGTCACAATCAGTATGTGATTGAGCCTAATTGTGCAAAATCAAACTCTATTTTTATCTTCGATAATATCGCTTGTGTAAAGCAAAACAACATAAGGTCATATTTTTCTATGGGTAGGCATAGCGATATTGACTGTTTCTATTTGGGTCGACCTTACAGTAAAATGCCAAAGCAATTAATTTGTGACAATGCGAATCTAATTATATTACTTGAGCAAGATGAATTAAACTTAAACCATGTGTATGAGGATCATATAAGTCCCACCCTAAGCATGAAATTATTTCGGGACATGTGTTCAAAGTGCTGGGTAGATCCGTTTGATTTCCTGGTCATAGACAAGGATGCTGAAATTATAATGGTCGCTATAGGATAAGGTTTGATGAACTTATAGTACCTTAAACTGCTTTCAGTAGTCTAGTAGTAACTGATCGGTTTAGTGTAAACAGCTACCTGTTCAAGGTAAACCGGTACCTGTTTTAGTAGTAGTAACGGACCTGTTTAGGTATTAACAGCTATCGGTTTAGTGTAAACAGCTACCTGTTCAAGGTAAACCGGTACCTGTTTTAGTAATAGTAACTGACCTATTTAGGTATTAACAGCTATCGGTTTAGTGTAAACAGCTATCTGTTCAAGTTAAACCGGTATCTGTTTCAGTAGTAACCGATCTGTACAGGTAACAACAGCTATCGGTTTAGTGTAAACAGCTACCTGTACAAGGTAAACCGGTACCTTTTGAGTAAACCTGTTTTGCTACAATGGATAACAATGAGATGATATTAAAGAAAAAAATTATTCAGACTCGCAAAATAATACAGCAGAAATATAACAGTATTAAAACTGCTCGCGTTGATAATGAAATAACATTTGAAAGTACTTATAAGCCCCTAGTAGATCCTCTAACTGATATAATAAATAAAATCGATCCAGATTAAAAAAACACCTAAAAAGGGGCACATTGATGTTAAACCCAAAACACCACCCTCATTCATATTTCAAGAAAGCACGCTGCTACCCCCACTAGTCCGCTAGTTCAAAAGACTCCCGGTGTTATTATGAATGAACCAGATGTAAGCTAGTAAATTCAAAAGATAGAAAAGTTATAGAAGTATTTTAGAAACTACACATGTTGCAAGGCGGATTATGATGTGGGTGGACAAATTCAAGGAAGCGGCAGCCAAAAGTATAAACAAATAACCAGACCATTGCTATCATCATCACCCACAATCGAGGAAGATTGAGCTATGTTTTTTAAGGAATTAACAAACAGACCCATTGAATATCACTATTGGAATGATATACATCAACTGATTCGGGATCTAGAGGTATTGTGGGCAGAAAAATTAGCGAGAAACACAGGTGTCGTAAATGACATAATATTAATTGTAGAAGAACTATATGAAGATGGATACATTGAAAAACCAAACAATCGATTTTTAAACAGTATAAATGCAAATGCATTGATGTCGACATATCACAACTAAAATGCCCCTTGACAAATTTGGACGTTCGCATGTCCATCATTAATTCAAGAAATTAACCCCTCAGTTTAAGGCGATTGATGATAATCAATTTGATATCGAGAATAAGAGACTCAGCAATGTTGCCAATCCAATAGATCCTCAAGATGTCATCACGAATCAATACTATTTATCAACAAGGTTCAATTTGGATGGAAACCGTTAGACGCAGTTGGCAGACCCTGAAGAAGATGGTGATGCTATAAGTAAAGGATCTCTTGATTTTTGTCTACAAGCAGTTCAGAAAGCTTTTAAAGGAAACTAACGCTTATCTAGCCTTGGAACAAGAACTATATCATCTTAAAGAAATTGTTGATAAATTGGTACCATGTCCAAATTACAACTCGTCAACGAAATGCACAAACCTGCACGAAAAAATTTTAAACGACGATGCACAATAATTAAAGGTTTTGATGACCTTTGGCAAGCAGATTTGGCTGAATTTAACACATATGCCAAACAAAATAAGGGCTATAAGTATTTATTAGTGGTTATCGACTGTTTTCGAAATACTTATGGACTAAAGGATTAAAAACTAAAACAGGTCAAGTTACCAAGGCCATGCAAACAATCTTCAAAAAAAGACGGAAACCTACCAATTTGCAGACAGATGCAGGAAAAGAATTCTACAATTAGCATTTTACTAAACTAATGCGGCGTTATGGAGTCAATCATTTCTCCACCTATAGCACAAAGAAGGCTACAATTTCGGAACGTGTTATCAGAACCATTAAGAGTGTTCTATATAAGTCATTCAGCCTACAAATGGATTGATACAATTGATACCATAATCATGGATTATAACAATCGTAAGCATAAAGCTACCGGAATGAAGCCCAAAGATGTCGGTAATCATACAAAGCTAGAGGCTTACACTCACACAAAAATATTCGATACACTCAATTGGTCTAGTGAACTATTTAAGATTGTGAAAATTCGCATTACTAACCCCACTACGTACATGCTGGAAGACGTGAAGGGAAAACCTGTACTGGGAGGGTTTTATGAACATGAATTATAGAAAACAAAGTATCCTGGTGTGTATTTAGTAGAAAAAGTGCTTCGCTCCAAGAATAATAAGTTATGCGTAAAGTGGTGGGGATTGGATGAAAGATCATGGATCAATAAGGATGATATTGTTTTATAACATTTAACTTGTAATTTGTGAAATTAATTACTTATATTAGTTATATAGTTTGTATAAAAGGATGTAGCTCTTAGATGAAATAAAACGCACAAAAAAATAATAGTATTTTATTTTTTAAATATAATATTACATTTGTTTTCAAAATTTCATTATCTTATAAAGTGAACCTAAAGTACTTCTATAATTACTTAAATTACTGGATGGCCATATTTTCGAATCTGGCCCACACCTCCATCCCAAGCAGGAATTTGAATTTGTTTTACCTTTGTTGATGTTGTCTAGTATCCAGTAATAAATTTTGTGGTGCTCATCGTTTTCCCTCGGTTGAAACCTATAGTTGATATTTTGTTCTAATAATATTTCAATGAAAATATCGAGACACTTGTAGTTAGCATAATATGCCGCTTTCTCAATACATTCAGTTATAGTAAATAAAGTGTCTTTATAAGCAATATTCTCTAAGGCAGATTTAACATTTGTTGAATCACCAACCCATAATAAATTGTATAGATACATTTTAAACAGCATGTCACCAAGCACATTCATATCGTGTAAGATCCTATCTACTTCATCAAAAGGTAATGAATTGTAGCCTTTATCGGTAGACAATTTCATAAAACTTTTAATGGTATCGTCTAATTCAATTTTTTTATCAAATGATGTCTTAATAATAACTTCATTTGCACACTTTGAGTTTATAGCACACCAGTAAAGACACTCATCAGGAATAATAATATATTGTAATATATTCAGGACAAATAAATAGCTTTCGGGGGAGGACTTCTTCATCAAAGAACGCTTCAAGGGATTTCTGTAGATTTGATCACTACTGTACCACAGTTCTTCCTGCAATTTGTTTTCTAGACTGTTCATAATGATAAAATTGTTTTCTGAAAAAGAAGACGAATAAAATGCTATGTAAAGTTAAATCCCCCAAGGTCTAGTATCAGTGAAATTGAAACTTACTAATTGTTTATCATCACAGGGATTAAGTACTACTTTATTCTGTTTGATTGTAAACACACCATGTTTCTTCGATCTTATCAGATAACGCCTTATTACGTCACCATCAAACAAAACATGTTTATAATCATTTATAGTGATCTGTTTGACGCTTGCGCTGGTAGAACCCTTTGATTATTTTACAACTTTTTCATCAACCATATAAGCACACATTTTTGCACAGTCCTACAAATTCCAACGTAATTGCACCATGATTTTCATCTTTCATTAAGCCAGGTACTTCTTTATTTACTACTGGAATTCCAAAAATATTGTTGGGGTTACAATCAGATGTATCGAATTTACCAATGTCCTCTTTAATGCATTCATAGATATCTCGAACTAAAAACGCGTATATGAGGCTATACGTATCCATGTACAAGAGCTTAGCATTATTATGAAACTTGGGTAGCGTGTAACCGTAATTAAAATTGTATAAAACAGTTTTTGAAACGTCTAAAACACAGAATCCTGCGCATATAAGTTTATTGAAATATACTTCTAGCTTATTCATTTGAATAAATAAGCATATCATTATCAAATATTGTACAACTACGAAAATTTAGTTTTGCTATGTAAGCACAAGCACCATAGTGACCCACCCATTTCGTTACTAAACGCATATCCCAATTCTCTAATGAGGAAATGAAAATCAGAACCTGACAAATTATGAAATATGACTGGTATGTGGGATTCTTTATAGTTTAGGTTACAATACTGGTGTGATGCTCCCCGAAATGCACCAGTAAAATGGTTATGATCCCTAACTTTTATATCATAATTAGTAAATGGTTTTCCACAAATGTGACAAATCGTGGTGCTTTCAAAGTGCTCAACCTGATTGGGAGTTACAGTATCCATAGGAATTATTTTATTGATTATTTCGGTAGTCCATTGTGCAATACTTTGAAGCTCTTTAACAAACCATTCTATGTAAACGTTTCCTCTATAAAGTCTAAATCGTGATAAAGAATCATTGTATGAACACTTCAAGTAGTAAGCAATGCTGAAGGGTATATATTTGGAGTGAAATATAGTAATATTATCGATGTCCGTTAAATTTGTACACTTTTCCAAAATACTTTCTAAATCTGCATAAATTACAAACGGCACCTTTTCCTGGAATGTGAAATTTTTGAACTGCAGAAACTTTTCTGCTTCAGTAGGTAGCTTGACAGAGCATCGATTAAGTTGATGACGGTGAGTGATGTGTTTTTAGAACGTGGTCTGAAGAAAAATGGTTCAAACATCGATAACAAATGAATTCCTTGTGCTCCTTATTCGATAGTTGTTTAAAAAAAGAGCCGACATATTTTTAATCCACGTGAAATGATAAACAGTATTATCTTTTGTATTAATATCACCCGCAGCTTGATATTTAGCAGAAAGTACTAAAAGATTTATAGGTTCCCTCACACTATTTTGATTTTCACTTAATATAAATGGTAATATAACTTTTCCCTGAATGCAAAACAAATTAATGGAGAGGTTGTTTAACTGTTCAAATTTTTAATTTAATGAGGAAGGGAATTGAATCCTAATTCAAAACATCCTTAAAATGAGGATAACTGTAAACTCTATCTGAATAATGTTGCACGGGATACCGTGCCGAAACAACGGCCCACAGGAAGCAATACTCATCGTCATGTTTAACATTCACTACCTCTAAATGGGACATAGCTATTAATATTCATCTTTAAATGTAATACTTCATGTAATACTCAACCGGAATCCCTTTCGGAAAACTCCTATAATTTTTTTTGTAATTTATAATAAACGTTTTCATTTCACTTACTTAAATTTGTCGCAATATTGATGGCACAATTTTTTATGGTAAAAGTCTTCAACTCGATAACGTGATTTTGAGGATGGATAAAATTGCAAACTAAAAAGACATTTACTTTTAGCATCGATTGCCTTAGCATTAATTTAACATTTCGTGCAAAACTATTGTATGCATTTTGTAAAAAAATAAGAGGGTCCTTGATGTTTGCATATTGACTATAATTCCCTTAAGTAACCTACTATTAAAACATGAATCTATAGAGTACCAACTTAATTTGCTTGAATGCTTTTTAGCGACATTGACAAATCCACTACCTGTTTTCTCTGAAGCGTTCTTTAACTGTTTAACTCTTATAAGATAACACTTTAACAATGATAAATTACTTTCGAGTTTAAGCAAATTTTCGCATCTGTCTAAATAAGTTTTATTTTGAATTATATCCTACAATAGCTTAATATTAGTGTTAATTATACGGATTGGCTTTGCAAATTCATTTTTGGTTTTCAACAGTGGAATAATGCTTCTTGTTAAATTAACAATATCACTACTACTTGGTATACCCTTACTCATAGTTACCTTCAAAACTGTATCCAACACTGCAAGAAAATATGAAGCACACGTGCTATCGATTATGTAGTAATGGAAACAAATATTATATTTATTATAAATGATGTGTAAAAATTAATAATTTAAGTAACTATAGAAGTACTTTAGGTATACAATTGCAGTTCTAGTCGGGAGTGCAATATACTGACTGATATAAAACTGCTCTGTATCTGCTTATATAGTACTATAAATCCAGCATTCAAGGTCAAAACTGGTTATAACTTGTTGCAAGAGCTTCAGTGTTTATAGACAGATGCATATATTGCACTTTGTAGCGTTTACTGGGAATATCTATTAACCTTGACGTCAATACTGGTCTCATGGCTTATGCTGCATCACCTATGCTTGCAGAGGTCATACATTGCACTTTGTGGCATTTACTGAGACTATGCATTTGCTTAACCTTGCTGATATCATGCGAAATGCCTTCTCATGTCTAGATTATGCTGCATTCATTAGTTCGTCACCTTTGCTTGCTCAGGTCAGTTCATTGTACTAACCACTTCCACTTGTTATCAATTTTGTTAACGTTAACAGATCTATGTGTATATAATGTTAAAGTTTTAATTGAATACTCATTAATTACTCACCATTAGTAATGGCATCATCCAGCAAACAATCTAAACTTTCACTAAAAAGCAGGCAAAACCTTGTATTTTGCATGATGTTCATCAAATAACACCACAGAACCAGCACTCTTTGAAGAGCGCATCCCCATCACCTTGTAATGAGCCAAAATTGAGTAAGACAAATTAATTGTTATTTTAATAAAAATTATTAAGATAATGTTTAAATAATAATTCATTTTATTCCAGTTCTAAATAAATGTGAATAATCAGAACTTTTGCGTGCGCACCGGTACTCCACTTTCACGATGTGCAGAAACGTTGCGACATTTCCTACCTAAAACCCCACTCATTCGCAAGGTTTATAAGCGAAAATTTTAACTTTTACTTTGGATTGTGTTTGTAGAACGCTTCTATACAAACACTCTCTCCTGCCTGTCCGTTTGTAATAATATATTATTACACCTGAAATTCTATTTGTAGAACGCTTCTCTACAAATACTATCCTGCCTGTCCGTTTTTAATAATTTATTACACCTGAAATTCTCTATTCGAGAACATAACCGCCGGACCGCTCTTAAAGCAATTTCAATTCAATTAAATAGAATTCTAATACTCCGAAGTATAACCAATTTTTACGAAAATAGTTGTCATACCTAAAAATTCCTATTAACAAACCATCCTTAAGAAATTAATCGACGTCAAAGAGGTTTTGCGTATTATACTGATCTTAGGTATATTGACTGGTTAACACCGGCGGTCACCGGGATTATTATAGGGCTTCTTCTAGTTAATGGGGCTCTCTAAGGTCACGTCTGGTTGCTCACAACACGCGCTATAACCTCAGAAAACGACAATTTACAAATTATCCTGAACCCCTGTATATAGTTCTATATATTCAAAGTATCCGATACAGCTTTGAATAAATAGAATCTCTAAGATTCGTTAATTTAAACTATTGAGCCATCTGGCTTGTCTATTAACGAAATTATAAACGAACACCCAATATATCCTAAACCCCTGTATATAATTCTATATATTCAAAGTATCCGTTACAACTTTGAATAAATAGAATCTCCAGAATTTGTTGATTTAGCTCGAGCTCCCTGCTTGGCTATCAACACTTATAATTTACTCCCCCTGTATATCACGAAAATACACCTGAACATCAAATCCAAATTATTACCGAAAACAAAACCTGAATTGTGTAAAACATTAAAAACATTAAATTACAAGAAAGTAAATTTTACGTTTTACTTCAAAGTAAAAGAATTTCTATTTTACAATAAGAGATCCATTACATTAACGAGATTTATTTGCGCTTTAACAATTAAAACTTTAAGGAAATTCTTCTTAAAGACAATAAAATTACATTTCGCAAATAAGTAACCACCTTCAATTAAAGTGTAAAGAATCATCCTCTTTATACAAATAAAGACGAAGGTCAACGTTCCATTTTAGTAGTTTTGAATGAACTCTTATCGCCATCAACAACACATTGTTGAAAATATTCCTGTATCATCTGAAACATTTCAAACATAAAATTGTGAATTCCAAACATCGAATAACCCTTGTACATAATTGATTGTATATATTATTTATAGTAAATTTAGAATTAGTCGTTCCCTTAGTCCGTGTGTACAACCCCTAAAAAAAAATTAAACAACTCACATACAACCGTTGCCTAACAAGAATTTGTATTAACACTATACGTGTAATTATCAAATCTTCTGTAGGGCCTACTTTCCTTTACCCTGTTCCGTATTTCAAAAACGTTACTTAAGAAAATATAAGTAATAAAGAGCCTGTCCCTGATAGAAATTGGAAATACGCCCTAACCTCGAATTCAACAAACATTGTCTTAAATGTAAAATATAATAACCAGAATAAACTTACCTGTCTAATTCACAGTAATTCTCCTTTTTGACTTGTACACACACCCTTGTATTATTTTCACCTGAACACATTATTTTTGTTTACAAAGAAACAAAACCACAATTATTTTAATTTTGAACACTGCATTATAACGCGCTTGTTTACAGGAAATTTCCAAACCGACAAGCCCGATACACCGGCGACACCTGTCCATAACCATTAAACCAAAATCTTAGGATTTATCGCCGTCATTTCAACAACACCAACATTACTCAGATGTGCTGTGGGCTGCCCAAATACCAGGCGCTGTATTAGAAATTATTTTTGTTTATTTTCCATAATTTGGTTAAATTTGAATACTTAATTTGTTTTACCAGAGTATCATTTTTTTTATTATTATAATTCCAGAAGTTTGTTTTAAATATATGTATTAAACCTGGGTACGAAATTGTTTAACAGTTATATAAGTCTACAAACCCACTTCCCAAAATTCCTAACTAGCCGAGATTAAAAAGAAATCCACATAGTGGTAATTAGTAAGGGTAACTCATAAAAGAAACCTGCTCAAAATTATGGATCTTACAACCTCCATAAAGGATAGTGATGTAGAGGATGAATTTTCGAAGTATTTCGAGAGGTTGTATAATTATAATTAATATCATAGTCTCCTTTTATTAATTCATAGAGAATTTTTAGTACAAATAAAATTATTCATCTTTTCAGCATAACGCCAGCAACCACGGTTATAGCAACACCCCCACAACCACCATCGTTGCGAAACCTACAATATGGAGGATAATATTTGGCTCTTATAGAAAGGCGTCTTACGCAGTAGGATGATGAGCAGGACCCACTAACCCTTTAGGCCTTTAGGGAAAAAGGTATTCGGTGGTTACAAAACTTCACAATAACTATTAATAGTGGGGTGGCGGGGATGGGGCGAGTAGAAAGACTGAATGAAGAACTGGTGGTCGCTAATCAACATTTAGAGTGTGTGCGGCAAAATATAGTAAAGACTGAAAATATATTGCGTACGTTGGAAGGGATGGATGTGTGATGTGTTTAATATGGTTTTTTTTGTGGAATTTATTGTATAGTTATCTTTTCATTGTTAAAAATAAATGTAAATTTTTTTTTATATTTTTATTATTTCTCGTGAAATATTCTCATTATCCAAAAAAATTTACTACAGCTACAAAAATCTGACCATTTGAATACATTTATACATGAAATGGGTAAATTGCATGCATGTATTTCTTCTGAGCTTACGTAAGTACAAAAAGATGTGTTTTAAGTGCTCTTTGTTGTTTCAAAATGAAATTGGTTAATTTAAGAGTCATTTTTTTATATTTTGATAAATTTATACATGAAATGGATAAATTCCAACTTATAAAAGAACTTCGTTGAAAAAATTTTTTTTCCTGAGAATTAGGGGCAAATTTTAAATTTTCAGAAGCGCATCTTTTGTACGGCTTTATTTATGCCGTCCCCCGCATCCTCACCTACACCCTGACGATACGGACGTCCACATCGAGTCGTCTTTTATCTCTTTCCATAGATATGCACATATATCTTTATTTCCATCACACACCTTCAAACATGCATAACTTTTATAGTACATGTTTGCACAACAATAATTGTAATGATACATTTCATTCTAGAACAATACTTGTATTTCAAGTTAAATCATACTGATAATACCATATGGACAATGCATTTTACAATTGCAAGCTTTTTCCTCATTCCGAGTACAATCCATTTAAAACACGCTGTACTTGTATATATAAATGTAAAATGTCCGAAGATACATCGTGAGAGTTAGGAATATTTTATTCCATAAAAAAATCGTTAGAATTTTTTTAAAAAAAAACATATTACAAATACTTTACAAATATAGTAAACATCTATTATTATTTTAATTACATATTTACCTTTGAACTTATTCTTTCATAACAAAACTTATAAAAATGTATTATATTACATCACATTTACTATTAATACTCAATTCATTTGGAAAATATTAAAAATGTAAAGATACATTTATTTTAGTATAACATTTCAGAGTTACGGAAGGCTTTCTTTAATAAAAAAAACGTTAGAATTTTTTAGATAAACAACATATTACAAATATTTCCGAAATAAATAAAGAATTTTATTTTACATCAGTATTTATCTTCATAATTTATTGATTTTGTACATTATTAAAATGTAAATATAAATTTACGCAAAATATCACGAGAGTATTGTTAGTTGCATATCATTTCAGGGTTATAACTTATTCATTATTATGCTCTTCTTATCTTATACGTACTACCGTTTCCATAATTACACTTAACAGCTTTTTCTAAATTTTTATTCATTTTTAATTATTCACTATTGCCTATCAGTGTACAACATTTATTTCATTTAAAGTTAAATACAAAATTTCACTTAATCATACATCACATGTATGGTGCATATTAAATTTAAAAGCTTTTCTTAACGTCACAATTTTGATTATTTATTACATATAAATACAGTAACTCATTTAAACACTACAACATATAAGTACCAAATATGTTTAAATGTTTTTATCTTCAAACTCGAAGCTGCCTCATTCTTCTATTTATTTAATACACCTCTAAATCTACTTTTAATTCTTTAATTTTTCGTATCAACACCTCCAACCTCTTCTTTCGCTCAACAATAGTTAATACTTGTTCTTTTCTTGCGCTTATCTTGCATACTACCATTTTCGTCATTTCTGCTAATACAAGTGTACTTAATCGTGCGTACCCAAGGAAGCCTTTTATTATAAATCCACATCCTTCAAAACCGCTAAGCTAGACAAAAATTTCTCCTTCTTTCCATAAACTTATTCTATTTTTATACTTCTAAGAAATGTCATACGATACCCCTACAGGTCAATAATCTTTGACCTTGACCACTCTATTTTCAGACTTCTAAGAATTGTAATATGATTGCAATTTCTATTTTTGGCTTTTGACCTTGACATACAAATTTCCCTCCAAAACGTTTGACCGCAGAGTGACTTTGTAATATGATGATGACATTGCAATTTATATTTTTAGCGAGCTCCAAAAATTTAAATTTTCCTCCAAAAAGTTCGACCTTGAAGAGATCCAAAAACTTACATTTCTCACCACCAGAGGGCGAGTGACCTTGAACTGGTCCAGAACCGGCCCCTAATCACTACTGTGGTATTACCATTTTTCAAAATAAGGAGAAGTCAATTGACGCCGCCCTGTCAGAAGTAATCGTGTTGTGGTGTCTACTTAACTAACACATGTAGTGATCAAGTCTTACATTGAATTAATAATAGTTTGTTGATAAAATGGCCAAAATTTATCTCAAAGAGAACAAAGTTGTAAATTTTAAGGTTCTATAAACACCTTAAAAATAGTTCAACGGGGAAGAGTAATGGGAAACTTATCGTAATGGTGTCGGATATGTTTCAAGTACGTAAGAACTTAAATAACTTTTTCGTGCGCACATTAAGTATGTATTTGATTTTAGGGTTCACAGCTAACTATCCAAGATATTATAAAGGCAAGACCTCAAAATTTAAAGTCAACTTATTGCGGTAAACTCGGAAAATCTGGGTTGTAGGATTTCATCCATTGGGAAAGACCTACAATGACTGATTTGGCAATTTAATTCGAAAAATGAATATTTTACTTTGGACCAATTGTATCATCACGCTTCGATTTTGATGGGGGTTAAACGACGTTATTTAGAATTCTGTAATCAATGTGTTACAAACACAAACGTGTCACTGGACAGAATATTTTATGTGAAATGAAATTAAGTTTCTGAAATTTTCTGCAGTTTCAAAGTTCAGGCCAAGATTCCAGATTTGTATATCAAGACGAAACGTGGATTTATCAAATGGTTCTAATAACCAACGTTGTATGTACGATCTAACATGAAAATTAAAAGTGAAGGTAAAGGTATATCATTTTACTGGTGGGGTGTAAATCGATGGTGGTTATGGATAACGCACCGTATCTTCTGGTGCAGTTAGACAAGCCATCCTCATTTTCTACTAAGAAAGATCAGCAGCAGGAGTGGTCGGTTACGTACGGGGTCGAAATTGAAATTACAAAAGAGCAGCTGTGGAACAAAATTCAACATTTTAGGTCCAGAGGGAAAATGATGTAGTTGATAATATTTGGAATGAGCATGGGTATGAAGTTTTACGATTGCGTCCTAACCATTTTCAATATAACCCTACTGAAATAGTACAGGGTTTTTGTAAAATATATTACAATAAGGAAATAAATTCTGAACCTGTATCGAAACATAGGGTTTGGAAATTATGGCTTCAAGCTATATCTAAACGTTCTCCGCAATGTGGCAAAATTTTTGTTCGCACACGGAAAAGATTATTACAAATGATTAGGAGAAACGTATGGAAAAGTTGTCGACTGAAAATATCCCACTTGTTATTATAGTACTAGGAGAATCCGATTCAGATTCAGAGTGTTATGGATTTCTGGTGTACGTAAAAGTCAAGAAAAGAACGACGCAGCAAATTTCATTACCAAAGCAAATCTTCACGTTGGATCACTTATTAAAAAGCGTTATGGGTTTCCAGGATAAGTTAAATTAAATGGATACATGTTGATACTCTAGATACCTATTGATTCTGCGACCGAAGAACCAAGTTCACATCATGTTTAATAGGCATTGTTATTAGTTTATACGTAGATTTGGTTAACAGAACATCACATTGTATTATTGTCATTTATGACCATTGTAAAGAATGCACAATTTTCGTTTTATGTAGGTAATGGACGATCAAGGACTGAAGATCAAAATTTACTTTTTAAATAGGTCACTGAGATTCAACCATTTTCGTGCAAACAAAGTCTAAATGGCGTGAAAAACTATGTTGCAACGCCTTAAAAATATAACTTACAGTTTTCAAAAGTCAAGCTACGGTAGTAACTTATTGTTCTTTTGACAGAGCATATTTCCCAGGTCATTCAGGCTACATGTACACTGACTTCCATAAAAATTGCAACACCTAGAATTTGTTGAACGATTTTACTGAAATTTTCGTCAACGATGTCTTTCGTCAGAACAAACAAACGATTAAAATTTGAATAAAATCTAACTAGTACTTTTTTTGTTTTTTCCTTTGCACTTAGTAACAATAAATTTGAAGAAATAAACCAATCAGTGTGTAATTAACTGTCAATTTTGCAAATTGTTTGTTGACAATTTCGTTCTCAACTTGGGAACAATGCCAAGAGTAAGCCAACATCAACATTTTTCCCAATTGACTGATTTTGAACGTGGCCGTACTATTGACATGAGAGAGGCCGGACTTTCGCTAAGGAAATTGCTCGTTTTGTAAACCGAAATGTTTACGGTATTGAGATGTTGGTACAAATGGTCCGAGGAAGGGGTGCAACAACGTCGCCCTGGATCTGGACGTCCCCGCAGGACTACAAATCGCGAAGAACATCGCCTAAGGCTTTTTGTCACAAGAGAGATTTTCAACAACTTGATCGATTGAAAATGATTGGATGAGAGGTGTAGGACCCAGAATGTCAATGTCATGTATTTATCGCCGGATAAGGTCTTATGGGCTGCGTTTATATCGTCCATTTTTATGTCTTCCTCTTACACAACTTCACCGTCTACGCAGGCTAGAATGACCAACGAAAGAGCGAATTGGGCCCAAGAATGGCATCGTATTGTGTTTAGTGACGAGTCCCGATTTTGCTTGTGGGCCCACGATAGTCGTAGGAGGGTCAGACTGATGCGTGGAGAACGTAAAAATCCAACATTTTTTGTGGAACGCAACACAGCCCTCACACAAGGACTGATGACATGGGGGTGCAATATGTTACGGTAACAGATCACCCTTGGTCTTCATTGATGGCAACTTAAACGCCGCTGGTTATATTACCAATGTGCTAGAACCCGCTGCGCTTCCATATCTTCAGGGGCTGGAAAATCCAGGATAATGTGCCCTCATACGGCAAGGGCTACAACACATTTTTTGCAAGAAGCTAGCATTGCCGTCCTCCCATGGCCTGATTTGTCGCCCATTGAACATGTATGGGATGAGGTCGGTAGGCGACTGGGTAATTTATACGACACCCTCCAGATAACTTACACGATGTCCGGCTTGGGTTGACATACCACAGGCAGCTATAGATCACTTGATTGCTAGCATGCCACGCCGTCTAAAAGCGTGCATTACAAATCGTGGCAGAGCAACTCATTGTTGAAAAAAACATTTTTAGTTTTTGTTCTTTTGTTTTAAAATTTTAATCGTTTGTTTGTTCTAATGAAAGACATCGTATGTGTAATTACGTTTCTCAAGTTGTTGTTTTCATATAAGCTAGCTTTGTAGTAACTGTCGGGTATTTATGTGAATAAACTTAAAATGGACAGATTTTTTTGTAAATATTGTTAGTATTATTTAATAAAGTATCTTTTTAATATCCATATTAATCTCACCAATTATCTCACCAAATACACTTAATGTAATTAGCGATAATTACTAAGCAGTTGAATAATCACACTCACGCATTTTGTTTTTAAGAAAGACCATTAAATCTAAAATGTGGACGTTTATGAGATAATTAGATAATCAACATTTTAGCTCTCATGATCTTTCCAAAATAAAATACTTTCGTGGTCTGATCAATTGTTTACAAGTATTATCGGATTACTCACAATATATTACCCACGACAACAGCTCATTTAAAAGCGGAAACTGTAAATTATATATTGTTGTTTTAATTGGTGTTAATATCGCATCAAGTTATAATAAATATTACATGGTATCGCTAAGAATCCTAAATATTGGGTTTACTGTAAATCAATTTAATAAATTTGCATAAAAGATAAATTTACTTCTATTTAGCTATACCCTATTATTTACTAGATTAATTATAATTTATTTAAGCATTTTATTTTAATCTAATAACCAACTAGCTTCTACTGCACTACTCCAATCAATGTTTTAATTTCATTGGGAAATTTAACTCAATATTTAATGATACCAAACATAATAATGGCACATAATAATGTGTCTCTATTAAAAATTTTAAATAGATTTTATATTTTTTATAGTTTTGTATATTTTCGCAACGAAAAACCTGTAATATGGTGCGCGATGACAATAACTTATTTATGATGAAATATAAAATGAAAATTCCTAATGCCCAACCTTAGCAGTCTTATTTATTTTTGTTATTATTATTGATATAACTACAGAATAAGTTCTACAAAAATCCATTTGAGTGTAATTATAATTAATCCCTTAAGTGTACGTGTAAGGTGTAGTGGTAATTTGCATTGTTTACGAATTAGTATGACTAGTATAATTATTTAATCCTTTTTTTATAAAGGCACAATTGTTAATACAATATCATATCATCAGTGTAATTAATTACTATTTTTCGTAATGGGCAACAGTAAGATTAGGGCCGGCGATAGTCCGGTGCAAACGGTTACCTGTACGGGCGGTAAATTTTAGGAGAGGAATGTCACGTCGATTTTTTATTATGATTCCGGACTGTATGCTATGTCGCACATATCGATGGCGTTGCGCACCTTCCGGATCAAAGTTCATATTTTTAAATGGCAACCCTGTAAGTTCTTCGATGAAATCGATACAACTCTTTCTCCTGAAACGCCCTATTTATTGGGATTATTTGAAACAGTATGCGCGATATTAATTATTAAATGTGGCATAATTCCAAAAGTGATGCGGTGCGTGTGCGTGTGCGTGTACGTGAACGTGTGCGTGTGCGTGTTGTGCGTGGTGTGCGTGTCGTGTCGTGGTGTGCGTGTGCGTGTGCGTGTGCGTGTTGTGCGTGTGCGTGTGCGTGTGTGTGTGTGTGTGGTGTGTGTGTGTGTGTGTGTGTCGTTGTGTGGTGTGGTGTGGTGTGCGTGTGTGTGTGGTGTGGTGTTGCGTGTGGTGTGTGTGTGTGTGTGTGGTGTGTGTGTGGTGTGTGTGTGGTGTGCGTGTGCGTGTGTGTGTGCTGTGTGTGTGTGCGTGTGCGTGTGCGTGTGCGTGTGCGTGTGCGTGTGGATGGATGCATGTTAGCATCCACAACAACTCCAGAACGAAAACACCTACCTATTTAAAATTTTGTATTTAAGCTTGGTTTTATTTCACTTGAAGCCGAGTATGTTTTGGGAGAAATACAGTGATGGAGAGGGGGGTTTATTTGGGGCAGTTAAAAACCTGCATATTTAATTGTGGTTTACATGAAAATGGATTGGAACTTACAGTGCAGTAGCTTGGCCAGCTCGATCACCCGATTTAAGTCCGTTGGATTTTTTGTGTGGTGTTACCTGAAATACTAAGTGGATGATGGGAGTTTTGAAAATGAAGAGCAGTTAGTCTCGGTTATGGCAGCATTTAATATCATTACGCTAGAAATGCTAGACCATGTTTTAAATTCTTCAGTAAAGCAAGCATAACTGTGTCTAGAAAATAACGGCAACCTATTTGTACAGTCATTATTTAACTTTAATTAAAACGTTTAAACGATTGGTGTTGTTAAATTTGTGCATAAAAAATATTATCAAATACTAATAAATAATCCGAATTAGCTTATATATATATATATATATATATATATATATATATATATATATATATATATACCGTAAACATATCAATCAATTATGATCTATGCAATTTATTTATACGACGCGTGAGGTACAATTGTGTCAATATCAGATTAACGATTAATTTAATAAGAAAAAGTGTAGACATTTTTAAAAAAAGAATTAATTTTACAGAATTTTTCTTTATAAAGTTTTTTAATGTAAAGCGAAATAAATATAAAAATTAAATAAATATTATTGAAGACGTTTAAGCTGTTTTGTCGATATTTTTCTAGAAGCGGGCGCCTTTGGAATCTTTTTTTAAGTTAACATGTATGTATGTCCATGAATCTCTATCGGACATGAAGCTTTAAACGTCATAGATTATTGTTTTTATTTTTACAATTTGGCCTGTTTTCGTTATGAACGTATAAAAATAGAGGTTGCATAGTTTCTCGCATTCTAAAATGACTACAGAAGGCAGTGTAATCGTGACAACGTGGCCGTTACAAAGGGGATTTGGAGTTTGTTCCTAGACAAAAAAAAAGATACTTTTCTTGAATAGGCTATTCTGGATATTCGTTTTTAGGCTATTCTTTTTTGTAGGTGACGCTGTGCTCGTTGCTCGATTGTATCCGAGTTTGTTCGATTGCCGACTGTTTTCCTTACATTTAGTTTTGTGGTTAGGGTAGAGTTTTTTAGTATTTATCTTTAACGTGGACTTCTTCTTACAAAAGTGTATCGTGTAAATTTAAAGGTTTGTTCGTTTGTAGAAGTAATAACAAGGAATTCAATGTTTTATTATTGTAGATGGTTGCGATTTATTGTGCAGTTGAAAGTTGTTCGAATTCGACAGAAAGCAAACATGTTATTCCAAACCCAGCAAAAGACCTAATTAATTTTTGTTATACAGCTGAATTAAAAAAATTCGGGAAATATAAAAAAAAATCTCCATAGTATGAACATTATTTATTAAAAATAGGTTAAAATATTTTGACGGTATGTTAGATTAAAAATATATAGATTAAATTTGAACAAATTATATTTTAGAATTTAGTTACGAATTTAACAACTTAATACTTAATTGCTCAAATGCACAGGTTGCTATAAATTTAATGACCTTGATAGAAGTATTTTTGATGGGTATTGTCAAGTAGATAGATGACAAATAGAACCGAATTTACGATTGAAAAATTTTCATTTCCCCTTTTTTTTAATTCAGCTGTAATTCAAAGAACATTTTTTTAGTCTCATGATGATTTAATGAAATTATAAATTAGAGCATATGTCAAATAAACATTTTTTCTTCAGACGTTTTCACCGGCGGCTGCAAAGTCTTTTCCATCCTCGCAGTGGATGCAAAAGTAATGTAAGTTAATAACTTAAACACCCAATTTGGAAAACAACGAAAACAAATTTATTGTTTCGAGTTATAGAGATTAAAAGTACAATGATTACTAACATTTTCTCCAAAATAAAATCCGCCAGAGGTAACAGTGGAGGTCTCGCTGCGTTCTAAGGAAATGGTCTTTAACTCTTCCTCTTCTACATGTAACGTAACGCTTGCACTAGGTGCAAAAATTTTCAAGGCTGCCTCTTTTTTTGTTGCTAGAGAGTCTTCAATATAACGCTCAGCTACAGTGCTGGATTTCCAGCCACCATGGCGCTTCAAGCACATTAAATCTGTGCCGCCGTCCACCAACAGTGTAGTTGGGGTTCTTCTTAGACAATGTCCTGTGTATTTTGTACAGTTCGCTAATTTTAAGAAAAAAGCTACCTCCCTAGGAACACTACTTATTTTATGGATTCCCATCACCGCTCTTGAGCATTTTCCATTTCCATATTTCAAAAAAAATCGGCGATCATTCATATCCCGTGGGCGCAAAGCATATTTATTATATGAATTTAGGAAAGATTCCCCTACAACTGTAAATGATTTAATTTTTTTTGTTTTACTATCTGGAATTTTAATATGTAGCAGAGTTTTCAGGTTCTCAATGTCGTCTACCTTCATCTTCACCAATTCATCGCAACGACATGCCCCTGAGATACCAATAATCAAAACTATCTAAAAAAATACAAAATATAAAGACTTGTTTTCATTCTATTTCTAAAACTTACCTTCATTGCTAAATATTTTTTGTCCGATGCTTCCGATAAAAATTTGTTAAATTGGTCTTTTGTAAATACCTTGGCCTGTTTTGGGGTATGTCCTTCATTTTGCTTCTTTAGATATGCACGAAGTTTCAAGTATTTGCTTACATCTACGCCATGTCGAATGCTCAATAATGATTTTATTATCGAATATTGGGACCACATTGTCGAGCTTTTCATTTTCATTTTTGTTACTAATTCGGCAAAATAAGCTAACATTACGGTTGTTACAGTTCAATAGTCATTGAACACAATATTTTTGTTTTACAGTTTTATAATTTAAATTAAACACTTAATTTATAGCTTAGGTAACTTTCAATTTTTTATTCATTCTCACAATTGTCATTCACTCTGTATATACTATTCTCATTCACACAATATACAGTTGCATCTACTCTTAATGTACAATGGTCCTTTCATTCAATATATATACAATTTTACTAATCCATTCATGCATTTTTTCCTGTCCATGCATTCAATCTCAATTCAATTTTCAAAAAATAAAAAAATTCTAATTTATAATTATATCAAACTAGGTTCCTTTTTCAATATTTTGGTTAAAATGGTAGATGTCACTAGCAATATCAAAATTCAATAAATTCTAATCTGTTTCCTTGACATTCTTCCGAAATGCTTGATAAGGCTTGACCATTGTTAAAGAGCCATTCTTTGCCTAACGTTGAGATATTCAGATCATCAGCTGTTTCGATCTTCCTTTTGTAGAAGGATTTTTATTTCTACGTTAGTTAAAACTTTTCAATTTGTTTAACAAAAGTTACGCTAAAAAGAAGCGGATTTATACAAAGAATTTCTTTAACATACTAATTAAAACTTACACGAAAGAACAGGGACTCCATTGTCCGTAAGTAATCAAGCCACTTTAGAATTTATTCGTTACATTAGTACTTCATTTTAGCCTCCTGGTATAGTTCAAAAATTTTAAAGTTCACCACGGGTCATCATATTGGTCCACTATCAAATTCATCGCACATTATAGCTGTTGGTATCGTCTCGGTCTGCAATCACTGGGTTCGTAAACAAAGAAGAAAAACCGATCTACCTAGGGTTCGTCAGCTGTCATCTTCAGTCATCAACCCACCTACGAACAGATAAGATCATTAATTCATTCCTCTTCCTCCTTATAATAGTCTTCACATATATATTAGTACCTCTTACCTACCACATGCATTTTCCTTCCCTTCACTATTGTGCTCTGTGATCCGTTCTTCTTATTCTTCCCCCTTCTTCTTTTTATTTATTTATTATAAACTTCATAAAATAGAGCAAAAGAAAATTGTGTTAAAAATTATTACAAAAAAAAAACAGGAATTATTATCAATTGCACACTTATTGTCACAATTTTGTTTTTAGGTTAACTGACCTTATTTATATATATATATATATATATATATATATATATATACACAAGGATTATATGTATAATACTCACCATAATCGTTCATAATTTCATGAATCGAACATTAACAGACACCAGTGTAAATCACTGTAAAGTGTAGGTATTAATAATTTTTGTGTGGATAAAAACTTTAACATCATTGACTGTCACATAAATGTTATTCTGCGTTAAAGAAGGAAACTGCAGCTAACTTCGACGACGCGCGCAATTAACTTAATTTGAATCACCCTGTCGTTATTGGGGGTGACATAATACCAACGCTATATACATTATTTCATTATTTGTTCTCATCATTTCATTCATTTCTCTACTGTACGTTTAAATTTTTTTCGACCAAAAATAAGATATATTTTTTTTTTGGTTAATAAAATTTTTGGTTCTTAACAAAATTTTTTTGATTTTCGTTACATTGTGACACGGTTTCAGAGTAGCTTTTTTCATCGCACCATTTTATAAATTGCTGAAAAGCGCGTTCATAGATTTTGCTCGATCTTGCAGGTAATAGATCATTTATTGCTGTATTATCCGCTTCAGTAATTTCTGACGGCGTGTGGTTCTCCAAATCCATCATACTCCTAACAGTGTAATATTTTAATTTACACAAATAGGAACAAAAGTTTAATAAAATACTTACAATAACACGGAGAATCTTCACAATTTTTAACTTGTTTAATGCATTGTTTTCAACGAAATCTAGCAACGTCTACTGCTGCTTGCCAGAGCACGCTAAGTAAATCTAACTATTTCTCATTTTCACAACCTAATTATTTTTCTTATTTCACATTTAAGTGTAAAAACGTCTGAAGAAAAATAATATTTTATGGAAAAGTGACTTTTGGCTTATCTGTATTTGCCGGACTCACTACGTTCAAACCTACAGATTCGCCACAAAAAGTGTCACTTTAGCTCCTTATAAAATATTATACTATTTTATATTGGATGACAAGTACCTATTACTATTAAAAATAACTGTTGTTCAATCTGGATTTGAATAATCCGCTTTTTACGCGACCAATCAACATAGTTAGTGAAAGACCCATCACAAACGTCTTGTACTTCCTTCGTCCCTAAGAGAGGGTGTCTTTTTGCACCAAATTTTATCTAGGAGTTTGTTTACACAAAACTTGAAGCATTGTGCTTACAACCGAGTAATTTTCGGGGTCTGCCTCACCAAATTCCCATTGAAATAACGTCAGCGAAGATCTCAGGCCAAGATACAAGTAAAACTGTTTCATGCAAATGTAGTTGCAAAACTGGAAACTCTGAGATTTGTAAGCATGTGATTGCTGTTTTATACTACGTTTTCAGGTGAGTCTTATCATTTTTCTTTTCTCTGTTGGCATATCTTCACGTTGCATGCAAAGTGGATGGTGTACCTACTTATCGAACTATGTGTGCATGATATTCACAATCTGATACGAATGTGTTTTATTCTTAGGCATACCGTAACACAATAAAGTACATAGATAATCTTAGTACCTACTACAGATCTCTAACAGCAATGGGAAAATTGAAGAAGGACACTAATTTGTATGACCATGCTGTTCCTGGCAGTAATATTTATTTTATATACATATTACACGTTTTATATATATTTATAAATGAATTTGAGCAGTTTGTGAATAAAATATTCCATTGAAGTGTGTCATTTAATTTCATAATTTATTTCATATAGAAAATCAAGCTTGATTTACATCTACGACGGCATCGACACAAACATAACATGGTCTGGTCAAAATCTGTTGACTAGTGTAACTGATTTTGATCGGAACCGGCCAATATTGAAGATGAAAATCTAGCTCAATCGATAAAAAAATTAATAACCAACATAGTATTGAGTGAAAGCAAAGTAAATTTCACATGAATCTGGAAAATGAAACAAGTCACTTGAATATTAGTAATTTATTCATATGTATTCATTGATTAATATTTATCACTACTAAGAATAGGAGCTGACAAATTCACAATTGAATGTACAACAATTCATAAATTGGAAGATTTGAAATGGAAACACTAAACACGTTATATTCTCGTGTAAACAAACAATTAAAAACATGATAGGTTATGTTTCTATCATCTTTCCTCTGGTTCGTCAGAAATGGCAGCACTGTTGCTCGAGAACGCGAATCCTAAGAAAAATTATATTTAAAACTATTTCATTCTTTTCAATTTCCACTTTGTAGGTTGGAAGGTCGTGTGTTGTTTCACACCTGATATTTTATTAATATAAAATAGAGAAAGACATGAAGTTGTCAATTTCCTATAAGAGTAAATGTCACGATTTAGATCACTTTTTTAAAAAAATACTAATCGTTTCACTTCCGCAAGAGCAAAAAGCCATTGTTTACATCTGCTCCTAATAAAAAGAAGGTATTGTGAAAGACTAAATTATTTGGTAAGACCAATCTCATCAATTACAATCAATTACTTAAATACGTACTTACACTGCTTCAAAGAAAGGCTTATTATTGGAAGTTTCAAATTAGTTAACACATCTTTACAACAATTTTAAAGAAAAAAGCTGTCACAAGTAGACCAGTAAGTAGATCGACTTTGAATACCTTGGTCCCGAGTACAAATCTCGCTTTGGACACGGATGTTTTTGTAAGTATATTTATAAAGAATAAATTAAAATAAACAGAAGGTACCAATACTTTTAGTCAGTCTAGCATCTATAAAATCCATAAAAATATCGAGAAATATATAAATTTTTTTTGCAACTCACATAATATATCCTGCAGTGGCCTCAAATGTAAAAATAACGAGGAGAGAGCTTTAGAAATATTTACATAAATACACTATTTGTTCTCGTTAATTGGAAAAAAGAAGAGGAGAATAAATAAAATCAATGAATAACTATTATTAAAATGGTAGCAAATTTAGAAATGTAAATATGCCGTGACTAAACGTCAAGGCAGGGGGTATAAAACTTTCTTAATTGACTTTAATTATATTTTATTTTACGTCGTCCGTGCATAAATTAGTCCTATTTTTCCCGAATTTAATTGCTTTTAAAACTACTAATATGGGTATATTATTGACATAATTTATTTATTACGCTATATAACACATGATCTAGAAGAGCTAAATGTTTTTTTTATGAACTATAGTGAAAAAAATGTGTTAACTTCATTACGTAAGGTTTCATTTAAACATCATTTAAAGTGCTGTAAATAAAATTATTCGATTTTATATAGTTAAGTTCTGAGAACAAAATACGTGTATAATTTCAAGAACGTGAAATGAATTAAATCATTCCATTTAGCTGAAAAAAATTAAGAATGTTTCAAATTAAGTCGTTTAATAAAATACTCAACTACAAATAATTGCGGATTAACGACATTCCAATAATTAAAACATGTTATATGTATTTCGAAGACCATGTTATAATCATTTACAACATGTATAAGTATGTTAACCTAACTGGATCAAGAATATCACCATAGTGGAGAATTATTTAAAACAAAAAAAAAACAAGTTAAATGCACTAAACGTAGAAAAAATGGTATATTTATACATCAACGCACCAAAGCAAAAATGGCATTTTGCTTCAGAGGTGTATGTACTATTTATTTTTTGCACTCGTCCAAACGTTTACTTAGCTTTTAACAGACTTAAAGGTGTTCACCAAGAACTTTAAATACTCATGTTGGGAATAAAATATGTACCATTGCATGATATGAACGTAAGTTATTATTATTATATCATAGAGAACGGAACGCTATTTTGGTCTCTCTTTTGTGACCATAAAACGGACTTTACTCATGCGAGCGCAAAAAGGAGAAATAGGAGATCTTAATTCATTAAAAAAAAAAACATTCTATAAAACTTTACAAAGCACCTGTTGTTCCTTATCATCTATTGGAATTAGATTATAGAATAATTTTACAACACTTATCAGAGAAAGTTGAACGTGCAACAAAAAATGAATTTTTTGCAATATATTTAACATGTCATTTATATAACTCGAGAAATAAGAATTTTTAACTCATTTAAAAAATGAGAAAGACATTCTAAAAAATTTGACAAAGAGACTTTTATTTCTTATTATATTATTATATTATATACAGAACGGACCAAAAGTCTGGAATCGCCCAATTATCTCGTAAATTGTTGGTCCGAATTGTACAAAATTTGGGATAAGCCTAATTTGGGATACGGAGATACCAGATTCAACTCTGGTATCTCATTTGCAATGTTGCCAAATTTATCGTTTCTCTGATATTATTAGTCACTTTGGTTTTTTTAATATATCACTCTGTATATGCATTCATTATTGGAATCTCCTCTTGAATACGAGTTCAACCATATGTAACACTTATGATTTTATGTAGTCTACAAGGTCTTAAATACATAAAACAGAAGTATGGCAACGCCTAATTGTCTTTTTAATACAAACTATTTTCAACTACATTAAAACGTAACAATTGAAAGATTACAACATTTTTAACATAATGATTACTTAATGAAGTGTTCAAAATGTGCTCCATTTGTGAGGCGACAGTATCCTAATCGATGGTGGAATGCGTCTACCACATTTCTCCATGATTATCTAGAAATTAACCGAGATTCATCGATAATTCGTTGCCTTAGTTCTGCAAGACTTGCTGATTTAGTTTTGTAAACTGAATTTTTCAAGTATCTCCAACAAAAATAATCTTTAACATTAAAATCAGGTGAACGTGGAGGCCATTCAATACAACCTCGTCTACCTATTCATCGCCCAGGAAACAACGCCGAACATTTGCACCAAACTGAGCTAGAGCTCCATGTTGCTTCGTCGGAAAAACATATGTTGTTAACGAAATTTCCGTTATTTTTAATTTTACTCATCATTACCTCAGTAAACTCTAATCCACGGTCGAAGCCATCTTCACTTAACTCTTGTAATAAATGAATTTTGTATGGTTAAAATTTATTCTTATGTAATACACGTAAGACTGAAGAATGACCTATATCATGTAATTGTGCAATCATGCGTGAGGGTGTGGTGGATTAGTATGTGAATCTTCAACGAAACTCTGCATTATACCTAAAGTTTTGTTGTCATTTATAACTAACTGTTTTTGGTCTACCTGATCGGTATCTATCTTTTGCTCCTCCAGAGTCCTAAAAGTGCTTTACAGTTTTTTGTACCGCCGCCTTATGGATAGGAGAACGGTTTGTGAAAGTATCGTTGAACAAGTTGGCTACTTAACTATAAGATCTTTTTCTGTCGCCGTAACCTCTCATCATTAGAATAGTAATTCGTTCTTTTTCATTACAACCATTTCAGAGAAACAATTTACTTTGCAGAACTTTTCAAAACACACCAAACTACTGTCAGTTTTATTTAATAATGTAAATAGTGAATAAATGTCAAAATCACGGCTTTCTACAGCTAAACATTTACATTCCTTCAAATCTACATATTTTTATGTTTTATGTAATTAAAACCTTCTAGACGACATAAACTCATAATTGTTACATATGGTTGAACTCGTATTGAAGAAGTGGTTCCAATAATGGTGATGTATTAAAAAACCAAAGTGACTAATAATATCAGAGAAACTGTAAATTTGGCAACATTGCAAATGCCAAATCTGGAATTTCCGTATCCCAAAATAGGCTTATTCCAAATTTTATGCAATTCGGACTAGCAATTTACGAGATAATTGAGCGTTTCCAGACATTTGGTCCACTCTGCATATGGGGTCCGTCAGTAAAGCGGGAAAATAAAAAACCGTTATTCATTTGACCTTTAGGGCGCTAAAGTGAATGATAAATTGTCAGCCATTTAACGCCGTTTAGTAAACATGGAACAGTGGTCAGGTGCTCATCGTACTTTCCGTGTTAAATCGTTTGATAAACACGGTGACTCCGCGAAAACTGTGAGAAGACTATTACACAATCAGTTCAGTATCCCGCATCGTGGGTGAGTACCGTCTTATCACGCAATTCATTGCTGGGTACAAAAGTTTGAAGAAACTGGATCTACTTTAAATTTGAAACATAAAGCAGCAGCAAGAGGTGTTAGAACGCCACAAAACATTGGAGTTCGAACTGCCATGACACGTAGTACAACACGTTATGCGATGAAACATGCATTAGCATTGAATATCAGTAAACCATCGATCCGTCGAATCTTACATAAGGACTTAACTTTTCACCCCTATAAGATTCAAATTGTCCAAGAATTAGAAGAAGCCGATTTAGTTTCCCGCATGAACTATTGTCAAGAAATATTGCAGCGTTTGGATAATGAAGAAAGCTTAATCCACCACACGTTTTTGCCATATGAAACTAATTTTCGTCTTAACGGCTATGTAAATAAAGAATAAGGAATAAAGAATAAAGAATAAGCGATATTGCAATACTGAAAACCCACTTCAGATACATGAGAAACCCTTGCGTAGTCTTAAGGTGACAGTATGATGTGCTATTTCCTCATTTGACATTATTGGACCATTCTTGTATGAGGACGATCGAGGAAATGCTACAACCGTTCCTGCAGTTTGTTACCCAAACATGGTCACAACACGTTTGGGGCAAGAACTCGTTTGATTTGCTGAAATTACCTGGTTCCAGCAAGATGGTGTACCAGTCATACTGCTCGTATGTCTATTGCCATATCATATCCAAAAGTGGAGACATTGTTTGGCCGGCTTGATTGCCTGATTTGTCCGCGTGCGACTTTTTTCTTCGGGGATGGCTCAAGAGCAAGATATACGTTGAGTGACCGCAAACGAATCTAAAACTAAAAATTCAAGTAGTTGAACGTATTACACCGGATATGTTACGGTGAGTAATCGAAAATTTTCGAACACGACTACAGCAATGAGTAGATCGTAATGGTGCTCACCTGTCAAGGATTTTTTTAAGATTGAATAAAATGGCCAGTCGAACTTAACAGAAAATTGTAAAAACAATAATGTTAACATAAAAACTTATACAGATATAGCAATTTTAAATTTTCCTTCTTCACTGACGGACCCAATATTTTATTATATTATAAAATAAGTTTGCAGCGCCGAGTAGATAAAATTAAAGTTAAATCTGTCAGGTACTGATAATGTGACATGACCTTAAATAAACCACACTGCAGTGTAATGTCTTTTTGGCAAATATAATTATTTTCTGATATAATAGCATAATACCATCTTTTTTTAAAAACTTTTATAAGCATTTCTATGTTTTAATTTCTTCGGTGAAAAGATAACGTATACACTACAGGAGTAAACTACGGTTCATTCAAAGAAAAAAAAAAGGTAATCAAACTTTAGTTATTTTGTTGTTTTTAGTTTTAGTTTAGTCTAACGGATTGATGTGTTTGGCTGTTTTCATCAAACCACGTCGTTGTATATATTTACATGCGGAATTTGTTAATATAAGTATATCCACTGTTTAATTTATTTTGTCGTTTTTATTTGTGTCAATTGTGTGCGTAACTGGTTACACCTTCCGCGTAATGAGCCAGATCGATCAAAAATATTTGAAATATTAATGCAGAACGCTACTAATAAAGTACTTATTTTTTTTTATTCAGCATAAATTACAGTTTTCAAGTATTAAAGTTTAAACCTATTAATGAATGTCTAAATGCGATTTTAAAGATAAAGTAGTAATAAAATATAACGATATTATTGATGATACAAGCACTAACCGCTCTATGTGTGAATTATTCAGCAGTTAACGAACATTTTTTTTGAGATAACAATTCATTTAAACCGATTTCGTTTATTTTATTTAGCATTTTCTAAATTGGGAATATTTATTTAATTCAAAGTTTTATGACAGGTAGAAATATAAATTTACAGGTATACGAAGGATACTTAAAAGTATTCGAATTAACGTGTTACGATTTGGGAGTTTTCCTTTGTACAGGGTGTGTTCAATAAGTTTACGACGACTCGTGTATTTTAGAATTCTTCTTAAGCTATTGGACCAATTTCTTTTGAAGGGTGATTGAATTTGAATGGTGAATAGTTTTACTGAGTGGGCTGCAATCCTGCCTTCCACAGTCAGATAGGATTCATTTACCACCCCGCCTAAGTCTATTTATTTTAGCAAAATTTAAGACTGTGGTGGCGCCTAGAGACAATTTTTCCCGCACTGAGCTTAGTGAGTTGAACATTTATGGTAAGTGTAAGGTCATCATTTTACTCCTTATATAGACCACGCCGATTTTCACTGTAGCTGGCTTGGTAACCCGCTTATTTCGGTAAGCATACACGACACCTAGTGCGGTTTAGACGTGTAACAGTGTTTGAACCTAATGGTGATGGTTTAGAATCAATTGCTTCGTCACTACGTTGTAAAATAGTTTCCTTAGTATTTACTTTGCTGTTAAGGGAGTTTTCAATATAACCAACAGCAGCTACGGTAGATTTCTACTCACTGTATCTGTTTTCACGTCTTACTCTTGCCCCAGAATCAGCCGAAAGGCATGCGTCTGAAGTAATATTCTGTGTAGTTGGTCAAATTCTGAAATGTAGCCATAAGTTGTTTGTGGCAATTTCCCAAATGAATTTTTGCGATATGCTGGGTTATGTATTAACCATTTTTACAGTGACAAAATAAAACGTAAGTGCTAGGTGCCCAACTTTTACAAGTTAAAATTCCTTCCAACTAACACGGCGTGATCAATTTGGTTGTTTCCTACGTTTTTAACTGCAAATGATATGCCATTTTGAGCATCTTTCACATTAACTAAAAAAGAACCTAAGGCTTGAAAGTCATTAATCGGTAATTGCATGTAATGATTGCTGCTAGATGAACCAGCTACTTCCAATACAAGTATACTCTGGACTCTGGCAAACACTAAAAACCATCATTTTACTCGCTTTTGTCATTATGAACTAATTATCTGATTGATGGATTTGTTCAAATGAATATATGGTTATGTATCCCTGTGGCATAGTTTATGGTTACGAATAATATCGCCCGCAACAATAGATACTGGGAAAAATAAACATGCTTATACTTTTTGTAACAGCATGCTGTAATTTTTTTATTTAACTCGTAATCGTAACCGTAATGAGGTACGGTATTCGGATCTTTGAATTTTGGCTATCAAAGTTACACATTTAGATATCACCACGGACATAACGTGCACGTTAATCCTTGAGATTATTATTGTCCTTAAATGGGGTTTCTGGTAAGAAATAACCAAATTGTACATAAGAAACCGCTAATATCATGTTCCATAATAGATAATTTTTTAATTTTAAAAAAATATGGAGGAAGTGTATGATCTAAGAATTAACCACAATAAGACCAAGGTTATGAGAGTTGGAAAGGAAGAAAATATGGAGGTGAGAGTGAGAGGAGAAAAGCTGGGATAAGTGAGAAGGTATAAATATCTGGGCACGGGGATAACACAGGACTGGAAGAGTGAAGAGGAAATTAAAATGAGAATAGGCGTGTAGCAGGAAAACAAAGTTGTTTAATAGTCAACCAAGCTTGGAGCTGAGGAAGAAATTCGCAAATGTTTTATATGGAGTGTACTCCTGTATGGCTGTAAGACATGGGCAATAAGCAGTAAGATGGAACATAGATTATAAGCATTTGAGATATTGTTGTGGAGGAAAATGTAAGTCTACGGAACGAGTAAAAAAGAAAGTATTGAGGAGAATGGGAGGAAGAAGGACCTATTAAACACTATTAAGAAAAGGAAGAGGAATTGGTATGGGCATGTTATGAGAGGAAATAGTTTACTAAGACATGTTCTGGAAGGTTCAGTGGATGGAGAAAGGAACAAAGGAAAAGAAGTGACAGTTGACTTTAAGGAAGGAGTTGGAAACGAATGCCATAATCCCGCATTATAAACGAATTTTATATGCTATTTTGTCGTCGAACTGGCCACTTTGAGACACAATTTAATTGAAACAACAATTTCAGATCGTTAAAAAAAATATCATTTCACAGGAGTTCATGAACGGCCTTATTATAGTTGCCATAGTGTCATTTATTTTTTGTAAATAAACAAATTTTGCAAAAATGGATTCAGACGTGGATGAAGAAATCCCAAAAAAGCAGAAGCTGAGTTGAGTCTTATACCTAAAAAGTTCAAAATTATTTATAAGAAAGAGTTCGACAGATTTATTAAGTGGATGCGCAAGAATAACACGGAAACTGTTACAGAGAAGGTCTTGCTTGCGTATTTCCTTGATTAGGTAAGTTCATTACATCATTTATTAAAGGTCTCAAAAATAATGTGGACATCAGCAGGTTTTCAAAACTTTCGGCATTCTTGAAAAACTATTCTGTTGGGTACATACCAGAAAAGTCAGTAGTGTTTTCAAAAGAGCACTTACTTAAATTTTTTTCTTGAAGCACCCAACGACAAATACTTACTTATGAAGGTAAATTTTTACTTTTAAGATTATTTCATTTTAGGTAGTTCCAATATTTGGTGTATTTGGCAGTTGCAGATCCATAGAATTGTACAATCTGTCTGTTGGGGATATTAAAGAAGAAGGTTCTGTCTTTGTGGTTTATATTAGAGATATCAAAACACATAGACCCAGGGTTTTTACCACATCAAACGATGACAATAGAGTAAATTATATTGACTTCATTAAGAAGTACATGAGATTAAGACCGAAGCTTGTGAAGATTGAAAAGTTTTTTTATTCTACAATGGGTATAAATGTACCTGTAATACTATTGGCATTAACACATTTGGTCAGATTCCTCCACAGATTGCCAAGTATATAAATATTCCCAATGCCGATCAATACACAGGACATTCATTTCGTAGAATTTCTGCCACAATCTTGGCAGATAGTGGAACTGACATTAGAACTTTAAAACGGCATGGGGATTGGAAAAACGATGCTTTTGCTGAAGGGTACGTGGCAGACTCCATCAAAAACAAGAGGAAAATTGCCAAAACCTTAGGATCCAGTAGCGTATAACAAATATCGATATCAACAACTTCAAGCAGTTCAAGCAAATGCCTTCTTGAAACATCTGGGGGAATTTCAATTACCGGAAATTCCAATTGAACCATTAATATTAACATCAGTCAACAATCATTTCTTTAATACTACATTAACTACAGATCAAATTCTAACTGTAGTATTAATATAAATAAATAATTTGTTCAATTTCATTGTTTGCATTTCGTCGTCAAGACGACTTTATGGCACAACATTACAGCAGGCATGCCTTAAAGTGACAAATTATTAATGATTTTGACATTAATAACCAAGGCATTCCTAGTCGATGACAAACGATATTATGGCTGTGGCCTATGTTTGTGGCACAACCTTAACCACAAAAGCTGGACCCTCGTAGCACATCAAGCCAGAGAACCCGATTAATAGTTATAGTCGATAGGCAGAGGAGCTCGAGTCCATGGCTGGGAAGGAAACAAAATTCGTTAAGAAATTTATTAACGTCCATCGCGCCAAGCTCTTTTCAAACGATTGCGGCCTGACTGTAGAGCAATGGTCAATCGACTTCGTTCGGGCGCTAGAGCAGTACCACTCTGGCCCGTGTAAAGGCAAGGACGTAATAACACCAAAGAAAAGTTCTCTTGAGGCTCTAACGAACGATACTCTCGGGTAAACATTGTGGGTTCGCCCACATCTAAATCCAATATCCCTACAGCCTACTCACTACCAGTTGGGGATAAGCTACGGCCTATTATTCGGAGCCCTTTGGTCGGGACGTACTTCAAAATAAGTATTACGGACGACGCTTCATTCACACTGTGCATGTAGTTGGGACAAGAGGGACATGGTGTTGCAGTAATAAGCGAGTTTATAAGGCTTTAGGTGTGGCAACATCCGAAATCAAAAGTCTGCTCCCTAATAATATCCAGGGCAGCGTGTTGATTCATAGACGGCTCATGCGTTTGAACAGGTTAGTAAGTCACCCTGCGGATCTCGTTTGGGTGGCGACTTGTCAGACCCATGTGATGCCATAATCAATGGCAGTCGGGTTCCTCTACAATCTCGCTTACTATGATTACACAAATTAGATTATAAGATATACTAGTCTAATTTAAGACATATTTTATTAAAAAAACACGGTATGTTATATTGGTGATTTTATTCTTTTGTCCAAGTTGTTACGAAAAAAGGGACTGAGTTTCTACTCACTTCTGAAAGCCTCAATTAAGATTTTCAAAGCTGTATCGGGCCGCGGTTTTCAGCATCCTTTCCGCAACAAATGCCATTTGGCTGACCTGGGTACATCTACCATGAAACAAATTGCGTCTTTTGTACGTGTGAAAGGTCGAAATATCTATATACTATACAAAATAGTGAACGTAATCAAACTATCATTAACCCTTATTTACATCACTAAAACGATAGTGGTTCCCAAACTTTACATCGTCACTCCATAAAATACTGCAAAGTGACGAAACAAATTCGCTCATAAAGTATAAAAGCAACAAATTGCAAATCTCTCTGTACGTAAAGGAATTAAATAGTTAAGTATAAATAACAGTACTGCATGTACAAAATCGCTGCAACATTCAAGGTTACAATACGCGTACAAGGGTAAGTAAGAAAGATAGTGGTTAACCTTTATGGCTGCAGCTATTTTCACATACAGTAGCATAAGCCAAAATAAAGATACAAGTGTTGATGAATGTAAAATTTCCAAACTAATGCTCGTACAAGTTATGTACAGTACTTAAACTTCACAAAAAATGATTTACACAAATAGTGGTAAAACACATTAACACGAAAATCAATGAGTACGACTATTGCCAATTTGTTACTGTAAAGCAGGTAGATGTCAGACAGGGTTATCAGTTCTTCCCACACATCACTTGTATAAAAGGAAAGATCACAATACACTATTTTTTGATCCAGCATTTCTCGTGAATTGTTAAAAACATTAGATCTGTTACATTTCGTAAAAGATGGTTTATTCCACATCATGAAGTGTAGAATTTATCCAACTGTTTTACAGAAATAATCGGAATACGCAGAAAACTTTATTCGAAAGAAACCCATCCCTGATATTTGCAGCTGGTCAGAAAATTTAACGATACTGTATCAGTAGAAAATTAGAAGGCGATGGCTGAAAGTAATGGAAAGAAATCGCTGATTTTGGTCATGTCACTATGACCCTACGCATGCTACCCATCAGAAAGTTGTCTGAAGCATATAGTGCGTGACATTCAACAATCCGGAAAATCAAGAAACCAAACAAGCGTGATGGTCGACTCTAATTTTGTGAAATGATTCTGAAAATAACAATAATACAAACTATTTGTTTGATATAATAGTTGAAACTTGCACCATTCGATATATTAAATAACACCATTTGGCAAAAATGGGATGAATATTTATTTATTTAATCGCAAGCTTTCAGGCAGATACTGTGTCTTTCGTCAGGCGTAATATGAATATGACAAACGTTGACTAGGTAACATCAAATTGACAAATATTAAGGTAATTAGAGAATTAAAATTAAATCATAGTTCTTGAAAATAAACATTCACAAAATTTCAATAGCTTCTCGAATCTTCCTTGTATACCACTTCCTATCGTTAGCCACCATATGTATGTAATCGTATTTAGTCTTTCGCAGAATTCAGAAGATTTCGAATTTTAATACTGCTTTTATACGCTACTTTTATATTATGGTTTTGTAATATTTTACCAATTTTATTCATTGTGTTTGCATAGAAAGGTAAAATGGCAAACTTATTTAAACTTATTGATTTATCATCCGTAGGTGTCGATTGTCGTAACTGGTTGGTTTGTTAAAATGACTTTTTAATTTGTTGCTTGTTGAAGCCATTATTTATGAAGACCTTTACAAGATGGTTTAATTCATGTTGTAGTTTATCTGGATGACAAATCTTTGTGGCACGGTTGTACAACGTTCGTATCGTACTAAACCTTTGTGCTGGATGATGGTGTGATGAAGCATTAATATAATGATCTGTATGAGTTGTCACGATATACGGAATGTGTAATGGAAGACAACCATCTTTTTCTTTTTGTATTTTGAATTTAATGTTTGTATGTTAATTTTTTAAATGGTTAAGGAACACCATTAATTTTCTTCCCCAAAAGGCCAGATAGCACAAATACTACAAATCTACATGCCAAGCCAAAGTTTTCGTTTCGTAGGTGCATTATTTAGAGCGTGCTCTTCGAAATATTCCATAAAATAATTTGCAATCCATGGAGAAATAGGAGATCCCATAGCTACATCTAACTGTTGATAATACTCGCCATTAAATAAGGAGAATGATGTAGTTAGACAATGTTTAAATATATTGATCTTGTTGTGGTTGAAATGTTTCTAGGACGAGTGTACATTTTACGTTAACTGTATTAACCATAGGCATAACTGCCGGTATTGGTCAGATGACTATTTAATGTGATACATACGCAACGTCCATAAAATTAAATGTTTGAGCGATTTATGGGAATCACATCGTTGGTTCGTTTTTTAACCGGAAATCTTACCGGCGAAGTATACCTGGAATTATTGGGGAATTGTTTATCCCGTTCTTATGTAATCTATTGACTTACAGGTTTCCTGAAGAAGTGAATAGCTTTGAAAGGCAGAGAGTGTAATATCGTTTGGATAGTAATCGATTTGACATTAAATTTCTGTCCAATGTTGAAATTCGAAATTTTCGTCAGTTTTGCTTTTATTGAAGTAAGCCAGGGATCTGTTAGAGATAATCCAATATCATAAAAAATACTTTTTTAACATGTCTATGTTTCCTTTTAAGCACTCATATTCAGATGTAGTATTTTCTATCAATAGCGAGACGTTATATACAGGGTGCTGATCCGACCGCTAGGTAATAGCAGTTTACATGCAAAATCACACTTATGCAATTTCCTGCTCCCCTAATTAGTTTAGAGCAAAAACATAAGAGATAAAAGTTTTTCAGAATTAAAAATGCTATATGACAGATCAGTTTTTTATTCTCAAAATAGTACCTGAAGAAAGAAAACGAAGAATTAAGTTAGTAATAACCTAAAAAAAACACAATTGCCATGATATTAAAACAAAATGTTACGTATCAACAACTGCCACTTTTGACGTTTTGTAAAATCCCGAACGCTTTCACGACTTTCAAGCGCGGTTTTCAATAAATTAATAATGTCTTATACAATTGTTTAAAAAAATCTATTTCTGAAGTGGTTTTATTCCGGTAGTAGTGTACCTGAAGTTCGAAACTTGTTTTCTGGTTTATGTCTCGACCGGCCTATACCCGCCATTTCAACAATTCAGAACGTGATTTCAAACCAAGAAAAATATGTATCCGCTTTTAAGCCGTGTAATCCTTGTTTAGAGCGTACTTTAAATGTAGCCAACGAAGAAGAGATTGTGCAAGATAATGTGAACGACATAAACGTTATTGCGGCGGCCGTTACTAATCACCGCATTAGTATTAGGGAAATTGGAAAGGATTTAAATTTGCACAATAGAACCGCCTTCAAAATTTTAAAGAAGAACAAATTTAAATCGTACAAGTTCTCAAACCACCAAGAGATTTTTGAATCAGACAGGTATTCCAGAATTGTTTTCTGCGAAACAGTAATGGAAAGAGCCAATGTAGATAGGTATTTCATCAACAATATTTGTTTTTCTGACGAATCGACCTTCACCATTAATGGAGAGCCAAATGTGCAAAATTATTGGGATACGGATAACCCTCATTTGATGATCGATAACCATTCCCAATATCCACAGTCAGTCAACGGATGGTTAGGAGTATAGGGATCTAGTATTATAGGCTTCTTCTTCATTGATGGACACTTAAACGGCGGAAATACCTTGAGCTGCTTCAAACGGAGATTGGCCCTGCCATAAATGTTCTCGCAAGAGAAAATGTGATATGGTTTCAACAGGATGGTTGCCCTGCGCATTTTACAAGAGACGTCACTACTTATTTAAATGAATGCTATCCAAATACCTGGATTGGACAGATGGAAATTGGCCATGTTAGTATCTATCACCAAATGATTTCATTCTGTTTTAAAATCAAATTATGGGCGACATGCAAACATCGAGATTTTGAAAACAACAAATGTTGCAACATTTTATGATGACTTGGTAATGTTTACGTTAATGGAGGTCTCTTTGAGCATTTAATTTGATTTTATTAATAATTTCTGTTAATGAATTCGTATTAATGTTTGGTTATTCTTCTCTTGATTCTCATTACTTCAAACCATTGCAATATTAATTATTAATGTATATCATTATTGCTATTATTCATTGTTAAATTTTATTGAAATAATTATTAATAAGTGTGGATTTATTTGTCTTTGTTAACTTGTCTTCTGTACTATTAAAAACGTCAAAACATGGCAATTGTATTCTTTTTTAAATTATTACTAATTTAATTCTTCGTTTTATTTTTACAAGTACTATAAAGCAATTTTAATTCTGAAAAACTTTGATCTCTTATGTTTTTGCTCTAAACCAATTAGGGGAGCAGGAAATTGCATAATTGTGATTTTACATGTAAAATGCTATTACCGAACGGTCGGATCAGCACCCTGTATATTTCCATCGAAAGGCCAACCTCTTAAAAACACACACGCGTTTTATTCAATTTGTCTTCGTGTCTGAATGCATTTTAGCTTCCGAATTTACTCATGAAACTAGCTGTAACAACTTGTAGAAATATCCGGTGGGAACAACACACGACCGTCCAACCTACAAAGTGCAAAGAAATGAAATAATGCATTTTTAGGATAATTATGCAACCTCTTATGTAATACATTGTAGTTGTAAAAGCAACTACAACATTCTATGTCAAATGGACGTTTAAACCTCCATGTGAGATAAAATCAATAGGTACTACCTTGAAAAACAAATTACAAAGCTATTATAAGTTTTGCTATGACCGAATAAGTTCAAAAGTAAATTTGTAATTAAAAATTATTATTAATTTTATTAAATGCATAAATAAAAAGTTTACCTCGATTAGGATTTGAACCTACGTCCTATACTTTGCTAGAGTGCCGCGCTAACCAATTGCGCTATCGAGATTCAAGCCCCAATCGATGTAAATTTTGTCTTTATCTATGTAGAACTGATGTAAATTCATATTAACCAATTTTATAAAGAGAAGCTATGTAAAAATCAATTATCTTTAAAAAATTGTTCACACATTTTCCAGTAAAGTCTAGCGTTACTCAATTATACCACAAATTTAAACAAACGCATAAATTCCAACTTAGGAACTTTTGGCGCCAATTATGTGTAAAAAAATTGCAAAAACCTATTTCGTTTGCAATTTTAAAACTGTATGGCGGTATTTGTGTATATTTTCAGAAGTTTCAGAAGTATAACATAATCTACTAAGGCCCTCGATTTCTTCCAATATCTAATCAGGTCCAGGAAAAATAAAAAAAAGCTCAAATACAAAATTTCAGGTAAGCTCGTTATACTGACAACCGAAGCCCACGCCGACACGGACGCCGATCTTGACGTCGATATCATGACCACGCTAACGTACGCGTTCTCACCCATACCCACACCAACACCCACACTCGCACACACCCACAAATATGCACACACACACCACACACATATATACACGCGTACACACACACACGCGCGCACACACGCGCGCGCACGCACACACACACACACACACACACACACACACACACACACACACACAACATCACACACACACACCACACTCACACACACACACACACACGCACACACACGCACACACACAGACCTACACTGACACACGCGCACACACGTACAAGCGCGCACGCACAAAGACACACTGTTACACTTGCACCTACAGATACACATACTTTTTGGACCTAAGATACAAAGACGATTTCAAATTTTTAGCCGATTACAATAACTTGTGCACACACACACACACGCACACACACACGCACACGCACACGCACACGCACACGCACACGCACACGCACACGCACACGCACGCACACGCGCACGCACGCGCACGCGCACACGCACACGCACACGCACACGCACACGCACACGCACACGCACACGCACACGCACACGCACACGCACACGCACACGCACACGCACACGCACACGCACACGCACACGCACACGCACACGCACACGCACACGCACACGCACACGCAGCACGCCACGCGCACGCACACGCACACGCACACGCACACGCACACGCACACACACACGCACACGCACACGCACACGCACACACACACACGCACACGCACACGCACACGCACACGCACACGCACACGCACACGCACACGCACACGCACACGCACGCACGCACGCACGCACGCACGCACGCCGCCAATTACAATAACTTTCGTTTTCGGTACGAAACTTAAAAATACCTAAATTTCAGCTTGAGCTACAATAAATGCATAAAACAAGCCAGTCGTTACGCAAGTGTCTACTTTGCTAATTTGAGTACACATTAATTCGAATTAACGAATTGTATTAGAATTAATTTTTTAGTCTGTATTTCAGAATATGCTTAAATTAAAACAGACTTGATTATCGTCCTTTGAGTTGTGATTAAATACAAATCATGAAAGTAATTTAACCATTTGTCTCCGTAGCTGACTAGACTAGGGTGAACGTTAATAATATATAGAATATAGGTTCGAATCTGGAAAGAGGTGGTTTTTCTTTAATTCAATAAACGTATAATAAACTACATATTTAAAAGGTTATAATCTAATAAATCTATGAGAAGATTTTACGTTTTACTTTACATTTGCTCGTTTTTTATTGAAGCAACTGAAATAATCGAAATTGCGAAATTTGTTTAAGTTGACTGTCTCCAATAGTTTTCTTTAATTAATGCCTTTATGTCCGTCCACGTCATAAAGGACTGTTTATTACATAGTTATAAAGTTATAAAGTATCTCTTTGTTGTACTAGCGAAATAAAGTTACTTATTGGTAACCAAGTAATACTTAAAAAAGCACACTTTGCTAGTTTCTACAGAATAAATATAAAATTAACTTAACTTAACTTAACCTTCACGCCACTCCCTTGCGGGGTAGGAAAAACAATCTCTGCCTCTTACTTATTTTTCATTCACAATCTTTCTCCATGCTTTCCTATCTCCGCATACCTCCCTAGCTTCTGCAAGATTCATACGTAGTCTCGGACATGCTCTTTTGTTTTTAAAACTCCTTATCTTTTTTTCCTTTATCATAGATTCCACTACATTCAGCCAAGTTTTACGCCGCCTACCAGGCCCGGCCTTTCCCCTAACCTCACTCACATATATTTTTTTCGTTAATCTTGCGTTGCTCATTCTCTGAATGTGACCAAACCAACGTAATGTACTACTTTTATATCTATCTATCATCGTCTTTTCCTTACCATACTCCGTCATTATGCATTCATTTTTTATCTTGTCCCTTCTCGTTTTACCACATGCGCTTCTCAGGAATCTCATAACCACGGCATTTATTTTTCTTTCGTGCTTTTTTTGACATACCCATGTCTCACTTCCATACAGTACTGACGAGACGAATATGCCATTATAGATTGCTCGTATCACAGCTAGGCTCATGCTTTCATTTCTCATTATCGTCCACATACTTCCAATCACTTTCCTTCCAGCATTGACCCTTCGACCAATCTCGCTCTCAATTGTACCATCTGCAGTAAACATCCTACCAAGATATACCAGCTCGTCTACTTGCTCCACAATTTCATCTTGCAGAGTAAATACTCTACTCTCCTTTCCACCTTCCCACACCACAATCTTAGTTTTGTTCACGTTTACCTTTAGGTCCATGCTCTCACAGACTGTATCAAACTTCCTCTGAGCGGTTTGCAGCTCATCTGCACTGTCACTTAATAAGACTGTCATCTGCATACACCAGAAGTCGTACATTTACGTCACCAACCATTACACCATTTGTATCGGTACATGCTTGTCTAAGGCATTTATCCACATATACATTGAATAACCACGGTGACATCACACAGCCTTGTCGCACTCCTTGTTCAATATTAAAGTATTCACTCACACCTCCTCTCACCCTAACACATGCCCGACTACCGTTGTATACTGCCCTTATTCCATTTATTAGACCTTTATTTACGCCATATTATATTTCCCACAGCTTCTTCCTATTCACTCTGTCATATGCTTTCTCCAGATCTGCAAACGCACAGTACAACTTCCTTTTTACCTTTAAACACTTTTCGATCACCTGCTGGAGAGCAACCATCTGATCGACACATCCTCTCCCTGGAATGAAGCCACCTTGCATATCCCACATCTTAGTTTGTGTAGTTTCTCGTACTCTATCAATCAGTATTCTTCCAAATACTTTACCAGGCACGCTGAGCAAGCTTATTAATCTGTAGTTCTTACAATCACTCTTGTTCCCCTTACCTTTATACAATGGTACAATGATCGCGCTCTTCCAATCACTCGGCACTTTTCCACATGTAAGGCATACGTTGAATAATTCACACAATCTTCATATAAGCTTTGCACCACCATACTTGAGCATTTCACCAGTCATTTCATCTACGCCTGCTCCCTTGCCGTTTTTCAACCTTCCTACCGTTTTCTCTACCTCATTTATTCCAATATCCTTCTCAGTTTCATTCATCATTTCTTCTATATTCTCCTTATTTAACCCTTCAGTCTTAATTTCCTTACTACTGTACAGCTTTCCGAAATATTCTTGTCTGCATTTCCTCACTTCACAATCGTCCCATACTATTTCCTTTCTAGCATTCATCAGTCCTGCAGCGTTCTGTTTTGGGTCACGTTTTGTATTTTGACCCATTTCCAGAAGACTTTTTTGTTTCCCTCAAAATCATTCTGCATTTTCTCTCCTTCCACAGCCATCACTTCCTCTTTACTTATTCTCACTGCCTCCTTCGCTTCTTTGTTTCTTAATCTGTACACCTCATACAATCGCTTCTTCTCAGTCTCATTTTTTGCAGCAAGCATTGCCATGTACGCATCTTTTTTCTTACATACTGCCTTTTTTACCGACTCATTCCACCAAGCACATTTTTTCTGTCTACCTACAAACACTCTTCCACATATTCGCATGGCACAATTGACAACAGAGTTTTTCAAGCTTATCCATGCACTTTTAACGTCAGTGTCTTTTATTTGTTCGTTCCACACTGTTTCATTCACATTCAACTCTTTACTCACAGCATCTGCGTATTTCATTCTCGCACCATTATCCACTAGTTTGTCAACGTCCAATTCTGGACGTTCGCACTACGTTTGCTTTTCTTCTCCAGACCCACTTTTGCCCTAAACACACTCTCGATACAACCAAAAAGTGGTCCGATCCACATTGTAGTCAGGTCGGTTCGAGGCAATTGTATTGTTTTCTTGAGTAATACCATAGCAAGCAGACCGGTTACTGGCCAAATCGTGCCCCGGACGATGTAGCATTCCCTACTAACGGTATCGTCCTACTACCGGACAGTTACTTGTCTACTGTCACGACATAATAGATAGATATAAATAATACATAGTATACTAACTGTATGAATCTCAAAATGTACATATATACATGTACATTTTTGTTTCTTACCTACCCTTCAATCACACCACGCGTTTCAACCATACTGCTCTATACGCGATTCCTGGTTCCGTATTAAATGATTTCGTTTTCAATAATGAGCCGATGTCAGAATTTGACGTTTTCAAATAAATACGTACAAGAGTCATAAAAATGTCAAAAATGTCATTGAATTAATTTTTTTCGTTAACAAGCCAAATTTAGGAGTCTAAAATTTGTATGCAACCCGTCCATAATAACCTTTAAAAACGTATTTGCCAATTTCATTCGTTTTTTAAGAAGCTTCTCAGATTTAGAATATGGCCAAATGCGTGATCAAAAACATACTAAAATTATTCCACTTTGAACAATTACATAAATTAAAGGAAATTATACTCATTTTAATAATTCATTTACACAGACAGCAGGATGGGGTAAGACATACGCACCGGACTTTGTATATTTTCTCTCAGTTATTTAAATGTATTATTTCTAGGACCACATTTTAAAAATATTTTCAATTATACTGGGCGTTTCAAAAAAAGTTATATTTTTTAAAGGGTGTCTTTATTTTATTTTGTTTTACAATCATAGTGATAAAAAAATTTGAAAGTTTCTTATATAAAAACCCTACGCGTATATTGCTTGACGGGTTTTCATTTTAAATATCATTATCAAAAATTATATTAGGTATTAGAATGCATGTTTAATGAACTGAATTTATAAAATCGACTGTAAAAATTGCATTTCGAAACACTATACGTAAATCAAACTGCAAGAATGAAAAGTGTATTAAATAGATTTACCAATTGCTTGCAAACAAACAAATTTTGACTCTTGTCCATATACACGTACCTACTAAACGGATTATGCCTTGCAAAAATTAGACTCTACAAAAATTATAAGTGGGTAAATTATTCATAAATCATAGTTAAGTTTTTCATTCGTGGTGTTTAAAGCCATGCAACTTTGTCACTTACAAACTTATAGTAGTCGTAACTGACTCACACTCACCCTTTTCTTTTTCAATTTCTGTTTAATCCATTTTTTAATAAATAGCTATGATAAACATTGTTCATCTTTGCGGTTTTTATTGTGTACCTACACTTTATGTTTACCACTAATTTGTGAAAAAAAGACAATCTTTTTTCATGTAATTAGCTTCATTTCAAAATAATCTTGTTTGTCTGTAGGAAAATATACATCAAGAGTTCATTGTCATTAAATATTTATAAATTGTAAAAATGCTGGTATATGAATAGAATGTATTTATTTATTTTATTTTACACTAGAAAGACGTAATTAGCAGTAACCTAAAGTTGACATTTCTCTAATTATATTGTGATGTACTTACCGTGAAGCTTGAAGTGAGTAAAATTACACCATGGTGCTATCCTCTAAATACAAGGTTACGTTCAATAACTTATCACAGTTTACCTTATACGAGGGATGTACAGTATTTAATGTCCCTAGTATAGAATACAACATTATTTTTCAACATAATCTCATTGAACGTGAAAACACTTATTCCGCATATGGCCAATCATAGCAACACCTTTCTTAAAAAACTTGGAGTCTTGATCGCAGAAGAAGTCCTGCACTGCTGCCATAACTGCGTCATCGCTCTCAAATTTTGTTCTCTGAAGACTCGCTTTGGGAATAAACAAAAATCACTGGGCGCAAAGTCAGGGGAGTAGGGTGGATTCTACAAAACTTCAAACCCAGCGCAATTAATTGCATTCATAGAAATAAGGCGCTTATGAACTGGGGGGTTCTCTTGATGAAAGAGAATTCCGCGTGGAAGTTTTCGTCTTCCTTTTTCTTTGGTGCAATAACGAAGTTAACTAATGCTGCAAAGTATTGACCACTGACCTTCCAAGAAATCTACAAGTAAAATTACTTCGGCATCCCAAAAAACTGGAGCCATTATCTTGTCAGCGTGGAGGGGGAAATCCTGAATGACGCCACTCTATACTTTGTTGTTTGCACTCTGGATCGAAGTGATGAACCCAAGTTTCATCAACCGTAACATAGCGATCGATGAAACATTTAGGATTACGGTTAGACAAAGCTAAATTGGCTATTAAGAAGTGACTCCCAAACCCTTATGTTCGGGCGTCAACATTCGGGGTACCGATCTTGCTGAAACCTTATGAAGCCGTAGTCATTTATTATGGTTCCAATCGTACCATTTCAAAGGCCTGTTATCTCCACTATATGTCTTGTTGTCAATCGACAACATGTCATTTACAAGATCAATATTTGCTTGTGTACACGCAGAATGCGGCCGACAAGCACCTTTTGCATATCCGCAGGTTGTTCTGGCACATATGAACGTTCGAGACCAATTTTTCAATACCTGATAGGAAGGTGCAGAATCTCCAAGCACAGCAACCATATCTGTATGAATTTGTTTAGATGTTAAACCTTTATATTGCAGGTACTTGATGACTACATGAAGCTCACTTTTTTCCATTTCCCAAAATTTTCGTGCAACCACTACTTTCAACTTCTACAACTTTGACACAATTAAAGCTCGACTAACCAAATTTGGCAGTTTGCTTGTTAATAAAATAACAAAACAAGTGAGGTTACCAGGGGCAACATATTTCAATGCCATCTATTCTGGAGACAACAAATACTGTATATCCCTCGTATGTCTCTCTCTATAACGATGTGTTTGACAGGAGTGCGCACAAAATAACTATTCTATCAATTTTTTTACAGATATAAAGAAGCATTTTTACTTTCCAACCTACATATACATTATGTAGGTATAGAATGCTATGCAACTGACTTTATTCCGTATCGCAAAACCGACATATTAGCTCAGTTTACAATCTACGGGCAAATTGCGCGTAAGTGTATACGTGTGTACGAGTGTATATGTGTACGTGTGTACGTGTGTACGTGTGTACGTGTACGTGTACGTGTACGGTACGTGTGTACGTGTACGTGACGTGTGTACGTGTGTACGTGTGTACGTGTACGGTACGTGTGTACGTGTGTACGTGTGTACGTGTGTACGTGTGACGTGTACGTGTGTACGTGTGTACGTGTGTACGTGTGTACGTGTGTACGTGTGTACGTGTGACGTGTGACGTGTGCGTGTACGTGTGTACGTGTGTACGTGTGTACGTGTACGTGTACGTGTGTACGGTACGTGTGTACGTGTACGTGTACGTGTGTACGTGTGTACGTGTACGTGTACGTGTGTACGTGGTACGTGTGACGTGTCGTACGTGTGACGTGTGTACGTGTGAACGTGTGTACGTTGTACGTGTGTACGTGTGTACGTGTGTACGTGTGACGTGTGTACGTGTGTACGTGTACGTGTACGTGTACGTGTACAGTGTGTACGTGTTACGTGTGTACGTGTGTACGTGTGTACGTGTGTACGTGTGTACGTGTGTGACGTGTGTACGTGTTGTACGTGTGTAGTGTGCGTGTGTACGTGTGTACGTGTACGTGTGTACGTGTGTACGTGTACGTGTACGTGTGTACGTGTGTACGTGTGCGTGTGTACGTGTGTACGTGTACGTGTCGTGTACGTACGTGTACGTGTGTACGTGTGTACGTGTGTACGTGTGTACGTGTGTACGTTGTACGTGTGTACGTGTGTACGTGTGACGTGTGTACGTGTGTACGTGTGTACGTGTACGTGACGTGTGTACGTGTACGTGTGTACGTGTGTACGTGTGTACGTGTGTACGTGTGTACGTGTGTACGTGTACGTACGTGTACGTGTGTACGTGTACGTGTGTACGTGTGTACGTGTGTACGTGTACGTGTGTACGTGTACGTGTGTACGTGTGTACGTGTGTACGTGTGTCGTGTACGTGTGTACGTGTGTACGTGTGTACGTGTGTACGTGTGTACGTGTGTACGTGTGACGTGTACGTCGTGTACGTGTGTACGTGTGTACGTGTACGTGTACGTGTGTACGTGTGTACGTGTGTACGTGTGTACGTGTGTGTACGTGTGTACGTGTGTACGTGTGTACGTGTACGTGTGTGTACGTGTACGTGTACGTGAGTGTACGTGTGTACGTGTGTACGTGTACGTGTGTGTGTACGTGGTACGTACGTGTGTACGTGTACGTGTGTACGTGTGTACGTGTGTACGTGTGTACGTGTGTACGTGTGTGACGTGTGTACGTGTACGTGTGTACGTGTGTACGTGTGTACGTGTGTACGTGTGTACGTGTGTACGTGTACGTGTACGTGACGTGTGACGTGTACGTGTGACGTGTGTACGTGTACGTGACGTGTGTACGTTGTACGTGTACGTGTGACGTGTGTACGTGTGTACGTGTGTGTGTACGTGTGTACGTGTGTACGTGTGTACGTGTGTACGTGTGTACGTGTGTACGTGTGTACGTGTGTACGTGCGTACGTGTGTGGGTGTTTGCGTGTATGCGTGTGGGCGTGTGTGCGTGTGTGCGTGTGTGCTTGTGTAAGTGTGTGCGTGTGTGCGTGTGTGCGTGTGTGCGTGTGTGATTGTGTAATTTGGCCGTTGCACAATCGCGAACGTGACTGTCTGTTCACTCAAACCTAACACGTATATAACAAATGGGAAACCTGATTTATTGTTTGCCCTTTAGAATAAATGTTTGCTACAAGAAATATTTACTTGCACTTCAATATTAAAGTTCTGAGGTGTTCTTATGTAATCTATTTCGTACTATTGGCAAATGCGCTTGTAGTACAATCAATGAGAATAATGTCCACTACTATCTAGCTTTTATTTTGTTACTTAAAGGGTTATTTTAGGTTTCTTTGTCTTTGCTTTAACACTTTTCAAAATTCTTGAAAGAAAAACACTAGTATTTCCTTTCAATTCGCAATAAATCTTTTTATTAGTAAATGTTTAAATACTTCAGCCACAATTATGGATTTTTGCAGTCAACTAGTATTTATTGCTGCACTAAATGTTTACAAACAAAAACCTGCACCGACCGTTCTAAGGTCTCCTAAAAACTTGACTCGCGTTTCCCCTTTATTTGAGCTGTTTTGCTGAGCGACTCCCTTATGCCTTAATAGGCTCTCGCTTAAATACCTTCGGTCAACCATATTGACGTCACAAAGTTGTTATTAAACTTTGATCATGTAAACTTTCACCATTATTACATGTATTTAATATACTTATCTTTTTGGGTGTATGATTGTATTTAAGTCATACAAATCTAAACGTTTCGATAACACTTACAGTTATCTTCTATTGTTTAATTTTGTGAAGTTTGCAAAAGTGAAAACGCAAACATAAACCTGCTATTAATATAACAGTTTGATAAACGTATAAAGCTAACTATAGAATACAAATTTAGTAAAAAATAACACCCTTTAACGACCGTTAGAGTTTCTGATTTGTCATCTTCAAGGTAGTTAACAATATTTAATTTATTAAGGATCTAGTTATTCTGTATAAAAATATTATTCCACGGTTGGCTTTATACGTTTATAAAACTGTTATATTAATAGTAAGCTTAAGTTTGAATTTTCATTTTTTCAGATTTGACAAAATTGTTACATCTTAAACAATTTTGAAAGATAGTGTTACTACTCACGAAGATAACTGTAAGTGTTTTCGAAACGTTTAGATTTGTATAACTTACATACAAAAAGAATAAATATTCTAAATACGTTAATAAAATTATTTCATTTCTTTTAATTTCCATTTTGTGGGTTGGAAGGTAGAGTTTGTACTTTTTTTAAAAATGGCATTTCACCCAATAAAGTAAAATTTTAAATCATTCATTTCGCTACATTACAGTATTTTAAGTTGGTGACTTGTTCTAATGATTTATTATAGGTACATACACACTTTAATGCCAATTCTTCACAAAAAGTTTTTATTTGTAACAAGCAGTACTTTTGATTTAGATTAGTTAATACCAAGTTTACTGCATTTAGCCCATTTAGCTATTTTGTCAATTTCTAAATTAGCTTTCTGTTTCAATGACAGTTTTACCTTCAACTATTACAAGGACGTCATCAGCGAATGCAATGGCTTTCGTAAAATTTGAATATTTCAAATTAAGTCACGAATTTTATTGAATATCACAATACATTGGACTGCAATAAGAACCTTGTGGGGCATCCTTTGCTAATGGATTTTTCCAAAAATTCATAATTTAGTTGTAATTTAGTGATACAAATGTGGAAACAGTCTATGCTCAATTCATACAAAATTTTATGTCATTTGAATTCCTTATTACAATTAGGTCATTTTTATATTTTAATCCATTAATTACATATTCTTTAACTGCCATAATACCATCTAAAGTTTCACTTTGAGGTTTGAAACCATATTGATCGAGATTCATTGAATTATTGGAGTAAAGATAATAGGTTATCCTATCTATGAGAAGTTCCTTTAATATCTTCCCTCTGATACTTAGTAAGCTTATTGGACGAAATTTAGAAGCTCCAGAATTGTTCTCTTTACCTGGTATCATAATAGAAACTATCATTGATCTTTTCCATATCTATCTCTAATCAAGAATTCATTATGTAATAATGTTGTAAAGGAAGGAAATAGATTATAAGGGTTCTACCAGACACTACTCTAATTCCATCTTCACCAAGAGATTTATTTTTATTCATTTTATTACTAACTCGAAGACTTTCTGATTGGAAAACAAATGATCTTATTGGTAGTAATATTTTATTTGAGTTTTTCCCTTAATTTTTTGTGTTCAGTGTCTGCATCTAGATTATAATCAAGAACAAACTGTTCCATCAGGTAACTTAATGTATCTTTTAAATTTTTAGTGTAAGTACCGTCTTCCTTTAACAAATGTTATTAAAAAATTTTGTAATTTAATTTATTTGTAGGCACTTTGTGAACAAAGTTGCATGGGTTTATTTCGAAAGTTAAATTACAACAATTTTTGCTTGGAAATTTTCTACCTCTACTATCGGTAAAAACATCATACCATAACCTCCACGAAAAAACCGATCCACGTCATAAATTTATTTAGTTAGTTTCACCAATTATTTCTATGCTACTATTTTGCATGTCCCCATGACTCAGAAATTCTTCGGTGTCTCCATGGCAACTGCACAAAAAATAACTTACTGTTTGTCCTAGTACGAAAAGTAATTTGGCCATGACCATACATTAACTGTGCATGAATGACATTCATGTGATATGATTATTTCTATAAATGCAATTTTAAAATTTTCGCATGTTCGTCTCAAACGACGTTTTAGTCATGAATAAGTATTGATATTCAATGTAATTTTGCTTTTTATTTTGATTTTAAGTGAAAGGTTATTTATATGTTTTCAGTGAATATTTTCTATGAACCGAAATCGACAGTTGCTGTCGCCTGTGGCACCATCTATCATCACGTTATTTCACTGACATCTGTCACATTTGAATCAAATTTGTAGAGGTAAAATCCGATGAATATTAATTAAAAACTACACTGTACATTTTTATTTCACTAAAAAGTAAAATAATATTATTAACGTTTCATACTGGTATAAATAAGGAGTTCCCAAAGACATAGTGAACTGCAAATAAATAATATAAATATAAACATAAAGATAAAAGTGGCTTGAAAAAATATTTTGTTTTATTCATACAAAAAATGCATTTTCGGAACTCGAAAATTGACATTTTTTGTACTAATGAAACAAATAACTATTTTCTTACAGTAATTTGTAACAAAATTTCTCAAGTTTTAATTATTTATTTGATTTGGATTAAATTTTTAACCTTACTGTTACACATATATTCAAGTACTTTTGGTTGCCTGTACTTTTATACATAATAAATTATACTTTTACAATAGCTATCCAAAAATTTCTAATCTTTTGCTTTTGTTAACACGCATTTTTTGCTGGTTCATAGATAACATTCTTTCTTTTTCATAAAAGTTTTGCATTTGTTAAGACTGCGTATTTGGTTGCTGAAGCGTTCCTCTAAATAATTCGCTGATTTAATTTATCTCTTCGGACGAAGGCTATTTACAAAGGAATTGATAACTTAAGAAAATAAGTTTCTACTCGAGATTGCTGAGTATACATTGTTTTCTTCGCCTAGCGCGGTTTTGAAGTTTACCATTCATACAGTTGTCACGAAAAGCCCACTTTCCATCTTTAGAGGCATGTGAATTTATTATTATTCTGTGACCTTTTCTAATGGCTCATTATAATTTTCAGCTTGCGGTTGTTTTTGTTCTGGATGTTGTTATCCTTTCATATTTTACAACTAAAAGAAGGTTAAGAATAGACCATCTGTACATGTGTATGTATAATTTACTTAGAAATTCCATCTTTATACATCTTTAGTTCACTTCGTAGAGAAATAACTTAAGTACAATATCAACCATAGTCTTAGAAACCGACAAAAGGTCGACAACCATGATTTATATATGTAACCTATAACCCCGCTTCCTTTCTGCTACATTCCGTAGTACTAAAATAAGAAAAACTATTATAATAATCTGGATCTCACTAAAATATTATTTATATGACACCTTATCTGAAATCCGTTTTTCCTCCTTTCACTTTGTTTTTTTTGTTTGCTTTTATAATTAGAACTATTAAAAGCAGCGTATTACTTTATTATTAAATTATTTACTTTTTCATTAGATCTTTAATTTTTTTGTGTAAATAAAATAAAACAAACGTGTGCATGGTAGTTTAGTTCGAGATACATTCCATATGTTTATATTTTTGAATTTGATAACGGTGATTTTCTTTTAGGGAGCGGCTCCTGGCGTCCTTATCTCTTTAACGGAATTTTCTTGACTCCGACCGGAACCGACTGATACCGGCGATTTTCTTCCATCAGCAGGTGAGTAGCAAGTAGTAATTCTTATCTTCTCCTTTTTTCTCTCCGCTTCCCGTTTTACTCGTAATAAGTTGCTAGCACTATTATAGTGACTGAAAACGAAACTATCATTTTTTGCCTAACCTCATTCGATTTCTGTCAAAATGATCTTAATTATAATCATTATGATTTTTTTTCAATCGTCATTTTATCAGAAACTGTCACATATAGCGACAGGTTATGATACACATACATGCTTTTATAAGTGTGATTCAAAAATTTTACAATAAAAATAAAACCAATTGGGTAAGGCAACGGTTTGACGTAATTGCTTAAATATTTCAGTAAAAGATATTGATCTAGTACCATTGGTTAGTTAACAGTCTTTGATATTCTTCCATTGCTTTATAATAATACATATTGACATATCGCCGTGCGTTAACATGTGCACCATATTTAATAAATTGGGGAAACGTGATCCAACAAGCGTCAACTATTGGTAGATAGAAAATAATTTCTTTTATAGAAGTCTATGTTTACTAGAAAATAAATGAAAATGTGACAAGTACCTGTTTACATGGAGTTTTTCAATAAATCTGTTGATCTATCTACTATTTCCCATTAACCGACTTGTAAGCTTAGATGTCAACAACTCATAAAAATGTTATAAAACTATGTAATTTCAAAGTAACAAAATATTTGAAAGGATTAATTCTATTCCATCCTTAACCAGCTTATTATTTTTAATCACGTCATCAAACTGAAGTTAATGATACAAATTGATGATACTTTAATCCTTATTTTTATGTATTTAGTTCATACTGTCAATGAACGATTAAAATACCACCACCCTAATATAAGTAGAGCTAAAATTTAAACCGAATGATCTTTAACACTTTCATAACCGATGTGTATTTATATTTACACCAACAAACACGTAATATATATAGGTATAAGTAAAGTAGCTGAGAAAGGTGCGTAACTAATGTATAGGGTTTTACTATATTTTTGTAATTAATTTTTTAATGATCCACTTAAATTATTTGTTTATTACTGTAAATGTTAATGACCTCTTAAGTGTTAATTTACAATAGTAGTGTGACTAGCATTTAAATAGCAAAAAAATAATAAATTTTCTCACTGTAAATTTTAATATTGAAATAATTTATTACGACAGGTGTTTGGAAGTAATGGTGATTACTATTTCGAGTAGGATTTAAATTCGGTTTGCCGCGTGTAATATATAAGGCTTTAGTGTAAAAGGTAGGCATGACATCATGTAGCCTTTGGTAACAACGGGTTATTGTTATATTCGCTTTGCAAATCTGTTTAAATTAATGCTATATACCACCTGAAACTTCCTTGTTTTCTGCCTCTTAATAGTTGAATTTCCTATTTTATAGTCTCTATAACTTTACAATGTGCGACTTTTAACATTCATTATTCCATTTGTAATGTTTTAGCTATCTCTACCAATACAACTGTTCACATAAAATAGAAAATTATATTATAGTAATAAGAAGCAGTGCAATATTACAACTACAATGTCCTCTATTTTATGTAGTTATACCAAATTGTACAAAAATATGATCATATAACTTCCTACGAGATGTCGCTTCTGTTAGTTAACAGTATGAATTGAAACAATTGATGAGTTGGAAGAAAATATTGTGTGGTGACATTAATATAGCGTAAATATGTGCAATTCTTCAATAATGTGAAATTTTTCAAATAGTAAACGAATACACGCTGTTATCGAGAAAAAAGAGTAGAACTTTCAATTATATGCCTACGCTAAACAATTACTCTTTGCTTAAGGAAGAACGGTACGTAGATTAATCGTTTCAATTAATTTCCAACTATACACTCAATTATTTGTAACTTATATTTTATTAATCTGGCATATTCCCATCAGGAATTAAATAAATAAACTCAACAAGGATATCACTTTTATACGAATTAACAAAATATAATATTATGCCAAAAACAATGGCGTATAAATGAGCTTTTAATAAGCGAACGTTTAGAAACTCATTTTTATCTTATTATTAGAGTTTATTTTCCGTAATTTCAATGTAATGTAATAGATTTCTGATTACACGGTGTACATGTACATTCACGCTGTCTTAGGCTTAAGTTTACATCAGCCGCGTACTATGCAATTATCTTTATATTAAAACCAATTATGGATAATCTTTCATTTAACATTATTGAAAGTTTATTTACTCTAAATTCTAAAAGCATTAACATGTATTGTTTTGTTTAATTTTTTGTTTATTTACTACGCACTATTTTCACTCAGATATGATTTACTGAATTCTTTTGAAAATACTATTACGTATACAACGTGCCCAAGATAAGGAGGAACAGTATGGGGATTTTGAAAACGAAAGAAATACGAAGGCGGTTAAATTAGAGAAAAGTTGTATAATTTAGGGCATGCTCACATGTAGTTTGCAAAACTTCATTATTGTTTATCGTTTCCGAGATTTAAACAAAATGCGATTTTTCGGTTTTTCTTTTTTCATAATTCCTTCATTTATTTTAAAAGATTTTTTAAAACCAAAGGTACCTGGTAAATCCAGTTTTAGAAGTTTGGCATCTAATTTAAAAGAATTTGGTTCATTTACAAAACCTAATCCCGATGACGGTCTGATGATGAAAAAGATAATACCTGTTTACAAGCCGTTGTTGAAAACCCTGAAGCATCGGCAAGACAAATTGAATATCGTACTGGTATAGCTACTTCTACAGCACAATTCGTTTTAAATAAGAATAAGTTTCATCCAGATAAATTTCGAGTTTGTCAGGGTCTTAGATTAGCTGATCAGGAATGGAGAGCAGGTTTTTGTGAATTGTATACTAGAACATGTAACGAAGATCTAAATTTTCCTTTTAAAATAATTTGGTCTGAAGAAAGCATGATAACTAACAATGGAATTTTCAACTGACGTAACAAACATTATTGGGCAAAACAAAATCCTTATTTAAAAAAAGAATCAAGGCATTTTGGGACGAAGAATAATAGAACCTTTTATTTACCACAACAATTTAAATGCCGAACGATATCTGAACTCGCTAAGGACTGATTTGGAAAATGCCTTAGATGAATTACCTCTATCACTGGTTAAGAACTGTTGGTTTCAACAAGATGTTGCCCCAGCACATAACTCAAGAAATGTACAGGACTACCTGTCATTGCGGTTTACAGGAAAATAGATTAGAACTTACAGTGCAGTAGCTTGGCCACCCCGATCACCCGATTTAAGTCCGTTGAATTTTTTTCTGTGGTGTTACCTGAAAAGCCAAGTGTATGTTGGAACTTTTTAAAACGTAGAGCAGTTATTAGTATCGGTTATGGCAGTAGTTAATACAATTTTGTCAGAAATGCTAGACCATGTATTAAATTCTGCAATAAAGAGAGCTTACATGTGTAGAGAAAATAACGGCAACCTATTTGAACAGTTATTGTAATTATTTAACTTTATTAAAGTTTTAAAAGATTGTAGTTGTTAAATTTGTACATAAAAAATATCAAATACTAATATTAATCCGAATTTTTCTTAAAAATGAGCTTCAAGAACGTAATTTGTAATATATGGTTAAATTCGTAATAGAAAATACTATCGAATACAAGGTGTTTCATCGGTTGCGCTATATAAAAAAATAAAGTTGGTAATTGTTTCTCGAAGACGAAACGTCGAGTAAAAAATTTGAAAACGTCATCTAATAGAATTCAAAAAGTGACAATGAAGAAGTACATTTGGTTTTTAAAAATCTTTTAAAATAAATGAAGGAATTACGAAAAAAGAAAACCCAAAAATCGCATTTTGTTTTAAATCTCGGAGACGATAAACAATAATGAACTTTTGCAAACTATATGTGAACATGCCCTAAATTATACAACTTTTCTCTATTTCTGTATTATAAGAGTTTTGTAACTGCGGTTTCTTATTAGTTGAGTTGATCGGCCTATTTCCACAGTTTTTTCATTTGAGCGTGACGTTTCGGAAGTGGACTCTGCTTCCGTCACCAGGCTTAGTCCTGAGTTTTAAAATACTGCATTTAGTAGTTTTATGAAAGTGGTATGCTTCCATTTAATTTTTTTGAGCTACGGCAAAAATAAAGTTTAGAACGTTCTAGTAAAAAAGTTAACAAAGGTAAAAGTGAGTTTGAATTTTTCTGGAAGTGAGTTAAGTATGTAGAATGATTTTAAGATGGTCATGGCACTCTGGATGAGAAAATAAAATTCAATTTTAAAATTACATTTGGAAAAAAATCGATTTAAATATTACGCAATCGGCCGTAAAATGACCTCCAGAATCCTAAAAACTAAAAATATATAGGGGGTGTCATTAAAAAATCAAAAGTTAAGGTCATTTACGGTGAAACTGGAAGTCGGAAATGCTTTTCAAAAATTCCTAAAAATGACGTTTGGTTAGAGTAACAACCCTTCCAAGTTTCATTTAAATCGACAGATAAATAAAAAATGGCAGCCCGAAAGTGCGCCTGAGTCTGCGTCTGCACCTGCGCCTGCACCTGCGTCTGCATCTGCGTCTGCATTTGCGCCGGCGCCTGCGTCTGCTGCTGCGTCTGCGTCTGCGCGTGCGTGTGCGTGTGCGTGTGCGTGTGCGTGTGCGTGTGCTGTGCGTGTGCGTGTGCGTCTACGTGTGAGTGTACGTGTGCGTGCGCGTATACGTGTGTGTGCATGTGCATGTGTGGGTGGGTGCCTGGGTGCGTGCGTGCTTTTGTGTATTCGTGCGTCTGTACATGTGTGTGTGTGTGTGCGCGTCCGTATTTGGTTGTACGTACGTGGATACGTATATGCATGTATACGTGTAGGCTTGTGTGCGAGTACGCGTGTGTGCGTGTATGCGTGTGTGAGTGTGGGCGTGTGTGCGTGTGGGTGTGTGTGTGTGTGCGTGTGAAGGGGGCCTCGTGTGTGCGCGTACGTGCGTGCGTCTTTCCGCCTGCCCGTGCGTGCGTACATGCGTGCTTGAGTGTGTACGTGCGTGTGTCTACGTGCGCACGCGCGTGGGTGTGTGTACGTGTGTGTACGTTAGCATCCAGGTTAACACCAGAACGACAACAGGTACGTATTTCAAAATTCGTGCTTAAGCTTGTTTTCATATCTCCTGAAGATTTTGGGAAAAATACTTTTGGTTTTTAACAAGTATTCCTAAAATATTTCAAATATACACATATACCAATATATTGCTTAAACATTCGATTAATTATGTTCTATGGAATTTTTTAATACGACCGATTACATTAGCGACAAGAAATTTCTGAGGTAGCATTTAAGCGATACTTCAAGTTTTTGCAATATCTGAATAACAATTAATTTTATGTGTAGACATATTTTTTAAAGAAAATTAAATTTTACATAATTTTTCTTTATAACGTTTCTTCATCTCCAGCAAACTAATTAAATAGGTTTCAAAATGCTTAAATTGTATTATCGGTATTTTATAGAATCGGGTGGCGTTGGATATTTTTTTAAGTCAGCATCTATATGTCTATTAACGTTTATCTGAAATGAAGTTTTAAACGTCCATCTGACTCAGATTATTGGTTTTGGTTTTACAGTGTTGCCTATTTTCGTTATCAACGTATTAGGAAATAGGTAGCATTATTATTCTTAAAAAAATTATTATTAAAGTTATTAAATTTCTTTTAATTTCCGCTTTGTAGGTTGGAAGGTCGCGTCTTATTCCACGCCAGATATTTATTTCTTCATCACCGTCGCTATTGATTTTCTCTGTTCTATGTTCTACAATCACATTCCACTCATATGTAGAACGCCTATGTTGTGATCATCTTGTAGAATTTAGTTTTTATTACTTTGATTTTCTGTACTACTTTCGAATTTAAGCTAAAAACTGTCTGATTCTATTAGAGCCAGCTTCAGTAGTAAATTGCCGACAATTTTGTGTGCGCTGAAAATTATTTAAAAATTAGAAACATAAACTCTTCTTTGCCACTACATAATTGGTTTAGTAATTAACATAGGGCAACATCGCTTCTTTTTAGTCCACGTGGCTGCGTTATAAGCTTATGGCCATATTTCTTACCATGATAACAAACGTGAGACTCGGTTAAACTGAATATTTTCGGGTTCCTCCATCTTTTTTATACTGACGCGAAGTTTAGTTGAACTATGAATACCACTTAAGAAATTGCGGTTTAAAGACGAGTCTTACATAAAAAATCTTAAAATGGATGAAAACGCTATTGGTGGTGCGATTAAATACTTGTTTTTTCAGACGCTAAACACGAATGAAATTTTTGCCGATGTGCAGCAAATATTGGGTGACAATGCCGGTTCGAAAGCAATGATTTGTCGCTAGGTTGCACAACTTAAACGTGGTGGTTTGACCATTGAAGGTTATAAACGATGAGGACCATCAAAAACAGCCCCGGAAGCAATCGATTAAGTGTGCGATGTTATTTTGAAGGATCAACGAATAAACATTGATTAAATAGCTAGGGTCATAGCCTAGCTAATAGATCAACTGAACGCAAACATCACATTTTGCACGTAGAATTGGGCATCTCTAAGCTGTCAGAAAAATGAGTACCGCGATTGCTGAATGCTGACCACAAACGAGAGAGTGCGAACATAGAGTGACAACTTGAAAGTGTTTAACAATAGTCATGTTGATTTTCTGCCCCGCTTTGTTACGCTCTATGAAACTTGGATTCATCACGACATCTGGGAATCAAAGCGCCAATCTGAACATTAAAAAAATCACATCAGTCCTCCGCCAAACAAACAATATCGTTTTCGTCGGCAGGGAAGGTAATGGTTACGATTTGGTGGTATTAAAAAAGCTTCTTCTCATCGACAATCTCACAATGGGCCAAGCCATCAACGGAGCATATTATGCTGCCCTTTTGGAAAAGCTAAAATAGCAATTGCTGAAGAAACAGCCGGAACGGTTCGAAAAATGGTGCTCTTTTCTCATGATAATGCACCTTACTTATTTCAGAAGCTCAAACTTTTCCTTGGCAGAAAGAAGTTTAAGACGGGCGAAGAAGTGATTGCTACAATGGAGCAATATTTTGTGAGCCTCGAAGATCCCTACAAAACAGGCATAATGGAACTTTAGCATCGCTTGTCTAAGTGTGTTGATGTAGAAGGAGAATATGCTGAAAAACAAAAAAAAAATTAATGCTCTAATTCATGTCTTTCATTTCGAGTCTCACGTCCCCAAATCATCCTCATATATATATATATATATATATATATATATATATATATATATATATATATATATATATATATATATATATATATATATATTATAGTCGCTTCATTGCCATCGATTTACAAAATTCAAATGCATTCGAAAGACGAAAAAAATATGTAGCGAGTTACACTGCTGCAAAGTTTATTTCACTCAAAATACTTGTAAAAAGTGAACGCAAAGGTTTTCACTGACTATGTTTACACGGATACATAAAATAGGTTTCAATAACACCGTTGTTATTAAACCCTGCGTAAAACAACGTGCAATACAGGTCCAAGCTGCAGTAACGCATTAGGGGTCGTCATTATTATTAAGTAGACTAGGAGTAATTGACTGGAAAATCTTCAACTTATCTCAAAATATAAATTATTGCAGTTGCTAATAAGTTGCATGCATCTCTGCCAATGCATTAACATCACGCTTTGGAGCATTTGTTGAGATATCTCTCTAAAATAACGACTTACAGCAACACTTACAACAAATAACTTAAGCTGACAAGCTCAACTCTCGATGGTAATTTTCATTATTTACTATTGGCAGTAGCGTTAGGTGTTAATAACGCCATTTTACGTCACACTTTAAACTGTTGTAGATAACGCCACTTCGTTACGCCCTTGTAAATAGCCGGTAGAAACCGTTGTTAATAAAACCGATGTTAAAACCTGTGTTATTTTTTTGAGTAAACGTAGTCATAACTTGGAATATATCAATATAGCGTTGGAAAAATGGTACTGTCCCTTCGTGTCAATTACGCTATTCTGCATTCTGTGCAATATCTTGAGATGTACTGCTTGAGGGAAAAGTTGGACATGGTAAAGTGATTTTATAGCGGGAAAAGCGCCCGTAGAATTAGACCTATTTAGCGTTAATTACTCAGGCCGGCCAGTTACCAGCAAAACGATGGTGCTGAGTACAATCAAGAAAGTTTAAACTAAAGGTTTGCTTCGTAGTCCGTACTTTGTATAGCCAAATATTGAAATTATTTCTGCTCCAAAAGGTACTCTATTAAGTTATTGCACATGCGACATAACTGAGGAACCAAGACACCATCCACCCAACGACAATGATAATGATTTCTATGTAATTGCAGCAGTAGTGGAAAATCCTCGACTCTTTTCGATACAAATTTCAAATATCACTGGCCTACACCACTTTACAGTACTAAGAACGCTGAAAAAACATTCCTACAGACCTCATAAATTCCAGTGCCATCAAGAGTTGCGACAAGTGGATGGCGATCGTCATAGTGGTGTAACAGAGATAGAGAGTTTGTACGGAATGTCGTATTCATAGATACATGCACTTTTACCCTACATAACCAACCTAACGTTCAAAATTGAAGAGTATGGTCTACCAGAAGTCTACATTGCTTGTTCCCAGAAAGAAGCCAATGCCCAGAAAAAGTTAAAGTGTGGGCATCAAATCATTGGCCCGGTTTTTATTGACGGATTACTCACAAATGCACGTTTTTTGGAACTTTTGATGAACGACATAGGGCCTGCAGTCAAGGACGTGATTCGTGGAAACCAAGAAATTTGGTTTCAAATGGATGGCTGCCGTGCATAATAGCAGATCTGTATTTCAGTACTTGATGCACACTTTTAATGGGAATGTCATTAGTACGCGAGGTACCATCAAATGGCCTATAAGATCTTCTAATCTTGCCCCCAATAATTTTTTCTATCGGGTCATTTAAAATCGAAAATTTACACAGCTGAAACATCGGAACAATAATAAAGTGAAAAAATCGCATTGAATTGGATTGTGCAGCAATTACACGTAATACGCTAGCTAACCTGAGACGTAACTTTTATGACCGACTGTGTTATTGTTTAACAGCGGATGACGAATTGTTCGAACACACTTTGTAGTGAATAAATTGATGTAAAGGTAACGTTTTTCTCATTATCAAGGCTATGGCGACATTTGTAAAATTATGACAAACTTTATCTCAAAATTGCACAAGTACTTCAATTTATATAAACTTGACAATAGTATCATTCGCTTCAAATTTTGTTTATCTTCAGAATGCATTTCGAATTTTAAAAATGAATGCCAATGGGGCGAACTTATCGGCATATTTCGATCTTACCACTTTTTGCACTTTTAATAAGGTTCTGGGTCGAATTTGTTGGATAGTTACTTTCATTTTATTTTTTAACGTTTCCAAATCTGAAGGTTTTCCTTTGTACGTTTTGTTCTTTAATTGTCGGGACACCGTAGCGGCGAAGTAATAGGACGCTGGTGCACCGTCGTGTTGGAAGTAACACAGATTTTGAATGAAATTCAATGGGAGGTCATCCAAGATTTCTTCTATTAAAGATCTCGTTGTTAGTAAATTTTGCTTCATCCGTAAATAAAATAGCCTTCGAGAAACTATTGTCAGCTAAGTTTTCATTAATAAACCATCTAGCAAAATCTGATCTCTTCTGGTAATCAAAGTATTTCCCACACGCGGATGGTATGGTTTAAAATTATTTTGTTTTAATATGAGCTTCTTCTTTAAACGTGTTGCACTCACATGCAATTTCAGGAAGTGATATAGTTGGTTTAAAACATATGTTATTTTGCACATTTTTAGATTTAGTATAATTACCAAATTTTTTAAAATTTGATTCCAGTTTAGCAAATAAATTTACATCTGGTTGTTTCCTTTCCATAAACGTTCGATAGTACAATTCAGAAGCAGCATTACCATTTCTGTTCGACACGCAACAGCAAAATAGCATATCCTTTCTTTCTTCATAGGAATAAGTATTCTAAACCAGAAAAATAAACATTGCTATTCACAAGTAACGAGAAATCAAAATAGTAACTACTTTGACACTTAATCTTAGAATAGTTGGTAGTATAACTTTTGTTCCAGTTTCATGGCAAATGCTATTTGCCTTAATACATAAAAATTATGGTTTTTTATAAATTATAAATAATGAGAGATACAAAATATGGCAAACCATACATTTTTAAAATCAGAGAGAAATCGTTAATTGAATGAGCCCATAGCCACCTATGATTGTCATTTAAAAAACGTAAGTTTTGGTTGTAGCTCAAAACTTATTAACGCAAACAATTTTCTACCAGTTTATCACATTTAGCTTAAAAGTACCTATGAAATGCGTTTTTGAAACTTTTTTTATTTTAAATATTACATGAATAATGAGCGATTGAAAATATGGACATTTTTAGTATGTAGTAAATAGTGACTGATTTAATTAAATACTATTAGTTAAAATAATATCCTTCCTTTAAAAATAAAAATATCAGGAACACCATACAACCTTCCAACTTACAAAATCAAAATTAAAAGAAATGAAATAAATTTAACTACTTTTTTATGATAATTATGCAACATCTTGTATACTACGTTCATTACCAAAATAAGTCACATTGTAATAACAAAAACAACAATCTTATGCCAAACAGACGTTTAAAACTTCATGTCTGACAGAGGTTAATATACATCTAGACGCTAACTTAAAAAAGAAATGAAATAAATCTAATAATAATGTTTTGGGGCAACTACGCAACATCCTTTTTATACCTTCATCACGAAAACAGGAAACATTGTAAAAACAAAAACATGTTATGTCAGATAGAGATTAATAGACATAAACACATGTTAAATTAAGAAAAAATTCCTAAGCCTCCCGCTTCTGTAAGATATCAATAATAGTTTAACAATTTTCATTCATGTTTAATTAATTTGTAGACATACCTTGCGTTATATTAAGAAACTTTATAAAGAAAAGTCAGGTAAAATGAAATTTTCTTTAAAAAATATGTCTACACTTTTTCCTATAAAATAAATCGTTATTCAGATATTGAAAAAAATATCTTCGCCTTTAAAATTTTTTGCCGCTAAATTACGGGTAGTATCAAAAAATTGCATAGAACATAATTAATCGCTATGTTTAAGGTCTATATCTAGGTATTTTTATACCTTTGAAATATGCAGCGGTTTTAGTGATATTTGATAAAAATCAAAACTAACCCTAATAAACCCTCCACACCACCGCTGGATTTCTCCCAAAATCTAATGAAAACAAGCTTAAATACAAAATTTTAAGTACGTAGGTTTTTTCATAGTGGAGATATCGTGGATACTAACACACACACACACGCACACACGACGACACCACGCACACCACACCACGCACGCACGCACACGCACAGTCACAGCACAGCACAACACAGCACAAGCACAGCACAAACACAATACAACGACAGCAACACGCACACGGACACGCACACGACACACCACGCACACGACACCACGCACACGCACACGCACACGCACACGCACACGCACAGCACACGCACACGCACACGCACACGACACACGCACACGCACACGCACACAGCACACGCACACGCACACGCACACGCACAGCACACGCACAGCACACGCACACGCACACGCACACGCACACACACACGACACCACACGCACACGACCACACACACGCACACACACACACACGCACACACAGCACACGACACACACGCACACGCACACGCACACACGCACAGCACACGCACACACGACACACGACACACAACGCACACGACGCACACACGCACACACGCACAACGCACACACACCACAACGCACAGACCACAGACGCACAGACGCACAGACGCACAGACGCACAGACGCACAGACACAGACAGCACAGACACACAGACACACAGACACACAGACACACAGACACACAGACACACAGACACACAGACACACAGACACACAGACACACAGACACACAGACACACAGACACACAGACACACAGACACACAGACACCAGACACCAGACACGCAGACACCAGACACACAGACACACAGACACACAGACACACAGACACACAGACACACAGACACACAGACACACAGACACACAGACACACAGACACACGACACACGACACCAGACACAGCAGACACCAGACACGAGACACGAGACACGCAGACACGACAGACACCGACAGACACAGACACAGCAGACACGGACACAGACACGCAGACACGCAGACACACAGACACACAGACACACAGACACACAGACACACAGACACACAGACACACAGACACACTGACACACAGACACACAGACACACAGACATTGACACAATAAGTCGATCTAGCGATAGCGATACCTGCATATCTATATGCAGGTTGGAAGGTAAAAATTGAGTCAACCAATTCGAGTAACTTTCACACCGTTATTACTTGTGGAGATTTCATTCATTCATTTCATTTCTTCAAACCCGCAGCTCAACCGACCTTCAGACAGAATTGGTCTGGTCTCTGGACATCTAAGTCCTTATGTTTACGTCAAATTTGAATGTAATTACTATGCAAGTACTTGTTTTACTGTGGAAGAGAGATAATCATATTAACCCCTCTCCATTTTACCTTTTGCATTTAACTTCTCCATCTAAATCAGATTCGTTTATGTACGAAGTTTAAACATTGTGACAAAAACTTTAAATATTAGGAAAACTGTAATATGATAAACTATTATAAATTTCAGAGGAGAAATGGCAACACCCCTACAGTATTAAACTATTTGTGAGTTATTTATAACTAGTAATAATTAATGATTATTTTTACCATCCAGTCACTATATGCTTATGTCGGTATAGAAAGTTACGCAACCAACATTTCCTTCGCCATCACTAAATCGACTTATTGCCTCATCTTACAATGTTTGACAAAGGTTCTTGCGTGTGCACGGACGTATACGTGTGCGTATGCATGTTCATGTGCGAGTGTCTATGAGAGTGCGCGTGCGTGCGCGTCCACCTGCGTGTGAGCGTGATGAGGTGCAGATGTGCTGTGAGTGTGTGTGTGTGTGTGTGTGTGTGTGTGTGTGTGTGTGTGTGTGTGTGTGTGTGTGTGTGTGTGCGTGGTGTGCATGTGCGTGGTGTGTGTGCTGTGCGTGTGCTGTGTGTGTGCGTGCGTGTGCGTGTGCGTGTGGGTGTGCGTGGTGCGTGTGCGTGTGCGTGTGTGTGCGTGTGTGTGTGGGTGCGTGCGTGGTGTGGGTGGTGCGTGTGCGTGTGTGTGTGTGTGCGTGTGCGTGTGCTGTGGTGGGTGTGCGTGTGCGTGTGCGTGTGCGTGTGCGTGTGCGTGTGCGTGTGCGTGTGCGTGTGCGTGCTGTGATGCGTGAGCGTGTGCGTGTGCGTGTGCGTGTGATTGAGCGTGTGCGTGTGCGCGTGTTTGAGTGTGAGTGAGTGAGTTGATCGAGGAATGCAGGCTTGTATTGAAAATGAACGATTGTGTATTAATTATGAAACTATGATTAGATAGTATCGTTTTGTTATGTGTTTCCTGTTTACTTTTAGTTAAATCGTTAACTCTGTTGTAATGGTAATAATAATAAATAATAAATATAAAAGGTAGAAAGTAATCTATTTTTTAAATTTAATTTCCATTTTTATCGTTGGAAAAAGAAAACAAATTTGATAAGTTCAAAAACGATTTTTCATTTTTGATTTAAAAACTGCCATTTTTATATTAATTCGATTTTTAGTGGTACTTGTGCCTATCAATAATCTAGATTTAAAGGATTTTTTATATTTAAATCACAATTAATTGGAAATTATATCCTTGATAATACGATTTCATAAATATTCATCTTTTGCTGGTAGTGTTTTCAATTAAAATGGAAAACACAAGCACCGTGTTATCAGGGAAATAATGAAATCAAAACAATTTGAAATTGCATGGTTACTTGTATTTCTTATAATCAGTTTAATTATATGGTAGAGTAATTGATTTTGTATTTTTGTGTAACAATTTCAATGAAGTTAATTCATTTTAAAAATATATTACTCCTAGTATCAATTCCTGTATGTGAAGGAAAATAACTGACTAGGAGCTGTTTTAAATTCCTTAAAGTAAATTTAAATGTATTATCTAATTCCATTATAATGTAATAAAAATAAGATCATTTGTTTGGTTCTAGAAATACACATATAGGTACTCAAATACATTAAAAATATAATTCTTCTTTTTATACAGATTGTCAAGTCAGTTTCGAACCAGGTATTACGTATTTTCATAAGAATTATTTCATTAACAAAGTGGTTGTTTAAGAGAATATCTATGTGCCCGTAATATAATGGAAAATTTACCTGACTGTTACAATACGTTCTTGGTTACTGCTAACATTTAAAGGGTGCCCAAAATTTCTACGTTAGATCGCCTCGGTAGGTGGGCGTTTTCATTGACGTCGGGTGTACCAGTAGCGAATCCTGCCTGTTACACTCTTGTACGTACGTGTCATAGAAGAATCATGATTGAGATTTAGTACTTTTTTGCAAAAGTATAAACTTTAAAAAGGTTTGCTCATCCGGCCAGAGACAGAGACGGAAATCCTGTCAACCATTTGCTCACAAACAATTCATACATACATACATTTATTAATCTTCGATTACGTTTTTTAAACTTTCGCTGAATACAACGACCTTAATTTGATAAGAATCAATAAACGCAACATGGACTAAAATTAAGTTTATATTTTTAGAGTGTTGAAAAAATTGTCAACCCAGTAACTAAACAAGAATAACCACTTCTCACCAATATAATCATTGTGTGGTACTTGAATAGTACAATCACGTTCTGATTAGACACACTTTGAAAGTAACAGTTAGTATACTTACTTTAAAAATATCGAAACTTACAATTCACAAATTTGTTAATTTTAATAAGAATGCCTATTTTGTTTAATATACCTATATGCATAACCATACTTAATATTTGTAAATGTTTGCGTACCATAATCTTCTGGGTTTTAACCGTTTTTCTTTTTTAGAAATAATAATATTTCTTGACAAATATACACCGCATATTATTTAATAAAGAAAATTTAGCACTTAGCAGTGTAAACTTTCATTTTCATTTATTTTTAATGGTGTTTGATAGTCGTTTTGTCATAAATCATTTATAATAATTCAATGGCCTACACGTCTGAGTTTACATCTCTTGTTAACAAATAGCCTGATGTGGTCGTCCATATTATAAAAAACCTAGTCAGGTGTATGTGTTGTAATCATTACACACATTTACCATTATTAATAATTGAGCCAAAGAAACAACGGAGAAATATTATTTAAACTGTCGGTCAAGCGTATTAAAAACTTATGATCTATCTGATTAATGGTTAACGATAGAAAGAATTTATTACTGCAAACAAATGGTAAATCTACCTTTCTTTTAAATTTTGAAATCACACAATGCAATGTAGGTATTAGAATGTGCTCTGATTATTTTTATTGTAGAACTGGTTAGTGGCGCCCAGAGAAAATATTTGCTACTGTCAATTGAGGTCACACTTGCATATTTGTAAAGGTCGTTTATCTGTCATGCAACGATTGTTTAAAAATATCATTCAAGCACAATACCTGCTAATTTAATATTTATAATGCATATAAAAGCCAGCGTTAATGTATTATGTTGACAGGTGAAATTATTACCTCAACTACTAATTATAAATAATTAATTATTTCATCAACAGTATTTACCTAACCGTTTAATTAAACCTGGACAATATTATTATGATTAAAATTCCTAATTAAAGGTTAAAACACCCGTGTATTCTAAATAAAAAAAAACACGTTAATAAATTATATAAAAGCATAACAACATGAAGTGAAATCCGAAACCGATCAGATAGATCGATTTAATCATCTAGAACAAGCGATCATTGAATTTAATGATAGATTATTTTTGGGATAAATTATGCATGGTAATGAATGTGAACGCAACGTCAAATGCTAATGTTAACGTAATTTTTCATTAAACTGTGATTGTTTCCTCTCAATTTGGTAAGAATCTAATTTTATTGACTTATAAATTTCGTTAGTATCAGTATCTTTACTTTTAACTATAAAAAATGGGTTGTGTTGCGGTAAAAAAAATACCTAAAACCTATGATACGAATCTGAGCATCATTAAAAGGATTAATTGCTTAAAATTTAATGAATTAAGAAAACCTTATACACCGAGAATGATATTGATTACGATAAAATTGTATAATAAAAACTGTAGGTGAGTTTACACTACTTTAAAAGATAAGGTTGAAGGTTAATTAATAGATAAAGTTGTCATAATGATGTTCGTAATATTAGAACAGCTGTTAATTGTGTTTGGATTAAATATTTGCATTTGTCCAACGTTAATTTCTATAAAAAAATTAAACTATAACGATAAGAACTCTTGAATCTTTAATTACCTTTTTATGAATTAAATCGGGTTGGAAGAAGAAAGAATTGTGGAAAAACATGTTTGTTAATGACGTTAGAAAAAAATGTTGCATATATTCATCTGATGCATAATCTGATATACACATTTTTTTATTATAACAGCGTCAATAAACTGAAAACGATCGTACAACTACATCTTTTTAATACTACTTTAAAGGACTAAACTTAATTATTGATTAACTGTAAAATGCTTGCTCTAAAAAAATTGCATATTTAATTGTCAATTAAACTAACAATCCATTAACAAAATAACAGACAATATCCTTATTCATTAAAATGTAAATTGGTTGAACTCAAACTGTACGGAAGTAAGTAGTGTTTCTATATATTTTTATTAAACTCTATTTTCTGAAAAATTTTGTTTTTAGTTGAGTCGTCTTAACATTAACCCAACATAAATTTAAATAAAATGTGTTTTTCCGTAATCGTTAGTGAAGTACTCCAGAATCGTCATTAAAATGCGAGAAATGCCACAAAAACTTCATTGTGATAGTGAAGATACAATATTAAAAAATAACTGAAAATATTAATGCCACCTGAAAACAAAAATATGTCTCGTCTTCAGTAAGAGAATTCCTAACATGGGACATTATTAATCACAACTTATACATGTGAAATAAAGATAATCTAGAACTCCACAGCTTTCATGCGCCCACGAAGTACACGTTTTACATTCTACGCAAATGTGACACAATTCTTCGTGCAAGTTACCTTTTTGAGACTTTCCTTTAGCAGCCCTTCCTTTTTTGTTTAAATTTGTACGTCTACTATTGTTTCGATTGCCTTTCTTTCTTCACGGCCCCTTTAATTGATTTTGTGCAATATATTATTTGTTTTCAAGTTCCTCCTTGTAAGGGGTATCCGTCAATTATGTTGATGGTAAAGACCTCCTGTTTGTTTGTCTCCATAAAAGTTTGTCGAAGGAAGGGGCCTAATGATAGCTAATTTAACAGACCCATTGGTAGAACAGAATTTCTATCTTTCTCGTAGTCATTTGTAGACGTTGATGGTTAAGGATTATGATAAAGGTCACAAATCGACGTTGCCGGGATATTAGGCCACTCTTGTAGGTTTATTTCGGGAGTTTCTTCTGTATTGTTAGGAATTCTCTCTGTAGAAATGTTTCTTCTCGTCGTTGATTCTGCAATACCTGCTATGTGCTTAATAACACATTTTACAGGAGACATTAAAGAAGGTCGCAGAATTTTAAAAGTATTGATGGAAAACAAGAATTTGATTATTTCGTTGGAGGTTTATAACTTTTACATGTTCAAATGAAGTTTTCTGCAATTGGTGGACATCAATTGGTAAAAAATACAATAATTTCTTTCACAACAACAAAAATTACGCAATACGTAAAACAGAAGGTCCCACAGTGAATTGAACACATTTTTATAACAAAAAAATACACTTGCAAATTCTTACAGTTTGAAAGTATGTATTAGCGGTTTTTTAAACTGGCACAAAAGTCAGGCTGTCATAAAATGGTTGACGGCCCCTTTCTGTAACATTTTTCAATTCCTGAAGATGGCGATATTTTGATTTCGAAATTGGTATCTGAGTCTGATATAACTCTTTTGGAATGACAACACTATAAAATTTTATTCTTTGCGGAAGACGTATCCAATCGTCCGAATACCCTAATTGGTACTGTATTTCCCCGGATGGCAGATACCCGAAATGGAATGTACCAAAATTGTATTTTATAGGAATTACACTGTGAATCAAATTATACCTTAATTGCCTTATATTTATAACGGTAGGCTCACCCTTTTTATTTCCTGACCTCAATGATGGCAGGTTTGATACGATCCCGTAATATTTACGAAAAAAGCTATAGTCCAAAACACTGATTTTATATGGCTGTATGGGCCTCGCAAGTCGCATTCGGGCTATGTAGTCACAGGGCGAGTTGTAGGAGGCTTGAAATATTGCTCAAGAGTCGAATGCACGCTATCTGCTTACACCATAGTATGGCCTTTCTCTAAGTATAACTGCTCAATAGCCAGCGATTTTTCTCTTGCAATATTACTTAAAGCACTAGCAAGCACTTTATTCCTATTTTGGTAATTGAAGCCGTCCGAAATAAGTACTATGTGCATGTAATCCTGTGAAATATTTTGAATGTTTACAATACACGAAGTGAGTTAGACCACCACATGCTTCGTGCCATACGTATAAATGTACATCACCGTTATTAAGGTCATAAATAGTGAAATCATGTACTTGCAATTTTTGTTTGTGGTACATTGCGGAAGCCAGTGTTTTAAGGCAAAGAAGAACACTTTCCAAATCCATTGTTAGAACCAATTTCACTGCATTCTCACTTTCTTTTGCAACATTTCTTGCAATTCTTGCTTCATTTTTTTCCGAATGTGTGACTCATAGTTTTCTTTAGTTACCGTGCCTACTTTAAACCCATAACATGTATCATATTGGTCGTTACGTAAACTGTGTATAGCTATTCTTTCTCTTTTTAAAAATTTGGAAAAGTGCATTCTTCCAAGACAACTCTTTTCATTTTATTCGCCCCAATTTTTAAAAACACCATACATATGCAAGACAGAGCGGAAAGTTTATTCTACGTATGTGTTGCTTGTAGACGCTCGTCAGTAATGACTTGTAACTATTGGGAAAATTTCAAGCCATTCCTTCACTGCATCTTCCTTTTGAACCTAGGATTTTTTTTCTTCAGTTAAAATTTCTGTTTCTCTTAACCATCGAGAAAAAGTATCCCTGCCAAGATCCAAAGTGTTTAAAAAAAATAAACAGTTTACTCACTTTTTGGTACTCATCGTTTACGAAAAAATCATCGTGTACCTCAGCCTTCTTGGCTTTCTCGTTTTCTTCTATTCTCTTCCTCCTTCTCACAACTCTCCTACTGCAGACAAGTCCACTTATCTACGCCCTCTTTTCCTTCCAAGTTCCAAAATTCTTCCAGAAATAGTTAAAAATTGTTTTTCTTCGATCGTATGAAATTTGTGCACACATAAAGGATCTCTTAGTCTTTTATTTCACCAAATTATGATTACAACGTTTTTTTACTGATCTACAAGTTTTTCCACAATGTGTGATGCATGATCTGGTGTACCTAACGTAACTATTTCCTTCAATTCGGTTCTGTTGAGTTTCTTTCCTTTTCCTTGAGACAACAGATTGTTTTTCAGCATGGTCTTCGGTAAATTTAGTAGTTAAGGACTTATTATGACCTTGCAAGCCAACAATTGTTGATTCATCTTTTTCACAAGGTAGAGTTATAGGTATTGCAGGAGTTAATGTAATCTCACTACTTTCCGTTAAAATAAAGGCCTTCTCAATATTTACTGAACTGGCAGTAATGAAATAGTTTTCTTTGATAGCGGTAATGGATTCATTTTTATCGCTAGGATGAATTGTACATATTTTAAGAGTTAATTCAATAATATCATTTTTGGTTGAAATGAACTGAACTAAATAGATACTATATAGTTTTTATTGCTGAAGTAATACCATTGTACATTATATCTCCTAGGTCATACAAGTATGTTCCTGCGATATCTGCAGATCCTTTATTGGAATTATCATGCACACAATCATCTGGTGAAATGTTATCAACATTTTCGGTAGAAATCCCAGTTATTGAAAAGGTATTCTCAGAGCCATATTGCCAAGTTAAGAATTAATTTCGATTGAGAACACATCTTAAAGAAAGGGACAGAGTATTATTATGATTCATAGAATGTGGTTTAGAGTGATGTTAATGCAAAATATTGCCTGGATTTGATTTTGAGGTTAGGAAGTTATCTTAATTTTAAACAAGGCTTCTTATTCATTAAACACACATACTAATGGAAGATTTAGGTTAAGCTATGATTGCAACTTACCTTCGCACATAGATTCGTTTTCTTTATTTAACTTTAACTGCAATAATGTAATAAGCATACCAAAACAAAACCATCGTGATATTTCCAATACAAGCAATAAATGTATGTGCATAGCATGTCAAAAGAATTAAGTGGAAATACCTGCTTTCAACAATTTTACACTTAGCAGTTATTTACGAGAAGCATTTTCGCTCCTGCACATGGCAGACATCAACTTTGCTTTACTATTACAATGCATGATATTTCTACACAAAGCAGATACTACCAGTCGAATGCGCACAACGTTGTGTATCCGTTGGTAGTAAAACTTCAAAATTACCAAAATGTGCACATAGCAGTTATTGCAGAAGCAACGATGTTGTGTTTATGTAAGATGAAAGAGGAGAAGTTAAGATGATAGCTAATTTAACAGACTCATTGGTAGAGTTGCTGTCTGGAACAGAATTTCTATATTTCTCGTAACTATTTGTAAACGTTGATAGTTGAGGATTATGATAAAGGGCACAAATCGACGTTGCCGCGATATTAGGCCATTCTTGTATGTTCCTTGTAGGAGCTTCTTCTGTAGTGTTAGGAATTCTCTCTGTAGAAATGTTTCTTCTGTTTATGTGAGATGAAAGAAGAGATGTTAAGATGTTAGTATTCTCAAGTAACACTTGAGACGGTTACCTAGGTTCATCGACGATTTGTCGTTTCTGACTCATAGTCTTCGAAAACATCTGAATTGAAAGGCCATATTCCAATTCTTCTGAAACCGTTGACAGCTATCTGAATACTATCAGATTTTCCAAAAGCCGTGGATACAGCCGATGATGCTTGATATAGTCTAAAAGTACGACCACAATGATTGTAACCAATTGGTTAGTGTAGCATCGTAATATGTCACGAAAGGTTTAAAGAATGACACATCGAGCGGCTGCAACTTATGTGTGCAATGGGGGGGGGGGGGGAGATAGGGATAATAAGATAACATGATTATCTCGGGCAAAGTTAATTACTGGCAGGATTTTGGTGTAAGATACGTGTCCATTGAGGATAATAAGAATAGTCTGTTCTAATATAGGGCGTGTTTGTTTAACAAAATAAGCTAAAAATTTAAGAAAAACTTCTCTATCCATCCAGCCTTTATCTTGACTAAATAAACGCAGGACCTATAAAATTACCTTCCGCACTCCTAACACAAACTAATGTAACATTGGACTCTCTTTTAAGTTAAGCCTCCGACCTGCTGCTTTCCCTTCTGTGCTAGTACTTTCGAAAAATTCTGGACGGTCGTTACTCCAGTTTCGTCGATGTATGTTCCATAAGCGTTCTGCAGATAGCTTAAGTTTGGAATAAACGGTTGTAAGGTTTTAAAAAACAGATTCTACGGCCGATTTATTAAAGCCAGTAGAACGGGAAAACGACGTTGCTTCAGGTTTTCGTCGTGAAATTCTTAGGTGCCGCTGCATGAAATTATAAAACCATCTTGTGATGCCATTTTAATTTCCTCATTAAAGTTGCGAGGAATGGAATTGACAGTTGCAAAGTCAGATGCTAATTTATGCAACACGGTGCAAGTAACACCAAAAAATCTAGACTACATTTTTAGAACACAATCTTCTATTTCTTTTTCTTGTTCAACCGTGAAGATACTCCGAAATCTTCCCAAAAATTTTTCACTTCTTAACCACTTTATTCTTATTTGCAACTCTTCGTGCCAAGGTACTTTTTGGCACATTATAGGTTTCTGCAGCATGCTGAAGCGAGAGTTCTTTAGAAGAAACCTTGTTGATAGCTAGAGCCATATCGGCTTCCGCCCATTTTCATTTATCAGTTTTTCTTACGTGCAATTTATATTTACCAACTACTAGTGCCATCTGAAAATAAATATCCACTTGCATAAATAGAAACATTTGATGTCAAAATAATATTCATGTCTTATTTTATCTATGTGCACGAAGATGAAGAAAACAGACAACATTAAAACCGAGAAAAACGCACTTTACGACGGAGTTTTATATAGAAATACAGTGACTGACAACAAAAGAATGATTGCACGAGTACCAAGTTGTCTTCTGCCAATAAGAAGCAAAACTACTCCTGACAACAGCTCTTTTTAAAAGGTGCTTAAGGCGGGACGTGTCTCGTCTTGAAAAACTTTTATTGTCCCATCTTGAGCACATAACAATGTTTATCAAATTAACGTAACCTCACAAAAGTACAATGCGTAATTTGCAAATATTTAACGTAAATTATTAGTTCAGTAGTAGTGTTTTATTTAACAAGCATATTAAAGTTTATACGAACTTACCATTGCGTAATTCTAATATAAGTCTAAAACAATATTTATTTTAATAAAACACTCCACAAATGAATTTCGTTTGTCACGTTCAGCAATCTATTCCATTTCGCTGCATACCGACAGAGAAGTTAATGCTTTTGGCTGAGGCTCTAAATCAAGATACTAGTTTACAAATAATAGCGATGTCTCATCTTACCATACTGTCCCATCTTAGGTTACTCTCCCCTAATGCATTATATTACGATTTTTGTAGTAGGCGAGAGCGGGTGTGGATGACAAATAAACGCGGATAAAGATCAACGTTCGTGTACTTTAATTAAAAATATTCAAAAATGATGTCATGTATTCTCAAATTAAGAAATACTGATTAGAAACTGAGAAGTTGAATAAAAGGTTCTTGATCTTGAAATCAACATGTGGCATCTTGTTGCATCTAGGGTGCTCTTAACAAATTGAATCACCACCTTGGATCTGCAGATTTGCACATTCAATTGCTTTGAAATAAGATGCTGTTCAAATTGGCATCCTGAATCTTGTTTATACATCTAAGGTCTTCTTAACAGAAGCTGGTTTCAAATCAATATCTCAGACCTGAATTTTGTTTTTGCATTGAAGATCCAGCTGCTTCAAATGGACAGCTTGTGCATCAACATCAACGATTATGTCGTAATCGACGCCATCTTGTTTCCCTTTTCTTTTTGGCTTTCAGCCACCTTGTTCCCTTGTGCCTGTAATAGCTTTTCGAGATCTTCTTCCCGTGTGCCTTTTTGCCTTTGTACCATCTTAAATAAAAATGAATCACATGAAGCACATTCTTTCAACAGAAGCATATATCTGGCTTTTGGTTGACTTCAACACCTAGGTCCAACTTATTGAACCTTGCTTCCACCTTTGGCAGAACGTGAATCTCATTTCAAAATTTCGAAGTAAGGCCTGTTGACATAAATGGATCTCTTTTCCTACATCCTAAAGCTTGTTTCAGCATCTTGAAAAAAGGAGACATCTTGAAACAGGTTTCAATACCTAAAGTATCCCTCACTCCCTCTTTATGCATCAATTATTTGTCTCTTGTATAATTAGAAGTTATTAACATCTTGTGGTATAATTAGAAATTATCATACAGTTCTCAATATCGTCTTGTAGCATAATTTGCAGTTAGCTCACAACTTTCAACACCATCTCGTTTCTAGCACTAGATCCCACTTCTAACAGCTTATGTTTGGATTGGGCCCCATTTATAGCAGATTTTCTACGTTTCATTTGATAAGCCCCAGGGGAAAATAAAAGGCTCATAATGTAACCCATCGCGAGACCTACCGATAGGTCACGCTTTATTTCATAAAATACAGTAAAACACACGTGTGATCTACGGGTGGGTCACGCGTCCGTATGAAGTGAACACATCCCTTATTTCGATACGCTTCTAGAGCTTAGATGCAGAAGATGTACGATGCAACGGTAAATTATTGATTTTAACCACGGCTTACACCTATTACATAATCCCAGAGAAAATCAGGTGACAAATACTTAATCACTAAAGTGCTGAGACCACACGGCCCCATCTGTTTGGCATGTTTGCGTATTTGCCTGTTTGTCACTTCATTTGTTTTGGGTGTTTGTATTTGTATGTGAGCGTGTGTGTTCGTTCATATTTTGTAACGTGCCAATGTGTGGCTATCGTTACCTTAATGCAAGTTTTTCGATTTGTGTTACATAAATATATTTACATTATTTATGAATATTTAGGCATCTTGTAATATTTTTTTTCAATAATTAAATTTTAGTGGATATGTTAATATCTTCGCCAGTGTACATAATTTTATCGTCTATAATGTGTATTTACCAACATCATCTCTTTGTTTTATGCGCAAGGCGAAGCTGAGTTCATTTCCGGTCCTCCTGCCTAGAAACACCCATCGTCGTATCTTACGTTAACTTCCCTGCATAAGGGAAGAACTCTCGCTAGTGTTAAAAAAATCCCTCCTCTTACATTAAGAAAAGTTTGTACTGTTTGTAATTGAATATATGTGGTTTTATTTCACGTTGAAGCAAGCGTGGTTGAATGAACTCACGAAGTCAAAATGGCGTACATATAGCATTTTGAATTACGTAATTTGTTATCTTGAAAAGAAATGTAAATTGGAGATACCTTTTGTTTTTGTGTCATTAAATATAAAGACAGGCCACGTTACGCCTGCTGTTAGTTACGTATGCTGTTAGTTATACCCGTTTGTGTAGCCACACCATACCTGTACTGGTTGCCCTGAGTCGAGCATACATTTGGTTTACGATTACAGTATTGAAAAGATATGGAAGTTTCCTTATCTAATGTTATGTTTTATCGTATCGTCAAGAAATGTCATTTCCATATAATGTATTAACTTTATGTGTTAAGAAAGCACGCATCCTTTTTAGTGCAAGTTATGTTTTTATTAAGTGGATAAATTAGATGAATTGATTTGCGAAGTAAAGCTAGTTTAATATTGTTACGGAATTGTTAACACTGTCCAATGGAAAGAAAACAGCTGACTCCGGTTAGTTTTCTAAGATAAAACCTGACATCAGTAGTATTTTGTTCACATAGGTCAAACTAATCGTTGTTATTATATTAAAGTTTCAATCATCCTTCATTATGAAATAATTCTACGTTAAGGTAAGTTATATTTTATGTATCGATTAAGAATTAGTTTACTATCGTAAGTTTTGCGAAAAGGCAAGTACTGTTTTAATTGCTTTTGTGCTGAAATTAATCAACAGTAAAAACACAAGAGCTTTTACTTTACCGGATAAATTTCGCTTTGTAACGAAATATTTTTTCCTATCAGTAATTTTACTAGAAAAACTAACGTTGCAAATGTCGTTTTTCGAGCCAAAAAAATTGATGGAAAAATTTTCCAAAGAAGTTTATCCTTAAAAAAAAGCTCGGATGTTTTTGGGCAAGATAAATTAACGACAGAATATATGAATGAATTTTGTATGTTTCAATACCAACAAAACTCTATAATTATAACTGACAAAACAAACATCAAAGTGACGTACCGACGCGACGGACGACTACTAGATGTAGTCTAATTATGAGGAACAGGCGTTTTTATCGGTGATAAAAAAAGGGTACACCTTTTTTATCGCTGTCAAACTGACAAAAACGTCATCATTAAATGGCACATTATATATTGGAGTTAATTTATCAGCAGATATTACTTTGATTTATTAAATATATAAATAAATACAGCTGTTGTGTTGCCTACTAAGATTATATGTAGTATTAAAGTACAGCTTTCTCGTTTTTGTTGTGTTTTAATTATTTAACCTAAAAAACATAAGTGTCGCCTAATTGCTTAACTGATTGTAGCTATGAGTATATCCCTGCCTCCCTTACGACCTGATAAAGAAAAAAGCTCTCGACCTACAGTAAGTTTCGTAAGTAATGGACTGAAGTAGGCTGTGGTGCAAATTTATCTTTTTTATATAAGCGAAAATCTCTTTGTCTAAGTTGACTTTTTGAATTTTTATTTCTTATAGTGTTTGTATGTGATCGGGTATTGAGTGTACATGTTTACATGTTAAAAAGATTGTTTATTGTCTTTGATCTCGACATTTAAAGTGTTTCTTATTGCATGTTTTTAATTTTTTGGTATGTTCGAGACCAAAATTATTGGAGATCAACGACATTAATTACAAAGAAAACATTTAATACGTGTATTAAGGAACAGAAAATGATAATTAATGTTAAAATAATACGCTTTTTTAAACACATTACCTTATGTACCCCTTCTTTTAAATTTCACTTATTTTAATTCTTCAACTTTACTAAACTTTAAGTAGGTAACGAAAGAATCTCAGTGTAACTCTTCTTTTACTTTTTTAATGATACCTCAAACTTGCGTAATAATTAAGCATACTTCTTAAGAGCGTTCAAGTCTGTCAAAGACAAAACTTTTGTATAAAATATGTTTTGATAATTTACAAAGCAATCTTCGTCACTAATTATTTAAAAACTCACTGATAACTGATTTATTTACTTCTCTAAGGAAGCCTTAGCACACCCTTATTTCAAGGCGTGGAAACAGCTTGTGTCAAAAGGACCTTCGGTGCAAAAACAATATGCATGTCCAAGATGTTGATTTGCAGCAGATCGACTGTAAGTGCAAGAACAACAAGCTTGAGATATTGAATTAAAACTTGATTCTGTCAAATGGACCTTACATGTATAAGCAGGATTTAGGATGCTGATATCAACCCCGGGTTGACATCAGTAAACATCGATACACAGAGATTCATAAACACGATTTGCATCAAATCAATATCTTGAACTTGCATCTTGGATATGCTAGTCCAATGACATTTTTAAATTTTCAGCTTTATAGATCACTGTATTAATTTTCAAGTCTGTCATTGATAAAACTTTTATACCAAATATGTTTTGATAATTTACAAAACAATTTTTGTCATTAATTATTTAAAACTCTCTCATAACTGATTTATTTATTTCTTTTAAGGAACCGTAATTGCCAGTCAACTATGCTACTGAAAGTTATGACAGTGTTGAATCCTCAAAATTTAAAATCTACCTATTATAAATTAATTGTAAGGTGACGAAATCCGAATACTATCGATTGGATTTCGTCCTAGACGAAGCGAAATTCTCTCAAAGGACATTAAGGTTGTAATTACAAAATATTGTTTATTATATACAACCTGTTTAAATTACGAAAAGTTCTAAATACTCGAAGAATTTAGTCTTGCTTAATTTGATTCTGGTAAAGTGCTTTCCTGAAACGAATATAGCCATTATTGACAGTCAACCATCTTGTTTTACACCACTATAGTCTTAACTAATTCAATATTGCGATTGTAAAATCATTCCACATAATATTGAATGAAGGGACTATAACGTTACTCTCGCGAATGGATTTTAAGCTTTCCCTCAACATTTTTTAAATCTAAACGTTATTTGACCTTCAATTTCTATAAAATTTTCATTTCACTATGCATATAATTTTTATGAAATAAATCTTACTTAACAAACTACTCTACTTTCGAATATAATTGAATTAGTTGCATTAAATCGCACACGCTACCGTTTGACCCATTCACTTACAAAATTTACAGATTTAACATTTAAAACAATTATTTAATCAAAGGTCTTCATTCTAGGTTTAAATACCATAGTTAATAACAGTGTATGATTCGTTAAAATTGTCAGTCACGTTATACGAACGAGTTGCACTTCGTAAGATATACTTAAAAAAGATTTGCACAAATATTTGTTTACACGTCTTCAACATTATTTGAATGCCCAAAACGTTACTTTATTTATACAATATTACAGCACACTGTATCTTAAATCAAGATATCCTAACAATGGTTCTGTTTGTAATAATCCATCTTTTTATTGACTTTCCGCTATTTGCTCGTGTGACAATCTAGAATTTTTTTACATATGGGTTTTACTGTTATATTATCTGTTTTAAATAAAAATTAAATCTCATAATTTAATGGTAACAGTCTGCTTAGCATGCAGGAGGTAATAGGTTCGATCGTCGTATGAGGTTTTTGAGGGGGTTTTTGTGATACACACATAGCGGCATGATCGCTAGATACGCACGTCATGTGCGGCTATTTACGCGAATGCTGGGATAGTATCTTTTCCTTTAGAACCCTAACTTCATTCCTTCCGATCCTATCCTGACTGCTTCTATCCTTAATTCCTCCATGTATATATACGTACTGTACGTATGCAAAGAGTGGTGGGCGCGCTCTCCGCTTGACGCGTGTAGGCAGAGCGTTTCTCAATTCGGGAGTGTCGATATGCCTTTGTGCGCTGCGCACTTGAGAGTATGAGACGACCGAGACAGACCAAGCGCGGTGCAATCGTTTTATGAGTGGTACAAACATGGAGCTAGTGAGGCACGTGTCATCGATGCGCTGCTGGCTTGAGTGGGGAAGCGTGCTCACCTATCTTTATTATACCGCGGTACCTACTGAAAATTGAAACATTGAGTATTTTTCCTACGGTATTTCCCAGGTATTTCCACTTAATATTATAAAACAAATAATAATAACGCTCTCAAACATTGGGGAAAACTTTAGCTTTTCAAAAATATAAATAAAGACATTCCTGGAAAACATCTTCCAAGTATTTTATTTTCATCAAGATGGTGCCCCAGCCCATAATGCTTTGGCAATAAGCAATTACTTAGAAAACCGTTTCCGAAATCGTTGAATTGCAACATTCGGTTCCGTGTCATGGCCGCCACGATCACCAGATCTGTCAATACTGCATTTTTTTCCTATGGGGTTTTTGAAATACATAATTTATCAAAAATGTCATAATACTAAAAGCTATGCAGATTGAGCCAAACGGGAATCAGAATGCTGACCTGACATGATCGGAGCTATGTTAATTTTAGAACAGACCTGATCGTGCATATTGGTACCAAGATGAAAAATAAAATGCTGAATACTACATTGCCTTTGGGAAATTTTATAATTAGAAAAGATCAACATGGATTTTCGATCGACGGATAAAACGAATTTTGATGTTATCGAGACTAGCCAGTCAGTTATTAATCTGCCGGTAAATCGTATGCTAGAATCCGCTGGTAGGGTAGCATATCACAAGATTTTGAAATTCTACTGGATGACTTTTTGTGTACATCGTTGCCCCCTTTGGAGATACTTTTCAACATTTAGCATGCTCTATTCGTCCTGAGGCAATGGCGAGCGTGGAAAAATGCACATTAATAACTTCATACCCACAAATGCTTTCGTCTGCATTAAACTCAAAGTACATAATCTTATTAAGTTGATTTCAAACTGAAGGAGAACAACGAAGATGTTTATGAGCAACCATCCATGTGAGAAAACATTCCGATTAATTCGTTCGTTGAACAGTACGTTCTCAACAGTCGTTAATTTTAATATGTTATAGATAAAACATCATGTGAAGTGATTATTTAACTTTGAACTTATTCGTTCATAACAAAAACTTATAATAAATCATGTGAAGTGAGTTCAACGAATTAACGAGATTCAGTCTGATTGAGGTAATTGTAATTCATTGTATGGTTATATGTTCAAATATACTGAAAAATTCAATAGCTAGTTAAATTTAAAGAATTTTCTTTTTTCCCAAAAGGTGACAAATTGTCGTTTCCAAAGGAGCAACATAGGAAGTTTGGAGATTGTTCCCCTGTACATCATACCTTGCCAAGCTTATTTAAAGTGAATAATACCGTGCAAAATGCCAAGGAAGGTGCTCAAAGGACTCTGCTTTCTCTCGACATAATATGTGAAAACCTCGCCTGGTACAGACCTGATGCATCCATGGTGCATATGATGCCAGAGCCAGAGCAGGAGGAATATCGTTGCTCAGCTCACCTTGGACGTTGTCAAGCACAACATGGCTGGATCTACGTCTCTAGAGCGGCACAAGCAGCTGTCTTTCGGAAGATGATGGAATTGATATTCCGGAGGACGTATCTGATGATATTCACTATATTTTTCCCAGCGAGCAACTACGTATTAGGAGATTCGATGTATCAAAAGATCCAAATATTCTTAAGAGATTGGTACGCTTTTACAATCAACAGTGATGCTGGAGTTATATTAAACTTCACTGTTTTACAGATTCTAGCCTTCAAAAGCGATACATTAAAAAATGTGCTTTCAGAAAAAATATCCAATAAATTTCTGCAAACTAAGCCTAATGCTAAAATGAAAATATCAGTTTTAGCTAACTGGATGGTGTCTGCAGATAATGGCAATCTCTCGATTACAAGTGGAAGTGTCAGCACGTTCGAGTCGATTGAGTATTACATTTGTTCAAGCAATACTGTACTAGGTGAGGGAGCAATCTAGACAATAGAAGCTGAAATTCAAAAAGAAAAGCTGCAACGATCAAATATCTTCGTTGCACCTGTCAATGAAATGAAGATGAGAAAGAGGAAAGTGGATATTAGTTCATCTGATAGCGAGAATTGCAATACCGTTGATAAAGTGATTTGTGAAAATGAGTGCCTGTTATCAATTTAAAAATGAAACGATTGAAATCAATATCGGCAGTTATCACGCTCTATTATAATGAAAACACAGAAAATGAAGACGAAGCATTTGTCTGGTAGGTATATCGGCAAGGTAGTGAGAAATATCACGAAGGATACCGTTAAAGTTAAATTTTTACAAAATGCTTGGAATGGGTACAAATGGCCAAAAATTGCTGATTTTCACACTGTTGAAAAGGAGTTTATTTTTTACGGCTCTGTTAAATTCATGAAATATCTACCCCTTCCAAATTTCGTAAAATGTTGAAAACTTAATAAACTATTCCTATTCCGGTCAATATAAGCGCAGCAATGAAGTATTGAAGTATGGGATTCTAACCAATTTTTTCCTTATCGATGACATCTCACTTGGTGTCAAATTTAACATCCAAATGTACTTTTTCAATTATTCACTCGACGTAGATCTCGAAGTACATGTTGAATTACTGGAAGTACAAGTCGAAGTACTGAAGATATAAGTCGAGGTACTCGAAGTACAATTCGAAATACTTAAAGTACTCAAAGTATATGTCGAAGTACTTGAAGTATTTTTTGAAGTACTCCGAGTACAGCCGAAGTACATAAAATACTTTGAGAAAATCGAAGTAAGTGTACATATTTTCCAAGAGTGATCCAACGTTTAAAAAATTGAATAGCTTTCAGTCAGTTATTTGGACACCTATTAAAACGTAAACTGTAAAAATTATGTAGAATTTTGCACCAAGTAATTATGTACATTATACCCTTACCTCAGAGACATACAAAGATATAATTTGTCCAACTAGACTTACCTTAACAAAATGGTACGAAAACACTTTTTACACTGAAAAGATTGGATCTGATTTGCCGTCAACTTAGGAATAGAAGCACCATGCAACTAGTCAAGAACTAGCGCCATCTGAAAAAAGCCTAATGGATTATACTTGTAGGAAACTGATTTTTCATTAATAAAAGTGAAAATTCTCACATATTTAATAACTGAGTGGGATATCCTGTTACATTTAAATGTTCAAAGATGATTGCATAAAGTAGGGGAAAGTAGACACTGTAGTTGCTAAAATGAGTAAATTTGAATATTGGATTAGCCTTATATTCATACAGTTCATTCGGTTAACATACCTTTCTCGTTCTTATACTTATGCTAGAAGGTAAGAGGGCATCTAGTTTTGCTAACCGCCGGCGGTTAACTAAGAAGCACGCTCTACGTTATGATCGTTTTGAATTGTGCTGTGTACACCAAAAAGAGATACCAACAGTTAAGTCAAGTTTACCACGCACGGAACCATCTAAAAGCGTAATGCAGTGACTCTCTAGATGTTTTACTTATAATATTTTTACGTACATACAAAAATGAATTACGCACAGCATTGAAAGGAAAGCGCTATTTATAAAACATATTTATAAATATGATTTTTAGAGTAATGCCTTTACCTAATTTCAATTTTTTCAATCATATGTAGGTATCTATATGCAAACACTTTCATTTGATCATAAAGGGTAAGCTATCTCGACAAGTAAAAAATAAATAAGTACATGATTAACATAATTGCGTCTTTGTGGCCTACGAACGTATTTATTAATCAAAATTGCTTTTTAATGAATAAGGGTAGGCTATTTTGTGAAATATAATGACACTGCAAGTTAGGTAAAATATTTTCGTTCTATAAACTACTTTCTGTAACCGTCACAGAAGATTGCATATGAGGAATAACTGATCTGCCAAGTAGATGCCTATAAAAGCAATTTCGATTAATAAATATGTTCATAAGCATCATGAAGGAGCAATTATGTTAATCTACGTCATCCCATTTAGTTTGAAGCATGTAAGATAAATGTATCGCCCTTTGTTATCGACAAGTGAGAGTATTTGTACTCTAGTTACTGAGAAAGTTTATTATTGTAGACTGAACATTTCAATTGTTACCGCATAAGATAGCATGTAGATGGGTTTTAATGTCTTGATAAAAGTATTTTCACGAGCATATTTTATGTAAGAAATATTTGAATGTATGTAACTGATATGAGTTGACAAAGAAAGAAGAACATGTTGGGGTAGAAAACAGGTCCTTTTAAGGCTGCATCTTATGAAAGGTTGAAGAGGTCTTAAATTCTATACGCACATTCTTGGTGTAAATAACGATCACTAGTTATATCGAGATAATTACGTGGACATAACCCAAAGTCTTTGTTTGAGGACTTTGAAATTCGAGACCTAGATGTAGGGCTTGATTACAGTACGAAGGATATTCTAAGAAGTAAGTACTTCTTCTAATGTACAAGAAAATATTCTTATTTTACAAGCTGTTTAAAACGGGGTGGAGTTGGAAGATGGTAACGATAGAGTTGCAGTTTCGATTCAGGTCGGACTATCTGATTGTTTAATTACAACAGCCTCATTGTAAACCGTTCTGTCTATAAATACTTTTAGAACTGTAGCCATTTAGTAAAACTAAAACGCGAATTTGGATTGTGCTTTTCTGTGTGTTGTTCATGTAAGTTGTCCAAACATTAAAGTCTGTATAGATTAAATGCATCTAACAATTCAGGTTATTAATAAGCGGCGTTAAACAATATATCTATGAAATAATCGTTATCGTCTTGGGTTTAAACTGTATCTTAACCCGTTAAATATTGGTGGTATAATTTCAAGGATTATATTCAGAACATGAAGTTGGTATTTTATACACTATGAGTAGACCTATTAGAAATCAATCATTGTTGAAGAAGTCGTATTAAACGTCAGCAAGCAATGGATGTTAGTTGAATCTGTAAAATAGAAATTTAGAGGTCCGTGCTCTATTGCTTACGTGAGTTGGTATTGATAACAGTTTACTTAATATTAGAACGAATACTGTGGATAGCTGGCACGATAGTTAATTCGTCTATAAACGAGATCGGTTTTGACAGACACGAGTCCATTAAATACGACCGTAATTCCTCTTTATCAAGGAAACTAGAAACCCAGTTTGATGAGCGTATCATTTAACCCAACGAGGTGAGTTTGGCAAGTAAACACTTATGCCAAACTTGGTCAAATGCCTTTGAGATATCTAAAGCGACTCAACTGTTTCACCGGACTGCTCTACTGTATTGTTCCAAACTTGGGTCACATATGAAAGAAGATCGCCTGTTGAACGACTTTGCTAAACCCATACTGGTGGTCACTAAGGAGTTTGTTAGTTTCAAGGAACGTGAGCAGTTGCTGATTGATGGCCTTTTCCATGATTTTAGACAAAATAGAAGTGATGGCAATTGGTCTGTGATTTGAGGGATCGGTCTTATCACTTTTTTGGGAATAGGTTGAACATTTGCTAACTTCCATGATGAAGGGAATTCCCCAGAAGATATAGAGATCGTACAGAGCTTAGATAGGACTGGTACTAGTTCGGGGGAACATTTCTTTAAGACAATAGCTGGGATACCGTCTGGGCCAGTCGCCTTATTGAGATCATGATCGATTCCAAGAGCTTGTACCGAAAATGAATTGGTTTCATAACGTATGAAGAAGAGTTGACTAGGGGCACATCTTTTCCAGAATCATTGAGACACGAGTTTGATGCAAACAAATCCACAAAAACGTTGGCTTTGTCTACAAAATCAGCAACTACCGATCCGTCAATAGATGTCAGGGGGGGAAATGAAGATGTTCGACCACCTTTGCAGATATTTCTAGCACCAACGTATTCTACATGACTGTCAACCGATTTATTAGATTTCCATTTAATGTAACATTTATTTTTTAAAGATATTGCATCAGAACAAGCCTTATTGAACCAGGGTTGGGAACGTGAATGACCTACACGGTACTGTTTTTTCGGAATGTACAACTCCATTCCCATGAGGATGACTTCAGATACTGAAAGAGCGATGTCCGAAGAAGAGGACGACTTAAAACAATATTCACGCCATGGAAAGGTTGCAAAGAAATACCGTAAATCACTCCATCGAGCTGACTTAAAACACCACAAGGTTCTATCGGTTATGTGAAATATAATACGCCTGCAGTTAGGTAAAATATTTTCGTTCTATAAACTACTTTCTGTAACCGCCCACAGAAAATTTCATATAAATAACTTACTCCTACAAGTAATTCATTAAAAAGCAATTTCGATTAATAAATATGTTCATAAGCATCAGAATGGAGCAATTACGTTAATCTCGTACTTCTGGCCCATTTATTTTGTACTTGTCAAGATAAATTACCCTTTATTATCAAATGAAAGTGTTTGCATATAGCTACCTACTGTAGGTAGCGGACCAAGAAAAGTTTATTATTGTAATAAACATTTTCAATTGTTACCGCGATAGAAAAGATAATTAATGGGTTTTAATGTCTTGATAATAAGTCGTAATTTGATAATATTTGCCGGGATATTTTATGTAAGAAATATTTGAATGTATGTAACTGATATTTGAGTTGAAAAGAAAAAGAAGAACATGTTGGGGTAGAAAACAGGTGCTCTTTAGAAACTGCATTTACTGAAAGAGTATGAAGAATCGTTGAAAATTTCTATACGCACATTCTTGGTGTAAAAACGTCACCAGTTAAATATTTAATTACGTCTTTGTTTGGGACTTTGAAATTCGAGACCTAGATGTAGGGTTTGTTACGTACGAGTGCATATTTTAAAAATTAATACTTCTTCTAGTAATAAACGTGAAAATATTCTTATTTTATAATTAAAACGGGTGGTTGGAATTAGATAGAGTTGCAGTTTCGATTCAGGTCGGATCTATCTGATTGTTTAATTAAAAAGCCTCATTGTAAACCGTTCTGTCTATAAATATTTTAAAGTGTACATTTTAGTAAAACTAAAACCGAATTTGGTTTGCTTTTCTGTTAGTTGTTCATGTAAGTTTCAAAAATTAAAGTCGTATAAATAAATGCATCAAAATTCAGGTTTTAATAAGCGGGCGTGAACATTATCTATAAAGGTAATCGATCTGATTGTCTTGGGTTTAAAAGCCGTCATCTGTAAACCGTTCTGTCTATAATATTGGTGGATTAATTCAAGGAGTTATATTCTATAACATAAGTCGTTATATTTAGTTTAAACCTGTATCTTAAACCTCAAATCATTGGTGGATAAGTATTAAATGCAATGACGAATTAGCCCTCATTGCAAATTCGTGAGTTGGTATTTTAGTACACGTTTATTAACCTATTAGAAATCAATCATGTGGACTTTGCATGAGCACGATAGTTAAATTCGTCATGATCATTAAGTTGAAGATCGGTTTAACAGACACGAAGTCCACTTCAGACAGTACCTCAATTCCATTGCTTGTGAGTTGGTTAAATGATAACTGTTTATTAATATTTGTTGATGAAATAATTGTGACTGATGGCACGATAGTTAAGTAAACGAGACGTCGGATTCTAGCATCCATTAACTCAATTCCATGTTTACTGTCACTCAAACTTGCGGGTAGGTTACCGTCTGTTATGATTTTATTCACTTACCTTGCAAGGCTTTTTTTAAGAGATTTTAATGCTGATTCAGTCGGTTTATCTAGAATTTTTGTTCGAACTCATTTTCTTGATGTAATTTATTGAATGACTATGTATTTTGTTTTATTATTATATAAATTGTTATGGTAATTCCATCACTAATTTTTAATTTTGTATATCTAGTTCTAAGTGTAGTTAAACTAGCATTGCAGTTACTATAACTTTACTGTTTATATATATATATATATATATATATATATATATATATATATATCGTAATCTACCTTATTATTTTCTTATTTACTTAAAGACCGGCATGATTGGTATTAAAATTTTTATTTTTATTTATTTATGACACAATGTGGGTATCATTTCACCGTTTATTTTTTGTTTGTGTTTATATGTAGCTAAATTGCTTTTTATAATTTTGTACGCACTTTAACCTGATCTAATGGTGTTTTGTTATATATTTAATTCTTCCATTGTTTTTTTTGTTATTTGATTTCTTAATATACTTGTGCAATTACTTATTTATTAATAATAACAACACCAGTTTAGGTTATAAAGGAACACGTATTATTTCAGATACGAGCATATTAAGTAAAAAGATCATTAAACAAACGAATATTTATAATAAAATGTTATCACGCATGGACACGCTACACAAGGCTCTGTCACCCTAGCGCGCTGAGTAACAATCAATAATCTACGGGGATGCATCGGCAAGAGGAAACAGTCGACCATATCCACAAGCTACTGAATCGTTCTTATTCAATATCGCAGAGTTACATTTGGCGGTTAATTTGATTAAACATCATTTAAATCAATAAATTGGGTTTTCTTCGTGGTTTTTTTCCAACTTAGTAAATTAACTGGTTGAAACATCATTGCGCAAGGCTCGTTAATTCTAATTTGAGTAGTTTCATTGTTTACCTGTCCCACATAATGCAACACTTAACCTCATCCAATCCTATGTCATCCACATAACACGGCGTGGCTTACCACTAGCCGGCCAACTCTTTTGATCAGAATTGAGGTTTGCGAGTAGTTAAATTATTGCCAGGAAAGTCAATGTAAGGCAAGCAATTCATTTGAGTAATAGTAGCATTATTGTCACTAAAGTCAAGATACATCTCTTAGCGATTGTTTTGTACTTGAATTTGCATTATTGCGAATAAGTTCAAAATACCCTTTTAAAGATAGGGTGCCTTCGGACACTATACTACGTAATGACTGAAAATACATTAGGTAAAGGCCTTTATCTGATAATCATACTTATAAATGTGTTTTATAAGTAGCGCTTTCCTTTCAGTGCTGTGCGTAATTAATTTTTGTGTGTACTTGAAAATGTTGTAAGTAAAACTTTTAGAGAGTCACTGCATTACGCTTCTCGATGGATGCATTCCGTGTCGCGTTAAACTTGACTTAACTGTTGCTACCTCTTTTTGGTGCACGCAGCACAATTCAAAACGTTCATAATGTAGAGCGTGCTTCTTAGTTCACCGCCCGCGGTTAGGAAAACTACATGCTTTCTTACCTTCTAGCATAAATGCTTTGTATAAGAACGAAAAAGCTATATAACCGCATGAGCTGTAAGAGAATAAGCGCTAATCCGATATTCACATTTACTCATTTTACCAACTGTACCATTAAAATTTTATATTTCGAGTACCAATGTAAAAAAGACTACACTTGACCTATTTATTTAATTTAAAAAGAAATTAGCAGTAACATGATAGGGTAACAGCGGAACTTTTTCATAAAAGGATATTACTATTATACTTAAGCGACTCTTTAAATTGTTACAATTTTGCTAGCACAGGAAGTAAACCAAACAGTTTAAAAAAATATATACTTTCCAGCGACAAATTTTAATTGGCATCTTTGGAAATAATGCCTAAATTAGATATGTACCTATTATTTATTTTCAATTATGAAAGATGACCAGTGGAAATAACTGCAAATAATTAATCAGCTTCATTTTTATTGGTGAGTTAGTTACGTAACATGTGTTAAGTTCAATTAATTAAATCAATAATTAAATTTGAAAGAATTTTATAGAAATTAAGCTAACTTAATACCAGCTTGAGCGTAATCATTATCTTTACTATACTCAATCTTTCTTAATACATATCAATTATTTAAAGTTGTAAAAATTCCTTATACAAGCATTTATACAATCATTCTAAAAATTTTAAATTCAATTCAAAATAAACTTAATGAGGTAATTAATTATTTAGATCGAGTCTTCAGCAGTTCGGTTTATAATCATAAAAACCTTACAATGGTAACTAGTTAACACGCAAAATTAGTTTTAGCAAACAAGTCTCCCCTAAGTTATTCTATACTTTAGATCAAAAAATATGCTAATACACAGTATGCAACAAACTAGACGTAATTTTTTCTTCATGAATTTATAATTAAATCAATTCCAAACATTTTTTTAAATTAAGTAATTTGTTAATTCTTAAATATCTCTAAGATATTTTTTAAGATCATACCTTGTAAATTGTTGAAATAACGCAAAGAGTTTATGTAATAGAATTTATAGAATTTCTTAGTTTTTAAACGTTAAAAGCACATTAAAATTTTTGTTCTTCGCCGAATCCTATAAAAGCCTTACCATAAATTATTACAATAGCTTTTAATTCAATTTTCTAAAATCTAATGCAAATCTAAAAAATTTTGAATAGAAATGTAAAATATTTGAGAGAAGAAAGAAAATATTCCGCTAAAATGTAAAAGAATTTTACAGTGGTGATCTGTTCTGAAGAGAAAAGAATTTTTATTATTAAAGTTTTGTACAGTTAATCATATGTAAACATACTTCGAAACCGAAGTACCCGTTGATTAAATGAATTTTTTAATAGCCTATTTAATTCATCATCAGTTAATAATTAATACCATTATTGGTATGTTTACATCTAAAAATCTTCTATTTAATAGTTAAAGTTCCCACTGCATTGAAATTCTGAAGAATCCAAGGCGATATCTAAAATTTACGTTTTTCTATCACAATGTGTATGGTTTTTTAAGTATTTAATGGATCTCTTGGGAACAATCGGGAAATGTCGGTATATAATGCATTTCAACGTTTTTGAATTCCTACAAAAAGGAATATAATAGACCAATTAAAATTAATGGTCAATAATTTAACAAAACTTAGATAAGTTTGGATTAGGTAGATTGTAATCTGAATCTGAATAAGTATTATTTATCTTCATGTTTGATTTTTAAGATAATCTCTCATTATTAATCGACTATTTCCATAAAAGGAGTCGATACAAACTGTTATAAATGTTCTCTTTTTGTGTTTTTAACAACAGTTCAATCTCAATATTGCATAATTTTATTGCTACGACAATGGCACACGGTGTGTTATATATTTCTTTATTATTTTAAATGACTTCACTTCAAGTGTAGCATGTTTCAATGGATTGTTGTGAAGTATAAACCTACATTTGCATTTTCTATTAAAATTTATAGTAACTTTATTATGTAGAAAAATCGTATATGTCAGATTAATAAAGTAGAATAATTTTTCCTTGAGATTTTTTTAAAATAAGGTATGTGTATACCCTGTATTGGTATACAATACCATTTCGATAGGTGTGACAAAGAACCTTCATAGTTCGTTTATTGTTATTGTTTAAATTGATATACATAAATGATTTTGTAGTTTTACATTCTATGTGTTTTAACATATGTTTGATAATTATTTACATTACAGAAACCTGCTAGAGATCGCAATTTAATTAACATTAATTTTTATTGCCATGTAAATTTAAAAGTTTTTTAGTGACTATTTTCTATGTCTTGCATGGATGCTTATGTAGGAAATGTCATCATTTATAGCAATTGCACTCGCTTTTATAATAAAGATTAGATTTTATTACTTTTAAATCTTGGGGAACCTGTGTTCTAACGTTACGTCGTGTGCTTACTCAATAAGTAAAATCACCCCGTGACCGTGCTTAAGGGCTGTTTCTCACAAGGCACATGCTAGTGCTAGTATTCTTTTCCAACCAAATTATCATGTCTAACAACTGTACTTGATTTTTAATACATATTATAGGTAGCGGACCGCGAAAATTGTATTATTGTAATAAACGTTTGTCAAATCTCCATTGTTACCGCGATAGAAAATATAATTAGTGGATTTTTAATATCTTGATAATACGTCGTAATTTGGTTTTCGGAATATTTTATTTTATGTTTTAGTATGTAAGAAATGTGGGAATGTATGTAATTGTATTTGAGTAAAGGTTGAACAGAAAAAGGAAACGTATATTAGGGTAGAGAAACAGGTATTCTGCCGAAACTGGCGTGACGAATTGTTGAAAATTTCTATACGCGCAAAAATGTCACTGATTTAGTAATTAATTACGGCGGAACATAGCGCAAATCCAAAGGGATCTTTATTTGGTACGTTGAAACTCGAGATCTAAATATAGGGCTTGTTACGGACGAATGCATATTTTTAAAATGAAGATTTCGTTCAATAATTAATATGAAATTTTTCAACGTAATGTTTCTTGCTTTTTTAAACGAATAATTAGGGTTTTGAAAACATGTTTTTAAAGAGATTTCGTTCAATATAGTTAGTTTGAAATTTTCGGAGGAAGTGCAGTTGCGTTTGAAGGTTTGATTGAGCCGGATCGCTTTGGAGTTGATATAGTTAATTAGAAACTCCGATTGTAAGACAGTTGCGGTCTATGAAGGTTTGATTGAGCCGGATCGCTTTGATTTGTTTTAATTAGAAACTCCCATTGTAAACCGTTCGGTCTATAAATATTTGTCGTGTACCTTTTAAAAAAACTAAAACGCTAATTCGTTCTTTTCTTTTTGTGTAGGTTTAAATGTAAGCTTTTCCAAAAATAAATCTATCATTAATAATGGTTGCCTGGAGTTTAAACCGCGTACCTTAACTCGTCGTGGTGTTGTGGTAAAGTGTTTAACATAAGAGACTATATTCAAGTGTAAGTGGGTATTTTTATATAAATAAAAGATCGCAGCAAATAATTCTACAAGCCTATGTAACGTATGTAACTGAGCATTACCTTGCACTGGTATCTCATTCGCACGCGGGCTCCGTAAGCTGAGATCTGCTAAAATAATCCTTCATCACTTGGGTGTATTAACATTGTTGTTTTTTATTTATATTTACATTTGTGTAGAGGTGGGCGTGGACGAACGGGTACAGGATAAAGCTTGGTTATAATTGTAAATAGGCAATTGCCGAGTGTTTACCTACTCCCGGGTCCAGATGATCATTAAACACCTCGAATTTTATTTTTTATTGTGTTTATTGTTGTATAGATGAATGTATAACTTGAGAAAGGGACGCTCTATTTTTCTAACGCACCCAAACTTGTATATCGGTCACAATGTTATGATTTATTTACATCTTACCTTTGTAAGGCTTTGGTTTAATGAGTTTTGTTTGTGTCTTTGATTCAGTCAGTTTAATCCGAGGTGTAATTAGAATTGTTTAAATGCGAACTCTTCCTAGGTAATTAATTGTAATTATACGTATATATTTTGTGCTTCAGTAGTCACTAAACAATTCTGTACGTGTAAATTCCTTGTCTATTTTCTTTTGCCCTTGCATTGCAGTTACCTTGTTTTACCTGTGTAATTTTACTGTTGTTATATTTTATATGTACCGTAATTTGCCTTATTGTTTTACGTGCTTATTTACTTAAAGACCGGCATGATTGATTTTAAAGGGCCACATGTCTGGTATTACAATTTTTATTCTGATTTGTTATGACAAAATTGTGGGCGTGATTACGTTGTTTTTTTTATTGTGTTCATGTGTAATCTAAACTGCTTTTTATCTATTTTTTTCTTAATGTTATAATTTTGTATGCACTTTAACCTGGTTTAATGGTGTTTTGTTATATATTTAACCCGTTCATTGTTTTTTTTGTGTTATTTTATTTATTAACGTACTTGTGCAATTATTTATGAATAAAATGGGTTTTCTTTGGTTCTTTCCCGCAATACTACATTAACAGGTTGAACCATGCTTACGCAAAACTCGTTAATGTTAATTTGAGTAGTTTCATTTTTTACCGGCCCCACATGACGCAATACTTAACCTGTCTAACCTATCTAATTCAAATAGCACAACATACCTATCACTAGACGGCCAATTATTTTGATCAGATTTGAGGTTTGCAAGTAATTAGACTTGTAAATAAATTCTAATGTTTCAATTATTGCCAGGAAATAATTGAATTGGCATTATTCCGAATAAGTTCAAATTACACTTTTTCACCTGGGGACGCTACCATATTACATTTTATTGTGTATTACAGTTAGTTCTTTTAACCCTATGAGCACACTATGTGATAAGTTTCAATCGATCGAGGAAATACAGTCTTAAAAACGTTACTTCAAGCTTATTTCGTATTATATTGTACATATAGTGTATTTTTAGATCGTACAAATGACTGGTGTTTCTTTTAACATACCTGTTTACGTAAGGATGTTATCCAAACGTTACGCTTTTAACGTGTTAAACTAACTTTGGGTTTTAGAGCGACTTTGGGAATTGTTATAACTGTTGTGTAGTCAACACGCGTTGGTTTCAATTATAAGAAAGTTGGTAATATGGTGCGTGACCATTTCAATTTTAAATAAATCTAAAAATGTGATAATTTTGGAAATTTCTGATTGGCTAAAATTATCAGGTGACTCCTTTTTGGGTTTGAGTTCTTTTGAAAAGAACGCCATTTTGTGACGGCAAAAATGGAGTTATTAAAAAATAGATAAATTGAAGAGATTTTCCTCTGTAATTTTTATAAAAATTTATTTGATATAAGTTACATACAGCGTAGTGCTGGTTTTTTAAATCTCCACAGTTAGTAAACAAAAAACTATACTAAGTAATTTAGTTTTCGTTTCTACGGATATAAAGTTTCTTAACGAAAGCTTCACGTCCTGGCAGGAGATGAGTAAAAAATTGATCTTAACATTAGTATTCCTTTCCCATTGAATATTTAACTAAGTATATTCGTTATACTTCACACTCAACTCGAATCTAAAACATAGGTTTCTCTAGATTTGCCTTTCCGTTGGCTATTACCGTCCTTCGTCTAGGCAAGCGTTCTTCCGAATAATGGTATAACTTAGAAATGGTCTCCGATAACTAAGTCGAAGGTACGTTTTGGGTGTTTCTTATATTTTATACACAAGCAACAACCTGGCAAGTTTCTTTTATTGGTATTCCTTCATGACGAAGCTCTCGCTGTATACACATGTTTTAATTAACCAGAGAAGTACTTGAAGAGAGGCTCGTTACCATAACGATTTACAGTTATAAATATACCGCTGTACTTTAAATTCATGTGTGTGACTATTTTTCGCTAGAACATTGAATGGTATTATCTAACGAGGTTATGTACCTGTAACCGTAAATGTTTAGTTAAGCTTTAGTGACAATTTACTAAGCTATACTCACACAAGTGCTCATTTCTTACAGTTGCTAAGAGTTCTAGCTTACGCTTTTTATATATGCTTACAGAGATAGTAGCAAACTAAGCCTTTCTGTTTGCTGTGTGAAAATGTACGCTTCATTTTTTTTTTGGTACTGTTAATTAAACTTAAATTGATTTGTGTGTTTAAGAAAAACGCAATCGTAGACATCTAGCTAAAGGAAAAGGCAACGTATTTCATTCTCTGCTCGAGCTTCCCGAGCTCCTTCAGCCGCTATCATGGATTACCAGCACACATACATACATTACGTACACATGCATGGTGGGATTAACGATGTGTGTGGTCAGGATAGCATTGGAAGGAACAAGGAAGACCGTAACGGGAATCGAACCCATTACCTCCTGAATGCTAAGCAGGTCGTGTCACCAGCTTAGCTTTCGGGAGGTAATGGGTTCGATTCCCGTTACCGTCTACCTTGTATGAGGTTCTTTCAGGGGGTTTTCCTCATACACATGTAGTGGCATGGTCACTGCGTATATGCACACCATGTGCTAAAATATGCAGGTTATTTATATCGGGTATAAAATTACTGCTCGTTTTAATTAAAACTGATACCCCAGTTTTAAGGAGAGCTCTTCGCAGAACTACGTTTTATTGCTTATTTGATTTTGATTATGTGTTGTGTGTTTGATTTCTAGGATCAACGCTGGATGCTGCATGACCGTTTTGGGTTTTGAGTATTGTATAGTATTTATTTTTTGGGGTTATATTACAGGTATAGCACTATCCAAAAGGTAAGTGTGTTCCTATTACAACGTTTGGTTAAATAGATATTTCCGACAAAGAATTTTCTAAATTTTATTTACAAACCGTATAGCTGCCCCACAAATTGTGTAAGTATTTAGTATTATTTATAAACTGCTACATCTTAATTTAACAAAGTTTATTCAAAATTTTAGATATTAACAATTCATTTTGTGTATACATATCACACTTAAAACTAATTATAATAATAAATGTGTATTGTGTTGTATTGGTGGTACGCTGCTCAGGAATCTTCTTCCTACTCAGCGCGTGGATTGTGGAGTTGTTGGGTTGTGGGTCTTATGGATTGCCTGTTGACAGTGTTGTGCTCAGCATTGTTGGTCGTTCGTAAAAAAAAGATGTGTTGCGGAGATGTGGTGTTGTTGGATGTTGGAGATGTGGACTGTCCTGTTGTCGCTCGGTTGTGGCTGGTTGCTGATGCCCTGCCTATCTGAAATAATAGAAACTTGTATTAGTTGTGTGAAACTTGTCGGTTTTAACAGAACAGAATAAATTAAATTGTCGATACTATATACTTATCTGGGGAACCAGACTTCGCTCCAGACCTTTGTATGATTACCCTAAAAGGGCAACCACCTCTGAACCGTGCGTGAGGATTACTCCCCACAGGTCCATCGCATTTTGCGCCTGAACGAGCGCCGCTGCCACCTTACGGATGACAGGTAGAGCCTTCTCCATATCGAGACCTCCTAGGAGGCCCAATATGGCGTCGAACCCTAAGGCGGAATGGGCAGGCGGGGTAACGACAGCGGCGGGAGCCGTTCTCGGTACTTCTGCTTTCTCAATCTTGCCTGCTGTCGCTCGGGCGTAACTGACGCCAGTCTGGGTTGAAGAATGCGCCCCCGTCGGCAGTGTCCTCTTCGGTGTCTGATGTACTTCCGTCTTCTTCCGTTGCGGAGGTCGAGGGAACTTCGGGCATCCCCTGTAGCTGGCGGGGCGGTCCCCACCGCAGTTAACACACTTTGCCCGGTCTGTACGGGGTTTTGTTCATTCACTGCAGTAGTAATCGCCGGCGTACTTAACACAGCGTGCTGCCGCCCTGCTGCAACGCTGTGCGTGACGGAAACCTTGACACCGGTGACACTGCCCGATGCCGGATTTCCGCCGCCAATCCTCGACGGCGACTCGGAGGCGGGCGACGTGCTGCACCTCCCGGATCTTCTTCCTGTCGTCCTCGGACGGCAACTCCACCATCACGAGTGGGATCGGGCGTCTTCGCTGCTTCGTCCTGAAAACAGAGAGAGCATTAACACCTTGCGTTTTTAGCTCTGAGCTAACGTCGACCTCGGATAGCTCTACGGGCACGCCGCGTATCACCACCTTAGCAAATCGCTCGATCTTTGCCTGGTAGGTGTGGTACGGAGTACCACACCTATCCATATACCTAATCAGCCTGTCTCGGTCCTGGAGTGAGGCAGGCTGAATCCGGATTCCCTCGCTGAAGGCCTTGGCCTTCGTGAAGGCAATCCGCTGTCGGTAAATTTCTCGGGATAACGTGATCCAGTTCTCCTTCTAACGAAAGATTACCGGAGGCACCTTCTCCTTGGCGACTTCTCTTGCTGCCTGCTCCATCGCTGCAGGGCTGTCCGTGTAGGGTTCGAGGGCCTCGAACCCGTTGTCGGTAGGCGGCGGCGTAGGCTGGCGAACCTTCGGCGTCTTCTTCTGTGTCCTGAAGTAGTCGTCGGTGGATCCCTGGCTCTGGTTTTCTCGGATCGGTGCGGGTTATGCGGCGGCGGACGTCGTCGGAGCCGTTAGTGGGGCCACCACTAACGGGGCGACGTCTGTCGGCAGCGTCTTCTTCGGTTTTCTCCTCTTCTGTCGCTGTGGAGATGGTAGGCGGCTGGGTATGGCGGATCCCATACCAAATCGGTTCGTCGGTGATCGGTGTCCCTCCGAAGTTGATCCAGACCCCGTCGTCGTCGTCATCTTCACACAATCTGCGCGGCATCGTGATAAAGACGCGGGCAAATTGTTATTTTTTGAGAATTTATTTAGCTTAAGCTAAATTGTCGAGTACTCGGAGAGCTAGGTAGAGGCTTACGTTTCCATATTATTGGGGCTGTAGCTAGATTGTGTTATTAATTATAATTTATAAGTTTGGATGTAACAGCATGGTTTAACAGTTCAGGAATTAAAATAAAAGACACAATACCATTGGTGTAACTTTTGCGTTAAATTATTATTTTATTTACGTACGTTTCGGGAATTTATAAGCCACCTACACCAATTCCCATCATCAGAACATTAGGAGTAGTACCCCGACACTTGTTTCCGCCATCTTGGATTTTGACGTCACAAGACCGCCCACGTGGGGGGCCGGGTTTTCCACCCTTATTTTTACTCGCTTACGTGTACGACGTATTTTTTCATCCCTATTTTTACACACCCGCGTGTGAGACTGTATTTTCATCCCTTTTTCATCCCTAATTATTTTTGCACATCCACGTGTGAGACCGTATTTTCAACCCTTGTATCCCTAATTATTTTTACATACACCCATGTGGGGGACCGTATTTTCAACCTTTCTTTTTATCCCTAATTATGTTTACTCGCTTACGTATAGGACGTGTATTTTCATCCCTTATTTTTAATAAAACTTATGAGACCGATTAAAAGTTGTCACCTAAACATATGGCAACACTGTTTTGGATTTTGACGTCACTTCCGGTTTTACACGCCCACGTGGGGGACGTACATTTCAACCCTGACAGTATTTTCAACCTTTTTGTCTGTATTAAGAGCCCTTTTGATGGGGAGCCCCTAAAGGATAGGCAAATGGATGCGCATGTAGGATCGTATTTTTTACCTATTTTTAAGGGTTAATAAACGGTAGGATCCTCGAGTAAATCTACAGTGAGAGATTTACTCGAGGATGCAGGTAACCTTTAGACATTGTGCGAATATAGTTCTGTAATAGAAGCCGACGCGCGCATCTCGCTCTCTCTCTCTCTCTCTCTCTCTCTCTCCTCTCTCTCTCTCTCTCTCTCTCTCTCTCTCTCTTAGTTAGAGACAGGTGTTACAATGTGTTAAGTAGACCTCAATCTAAACAATATAGAATAAGTTACTCTAAGCGACGGAGAATTGAAAACTTTGATACTCTTCCATTCGGGTATAAAGACTAAATAATAAAACAGATAAACAGAGAGAATCATTTTGTTTATAGACTCCAAATCCCTGTCTTAATTCACCCGGCAGCTTTGCGTGTTTTTTGTTTTGTGTGTCTTCGTTTTTTCGTGTTTGTGCGTTTGTATGTTTGCAGTTTTCGTGTTTGCGAATTTTCGTTTCCGACTTTCGTGTTTCCGAGTTTGTGTTTGCGGGTTTTCGTGATTTCGTATTTGCTTGTTTTCGTCAAGACTTGCACCTTGTTTTTGAAATAGACAAATGGCTTGCGTGTAAATAGTTGTGTGTTTGTGTTTGTTATTTTTCGTGTTTGCGATTTTCGTTTTCGTTTTTGTGTTTGTGAATTTGTGTGTTTACGAATTTTCGTGTTTGCGAATTTTCGTTTTCGTTTTTCGTATTTGCGATTTTTCGTTTTTCGTGTTTGCGGATTTTTCGTTTCATTTTTCATGTTTTCCGATTTTTCGTGTTTGCGAAATTTTCGTTTTTCATTTTGGTGTTTGCGATTTTTCGTATGCGAATTTTTCCTTTTTCATTTTTCGTGTTTGCGATTTTTTCGTGATTGCGTTTTTCGTACTTTGAGCGTTTGTGTGTTTGTTATTTTTTCGTGTTTGCGATTTTCGTTTTCGTTTTCGTGTTTGCGATTTTCGTTTTCGTATGCGAATTTTCGTTTTCATTTTTCGTGTTTGCGATTTTCGTGTTTGCGAATTTTCGTACTTTTGCATTTGTGTGTTTATTTTTCGTGTTTGCGGTCCACGTTTTTCGTACTCTGCGCGTTTGTGTATTTGTTATTTTCGTGTTTGCAATTTTCGTTTCATTTTCGTGTTTGCGCTTTTCTTGTTTGCGAATTTTCGTTTTCGTTTTCGTGTTTGCGATTTTCGTTTTCGTGTTTGCGAATTTTTCGTTTTCGTTTTCGTGTTTACGATTTTCATGTTTGCGAATTTTCGTTTCGTTTTCGTGTTTGCGATTTTCGTGTTTGCGAACTTTTCGTTTTTCATTTTTCGTGGTTGTGTGCTTGTATGTTTTCGCGTGTTTGTATGTTTATATGTACTTGTGCTTGCGCTTGTGCTTGTACTTGTGATTGTGCTTGTGTTGATTCTTGTGTTTGTGCTTGTTGTTGTGTTAGTGTTTTTGTAAAGCTAACTTTCACTGGAGACAATTTAGAATACAATCTCCGATGCAGGACCAACCCCTAGTCTAACCCAGACCAAATCCGATCTCCCCAAGACTAAAATACGACCCATACAAGGACATTAAACTATGCGAAAAAATGGTATTATAAAAAATACTTTGTTATACATAATTGATATTGTTTCTTGTTGTACACGAGATTAATTTGGTAGTAATTACCTTGAGCGACAACTAGTTTTAATTATGACCGATAATTAAAGCAAAAAGGATTGCGACACATTGTGACTCATATTTAAAACCAAAATATATTGCATGTAAATGATACGTATTAAAAGGTAAATAAATAAAAGCGACATTCCTTAATTTTCGATGATTACTATTGCTGTAAGCGGATTAACAAATTAGTTAATTACACGTTTTATTTTTAAAACAATTTCATTTTAAAATATATTCAAATGAATTTTCAAACAGGTAGAGGACCACAATCTATAGATGGGGATTAAAAGGAACCTAATAATTTAATAACAACAATTATGCAATCTCCTTTGATAAAAATCAATGCAGAACCCTACTAAATTTAATATAAAAACACATATTAAATAGTCGTTAGACCGGACATTCACATTGTATGACAACAGGGTAATTAACTGATTATGCAATATCATTAACTGTTTGTTATCGTTATAGAATTTAATAGTGTATTTAAATCAACGTATACGTTACCTTTACCTTGATTAGCTTCTTTTAATACCAAAAAACATCCTACCGTTTATTAACCCTTAAAAATAGGCAAAAAATACGATCCTACATGCGCATCCATTTGCCTATCCTTTAGGGGCTCCCCATCAAAAGGGCTCTTAATACAGACAAAAAGGTTGAAAATACTGTCAGGGTTGAAATGTACGTCCCCCACGTGGGCGTGTAAAACCGGAAGTGACGTCAAAATCCAAAACAGTGTTGCCATATGTTTAGGTGACAACTTTTAATCGGTCTCATAAGTTTTATAAAAATAAGGGATGAAAATACACGTCCTATACGTAAGCGAGTAAACATAATTAGGGATAAAAAGAAAGGTTGAAAATACGGTCCCACACATGGGTGTATGTAAAAAATAATTAGGGATACAAGGGTTGAAAATACGGTCTCACACGTGGATGTGCAAAAATAATTAGGGATGAAAAAGGGATGAAAATACAGTCTCACACGCGGGTGTGTAAAAATAGGGATGAAAAAATACGTCGTACACGTAAGCGAGTAAAAATAAGGGTGGAAAACCCGGCCCCCCACGTGGGCGGTCTTGTGACGTCAAAATCCAAGATGGCGGAAACAAGTGTCGGGGTACTACTATTAGGGTAAGTTTCACCACAGCAGCCATGCTTTCATTTCATAATCAGTCATCCATTACAATTTTTAATTTTACCATAAAAACGGGAACCTTTAAAACCCCCATAATGAAATATTAATTTACAATTAACAATTACTAAATTATTTTTATGAACGCGTGCGAACACAACAGAATGTCAGACATAAAAATGACAATTTGCATTATCAATAGAAATACCCAATATTTACTGAACGTTAAACACTAACTCATAAATCTAAAACTCTACAGCTTCGAAAATGAGTTAAACGACTATATGTTACTAATTAGGTTAAAATCTATATTGCTTAAATTGTTAATGTGAGTTTAATGGTTAGTTGAATCACGTTTTTGGATATAACACATTATTAAAAATAATCTTTTGCATGATATATTGTTCATATGCTAGTAGTTCTTTATTGTCGAAATTGAAAGCATGTCCATAGTTGAGGTAGTCTAAGAGCTGTGTTATTACGTTTATTTTTAATAGAATATACATGTTGAGAAATTATTTTCGGAATAAATTGTGAAGTTTGACCAATGTAAGCCTTTGAACAATTTTTACAATTCATTTTATAAAATAAATTCGATTTATCACTATCAGGTACCTTAGTTTTAAGTTTGGAGTGAAAGGATTTAATAGTACTGAAATTTTTAAATGTTATACGACTTTTATTTTGTGTTTTATTCAGTATACCTGATAGTGATAAATCGAATTTACTTTATAAAAATTGGTCAAACTTCACAATTTATTAAGAAAAGAATTTCTTAGCTGATTTTAGGGGGTTAAAATAAGGGGAAGTATGCCCTAATCTGCCATTTCATGGTGGTATTTATCAATTTAAATTAAATTGTTCTTACTTAATGATTATTAGATTCTTCGTCATTGGTTAGTTCAAAATTGGAAATAAGGTTAAAATGTTACTCTGTAAATTGTATTCTTTTAGATTTTTAACTTTTAAATTTTACTATAATCACAATGTTCTAATGATGGAAATTGATATAGGTGCCTTATACATTCCTGAACCGTACGTCACAAAATTTAGCAAATAGAACGATAATTTAACACAAAAGTTACACTAAAAGTACTGCATTTTTTATTTTCGTTCCTGAACTGTTACACCATGATGTTACATCCAAACCTATAAATAATAATAATATAGTTCCTGAAGTACAAATATTATATTGTATATAGCTTTAACGAAACCACCGATTTGGGGTATAAATTTATGTTCACATGAAACTGGGTTGTGTTAAACTACCAGTAATTGTTTCTTTATCACTGCGGTTTAGGAGTAAACTCTTATTCGGACCCATTCCCTTCTTAGAGTGTGTCCAACCTTATTTTAACTGTATCGTACCTCTTCCTGTGTCGTAGCCCTTTTCTTGGTCTAAGGGCGATATAAAAATAAATCAAGTGGTGCCCTTTTAAAACTTTCTGTGTATCTACGCCAGCCACACGCCCACGCATCCACGTGCCTAACCGCCGGACTGAGCTTCCGACCTAATCCCTATTTATTGTTACGCACACCTTTTATTTTTGCTACAACCATACTTTTGTGCATGTGATACGCTACTGATAGTAGAACGTACCGTACAATGTTATTTATGGTGCTGTTTGAACATATAATACGCAATCGTTTAAGAAATTAGGTATTAAATGATAGATTTTGTACACCCCTGCTACTGTATATCTTAGGTAGCGTGTGATATCGTATATTTAACTTTAAGTGTTACGCAAATTTTACAGATATGTTTAAAATATTCATTTTTGTTTTAATAATACGTTGAGTAATTCATTAAATAAGTTTGCATTAAAACAGAATTTAGATATACATGTTATTGCAGAATTTAGATTTTTGTAAAAGTGTTGAAGAACAAGCGCCTTTGAAATTTACCAAATTTTGCAAAATTACACTAAACCCAATTGTAGGAGTAATATTTTTTTAATTCTTGTTTAACTATCAGATTAATTTACTTTAATTACAGAAATGATGGTTTCGTATTAATTCAGTAATTTTCTGTGTGAATATAAAATGGCTGATTTGTCAATGCTTTGCAACGCAGTGAATTAAAACTTTTACATATTTGAAATAATATTCAATTGTGACAATTTTAAAATTATGGCAGGTTAAACCTTTAACGATAAGAGAATGTAAGGGAAATTATAAAAAGGAGGAATTAGTGTTTTTTACGATTTAAATTTTGACTTTCGTGCGTAAAAAGTATTAGAGAGGGTTGATGATTTGGATTGAAACAAATATGCTAGCGGAGTAAAACCGCAGCAAAACCAAACATTTTGGCGCTAGCTTGATGTGTAAAGATTCGCGCGTTTGAATAGCCGATACCAAGTGGTTCCATTTATTTAAATACTACCGTGACACGTGCGAGTTAAGAATTAAAAAGACGTTATATAGTAAAATAGGCATTTGCCATAATGAAGGTTATTTAAGTATAAAATCACTTAAAATTTAATTAATTTACGTGCTTTAAGCAAATTCCTAAATGGTCAAGAAAACTGTACGCCAATTAAATTGATATGCAACGTTTTGTTTTCGTAACTGAACGACTCAGTTTGTTTTTATGGACATTAACAGTAGACAGTTTTAAAGTAATGCTTTTAAATAAAAGTCGAACTTGCAGATTGCATTAAAGTTTAATAAAGTTAAGAATTTACATAAGTGTAAAATAAATTTTATTTTGTGTTCAATTACCGCTAATTAAATTACCAAATCGGATAATTGAATAACGAAAACTTTACGTGCTTGCTGTTTTTAAACAAAATATAAAACAACGTTGTGTTATCAAGGACAATTAAGGATATTATGGGAATAAAGTATACCTAAACAGTTACGAATATATTTTCTCACGTTTGGTAAACAGTGTTGTACTATATTGGTAAACAAAAAGGATTGATTCCACTGGAGATCTCCTACAAGTAAAGTAGTGTTCATTTAAGAACTATTGCGTATTTATTAATTTATAATTTATAATAGAAGCGTTCGATATCAATTAACTCAGTCATTTGGCGACTAGAATAACAATAATTAGTAGGTACAGAATTAAGATTATGATTTTGATTGTATAAAGGTGTAATTACAATTTAATTATTTTAAATAGATTTTATTGAATTTAATAACGTCTTATATTGAGGGATGTTGACCCTCTGTATTAACGATTATGTGCTTGGGTTGATGAAATTAAAGTTACTTTGTGGTGAATTCAATTTATTGGAATTTGAACTTATTAGGTAAAATCAGTCAATTATTTGGAAAATGATTAAGGAACATTATTTGATGACACAATCTAATATTTGAGGATTTTATGTGTTAACTTGACGTAATCTTCAAGATAACGCATTTGAAATTTGACAATTGAAAGCTTATATTAACGTAATGAAATTTAGTATATTTACTGATGAACTAAATTTAGATATATAGGGTTAGAGTTTATTGGTTTGGACAATTATTGTAATTAGAGTTAATGTATGAGAGTATAGTAATCACATTGGTTGCTTAATGGCTTAGAGCAGATACAGAAACGTAATTAATTATCGCAATATATTGGAAAAGCTTTATTGTTGGGTTTTGCGTTCATAGTGTGTGGTCCGTAGTAGCAGCTGTGAGTTCTAGTCTGCGTCTATTACCATGTTTTCATTATAAATACTTAGATATTATGTCAAACTAGAATCATAAGACTAATGTTTTTTTCATGACGGTTATTTACCCTACGAGATGATTGTAGGAGTTAGGGAAGATATTAAGCTGGAGTGGCTTGAATTATTGATGGCAAGGGTCCTAACGTCGTTTTATTACAGTGTTTGTACTGTTTGTTGAGCAGTTCAGGCCAGGGTGCAGTAATTGCTCAAGATGGTTCGGAAAGTCATAGTAAAGAAACTTTCTCACTACGCAGAGCATAATCATATTGCGTTTGTAACATTAACATTGTGTACCATAGGTGTTTTGTAACTGTGGTTTCATATCGGTTGAGTTGGTCGGCCTATTTCTACAGTTTTCGCATTTATAGCGCAACGTTTCGGTAGTGGACTCTACTTCCGTCGTCAGGCTTAGTCCTGAGAAGGGCCGTTTTGCACTTGAAACAAATTCATATGTTAAAGTGTTTTCCCAAGCACTTGATTACTTTCAGATTCGAACTTTGGTACCTTTCAGTTACAAATCTGACACCTTTACTTCTGAGCCACCGAGTAATCCAATAATTGGTAGCCGATCAACTCAACTAAAGTTAACACTTTGCTTTAAACTTGGTTTGTTGGTTTTTAATGTTTTTGGGTCACTGGCCTCACTCTAGGTTCAGTAATACGTTTATGGAAAGTAACGTTTAAGTATGAAATAATTAGCTAATGACATTCGTAGTGTACAATCTTTTCGAGGAGCTCTACAGTGTGTTAATGTTTCTATCAAAAATTCAGTGTAGGTTGATAACAGTTGAAACTATTCAGTTGGTTTTGCAGAGGGACAAAAGTACAACATTTTTATGGATCAGCAATGAAAAAATTATTTATGCAAAAGAGCGAAAACAGGCTTAATTTTTATTTTTCGGTTCAGTAAAGGTAACTAAAAATTAACTATTGCGTACTGCTAAAATGCATTATATTCTTAAATTCATTGGGAAACCGAACCTGCCGAGAGTAGACGAGAATATAATACTGAAACTTAGTTAAGAGATTGAGATACTAATTAAAAAGGAATTTTAGAACATTCTAGAGACTAGAATTTCACAATCATGAATAATCTTTATATTAGCATTATTAGTAACTAATGGCAACAAGCGACCGGATGTATGAGTCATCGTTGTATCAGAGAGATGACCTTGTCTAGATATTTATATTTCTGGAATTATCTAGAACATCTGTATTTCATATATAAAGTAAACGTTAAGTAGAGGGGATCAGTGCCTGACTCATACGAGTTTCACAGTGAGTGTTAATATATATGGTGTAGGTCCAGGGTGTGTTTCAAAATGTTACAAGTGCGATACCGGTCTAATATCATTCGTATTCTTTCATAGGACATTGTTTCATTATTCATTTTTATTTACTAGCTTTTTTAGTTCGTTTGTTAAATTGGCAATATATTGTGTAATTAGTTTAGTGAACTATGCAGGTATGAGTAATTTAAGTTCCTTGGCAAATTTCTTAAACAGAAGAAAATTCTATGAAAATGAAGATCCACATCAAGCTCATTTGCCGGTGACGCAGAGGCCAGATGAATTTAATAAAAATGAAAAAGTCAGTCACTGTAGTAATACTAACAATACTGCCGTCAGTGCCATCCAGAGCAAGCATTTAGAGAATCAGAAAGATATTGGGGATTTTATAAATAAATTCGTTCCAGAAAAAGTAAATACAATAGAATCGCTTTGGGTTCCACCACCATCATACACGTTCCCTTTAATTGATAAAAAACTGAAACTGCTGTTTCAATATAATTGGTTGGCAGAGTTTAACTGGCATTGTTATTCCGCTAAAGAAGAAGGCACATTCTGTAAATACTGTGTATTCTTTGCTACAATTGGGAGCCAGGCTTTGAGTGCCTTGGTTAAAGTAAAAATGGTTAACTGGGAAAAAGCCAAAGAAGTGAGTATTTTTTAAGAAAGAGCTAACTCATACCCATAAGACGGTTTCACAAGTTTACATTCTTGTTATTGCTGCGAATAAGTTAACTACTATCAGTCTGTACGTATGTAGCTTCCGTGTTGTGTAGCTAAAAAGTCGTTGTATTTGCCAAAAATAAAATAGAAACTACTGGTAGTTTGTAAAAAGATTCTCTAATTTTGTTACATTTGTAGATATTCCATGCGCATTAAAGCCGAATTTCATAAAGATTCATTTTATGCTTATGAACATTTAGTCAAAATACAAAGCGGGATTCAAGAGAGTGTGGTAGATTTAATTGATGAAACGTAGCACAAAATCGAGCTAAAATCAAGCCAATAATAGACGTTTGTGGCCGGCAAGAAATGTCCACTCGGGGCATATAGATTTTGGGGAACTTAAATTAGATGATACTTCTGTCAACGAAGGCAATTTTCGTGAAATTTTAAAATACAGAGCTTAGGGTGATGAATTATTAAGAGACATTACTAGAAACATCAAGCAAAAGAGAGACATATGTTAGCCCAATAATCCAAAATGAAATTATAGACAACATAAACAGTGTTATGCTAAATAAACTTGTAACAATAGTAAATGAGGTGGGGGAGTTGTATGTTTTAATAGACGAAACACATTTCAACAGAAGAGCTAGTAACTCTATGTGCGATCAGTAAATACAAAATTCATGAAGCTGTCTTACAATTTGTTGTGGTTGAAAATTTAACAGGCAAGCTTGAGTTTACTTGAGTTCGTCAAACTTAATTATCAACAAAATGTTGGGTTAGTTATAAATAACCTTGTAAGCCAGGGATAGATGAAGCGAGTAATATGGCCGGACAATTTAATGGCGCTTGTTCGTCGCAATTGCCCTAAAGCCGTATACGTACACTGTGTTGCCCACTCTTTGACTTTAGCAGTTTCAGAGGCTTGCGAGGTACAACAGATAAGAAATTGTCTTAGTATCATTGAAAGATCGTATGACATTTTTAATACACCAAAACGAAAAAAATGTCCTCTTAAAAATATTGAAGAATCTGTTAAAAACACTTCCGCGAAAACCCTCAAACGATATGTGCAACACGTTAGACTTGAAAATGCGAAGCAGTACAGGATTTCTTAGAACTATTTAATTGTGTCATAGAAAGCTTAGAAGAAATTTCTCATTGGAACGATTCTGGTGATGCACCTATGTTACAAAATAGTCTCCACGATTATGAATTTTTTATTGCACTTCAAGTCATCGATCAAATATTTAGTTTTGGATTGCACGCACGCACTAACGCATTCACCCACCCACCCACACTCACACGTACACGGGATACAGACGTGGGAATGGATACGGACACAGACACAGATAGGCACAGACACCTATATATTTACATGTAGGTTGAAAGGTAAAAATTAAAAGAACGACAATCAAATAATACTCGTTAGACAGTTGGGAGCTTGCGGACGTATATACTTGTTTTATCAAAATCAAAATTGCTTACTGGAATATGTTTGAATTTCTATTACCAAGATGTATTATTTACAAAAACTTTATTGGAAACTTAATAATTTCAATAGGTTGAATTTAAAAACTAATGTTATCTGGTAACCTTGATTCAGAATGTATTAAGGGGGACTCAATAGATAGTTAGACAATACATCAAACCCCCATAAGAGCAATGTTAAAAACGTTGTTAGGAAGTTATCTGAAACTTTAGAGAGACGCGTCAAAATAGCCCCGAAACCTTCCTAAATGTTTTAATATAGGGTTTTTTAAATTTTAATTTCTAGAATTTTTTATGGAATTTTTTTCCTAGTAGTGATTCAATTTTTATAACTGAGCCATATATATTCAGTCAGGTTTTTCGAACTGTTAAAATTTTGAAAAAGTTGTAGATTTATAATTTACTATTTAAAACACTATAAAAACGATAAATGTTCTGATGTCAATAAGGTAGAAATCTTATTAGAAAATATAGCAGCATGGTCTGCTCATTAAATGACCCGGGGGCACAAAGATCTTCAGGTATTCCTTAGCAGGTACCTATTTCTATTGAAACACAAACGTAATCGGATTAACTTTGAATCCTTCAAACTATTATTTAAATTAAAACAACGAAAATGGTATGTACTTTATGTATGCAACTTATTAAATTGTAATGTATTCGTGTCAGTAAAAATTAAAATAAAACAATTAATTATTCTATTTATTTATTTTGTATCAAAGAAAAAACAAAGTTTTCTGAAATATTGTGAACAAATTATAGAGGTGAACAAACAAAACAATTTAAAATTTAATTGGTCATATGTACAGTTCGAAGATTTAAAATACGTCATCTCCGTGGATAAAGACCGGTAATAAAGACTTATACTACAATTCTAATAATCTTTTTACCATATAATCCTCCCAAAATGTATCATCCCTATAAAAAACAAAACATATTGTCTCATTTAATGTTCAAAACATTTATTGTTACTACGTACCTTTCAATTTCTTCAACATGGATTCCTGTTGTAGTGTTGACAATAAAGTAGCATTTGACTCGTTTGGTAATATGTAAAATTCCTTGCACCTGATAATAATAATTATGGTTCCTATTCAATTTAAATTTGTTGTTTTCAGAATCTACAACACAATAATTAATTAAATTTACCTTACATGTCTCCACAGGATCAATGTCGCCGCTTTTGAAAAAATGACGGGCCGTACGGGGAAGTTTGTGTTAAATGTTTGTATACACTATTGCTTCCGTCGCCAATCAATTGGCCATAAATTAGGTTATGCCATGAAATTGATTCTGCAAATCCTTCGCAAATAATACCAGATTCCATTGCAGTGGAAGTCTTAGTCCACTTCCGGAAACATTCGTGATCATCCACATCATGGCACACAAACAACAATATTTATTTTTTACACCCACATACAACATCTTTTTTGATTTAGCCCCGATTATGGATGCCTGAAAAAATCCTTTATAATAAAAAAAAAATATTTCATTACAACTTACAACTCCAGAAAGTGCAGAATAGTTTCTACGATAAGATCTTTTCCCCCAAGCTCCGTCTGCCATCACTGATATAATTGGAATGTTACTAATGTTGCTCATTAAGTGTTGGTTTAAATTATGGACCGAAGGTAAAATGCTGCTGTCTTATTTTAAATATGTATCGTTAGACATCTAAGGCATATCCATTGCTGCAACAAGCTCACCTAATTGGGTATATCTAATCTCAATTGATACAGCATCAATAACGGCAGCACGGTTTGTTGAACAAAAGAAGCATCAGTGCCACAAACCCTTACCACATCTGTCTTTCCGCACATATTACATTTAAATGTAAACGTACTTTCTAATCCTTCTATCTTCCCTAATATAACATCCTTATCAAAAAAGGAACAACCAAAACCAACGTGTTTTAGTGATTTCCTCACATTTAAGAAATATTTTATATCTATGAACCTTCGGCCTAATAACTTGTATTTCTGAGTGGCATCTGATTCTGTATCGTTTTCCAGCAATAACGAAGCATCTGAACTGTCTTCATCAAAAGAAACATCAAATTCGTCTTCGGGTTCAGTACCTTCTTGACAATTATCAGCATCGGACACCAAAAAGTCTTCATCATTATGATGAAAGCTGATGCTACAAGGTTCGTATTCCGAAGGAGGGTGGATGTATGCTTCTGTTGAAATCTTACCCAATTTCCTATAAAAGGAATTTATAAATAAATTATAATTTCTTTATTTATAATAATTACAGGACATTTTAATAAATGATAAAAAGGGAATATTTCAATAAAATAAGATTGTGTATAGGTAGTTAGGCTTCTATCGCCCTTTTAATATCACACTTCTTCTTGGAACACTTTTTTTGCTTTAGGCATTTTTAGACTCAATCACAAATTTACAACTGGTGTTTGATCGATGAGTATCGTTTGCTAAATGCTAGTACACTGATAGCAATCCCGTAATTGTCTACATTTTATTAGACTATTTGAGGAATAACAATAATCAATATGTAATTACGCGATATACTTAGAGTTAATTGAAGGGAAAGTTATTTAGCCATTTTCTACATCTAATTATATTACCTATATCTCTTTAAATTTAACATTGGGTAATGAACTAATTACATAATAATAGGAATTTGTTGTTATACAATTTATTTACATACCACTTTATGTTGATTACGTGTAATTAAACAAAAGGATGGAGTTGACGTACCTTTATAATAAAATAAAAGTGACATTAGTTTTAAAAATTTTTATAAAAAATAAAAAAAAATTCCATTTTATTACAAGTTACTTTAGTGTTCATGTCTTCTGCAAATTAGTGAAAAAATAATAAATTATTCTGAATATTGATTTAATCCCTCATCTTGCCTGTGGCAGATAAGTATTCAGGTAAAACTTTGAAAAACTTTCACTCCGCTACATTAGGGAGTGCTATGATCGATTTATATTTTGTCAAGCTATCTAGAAGGGCCTTAAGTAATACAAAAGGAAATTATAATTGTATGTTATTATGAAATGCATAATTAGCAGGAAAACGTTGTAACCAAAAGTTGTTATCATGTTATAAATCGTCAGTGAGAATTGAGAGTCTCTGTCTGTCCCAAAACGTAACTTTCTCTAATGCAATATTAAAGCTTTTCATAAGCAGAACTTCCATTTTTTTTTTAATTTTGTTCGTAATATTAACAATCTTAGAAGCGTTAAACACTTATGAAGACAATTAACACTCTTCTACCGTGATCTGGTCACTATGTGCATTTTCCATTCAGCTTCTATTCATCTCATTTTTTACTCTTAAAAAGGTGCATTATTTAAGTTACATTTTAAGCAATTTAAACATAGAATACGTTAACACTGCCAAAGCATTGGAAAGTGTTGTGAATATTTGACTCATTATTTTGGATGTAAGATTCTATTAAAAAGTTTAACAAGACTATTTTGTAAAATCTTTTTTAACCCTTAGTCTACCATCGGTACTTTTAGGTACCGCAGATTTCGATATCCCCCAAATACCAAACCCATTAAACAACGAAAATGCAAATTTTTTTAAAGATTTAGTTACCTGTTTATGCATTAAAATCATCAAGAAAAATAGTTTTACAAAAAAATAATGTTTTGATCTACTTATTGAAGTGGCACTTATAAGTACCGTTGGTACTTGAGCACCCCGGTGTTATGCCATAAATACAATTTTTTTTATAAGTATAGTAAATACAAAGAAAAAATAAAAGTTAAAAATATACATTACAATACATCATGGTATTGAGCAAAACAATTCTTTTTTCATTTATACATAAAAATGTTCCACACATAGTGCATTTTGAATGCGGCCTGGATTTAACGCCTTGCGCGCTGCACATTTCACAACGTCCTCTATTTGCAACAAAGGTAGGCCAATGGCTTCCCCTATGGCGAAGACGTATATCGGACGTAACACTATAATTATACCTCCTCTTCGAAGCTGTTGGTGTGGACGAGGATGGTTGCTTTTTATTTGTTGCGACACACATTGATGCTCCGCAAAGACCGGTTGCTATGGTTCTACGGAATTGAAATAATGATGTCACAGACTCTCTCATTCGATGTTTCGAAATGACATATGCGTTAACAAACGTAATTTCCAACAACCCCCAAAAAATTTGTTGCCACCACTTCTTCGATCTGCGATCAATTCCATAACATTGTCTCAAACGGTCGTGGTAATCTACCCCACCCATACATTCATTATAATACTTTATTGCTACAGGGCATTTAACAATAGTATTGGTACCATCTCGCAATTTTCTTTTTAACTCTACCACTTCTGATCCATGGGAGCAGGACACCATATTCACAATTTTATTATCGTTCCATTTATAATAAGTAACGTCTGTATTTGACGTACAATGATCAAAGTCTCCTCGCTTTTTTTCAGTGTTTTATCAGTAGCAATATTCTTTGGGACTCCCTTTCGATTGCTCCTAATTGTACCGCACGCATACGTTCCTTCCAATTTTAGTTTTTCTAGCAACTTTACTGTTGTGAAAAAATTGTCAAAATATATTCTTTTTCCAATCCTGTTGACTCAGATAGAGAACAACTCTCTCACCCTAACCGTAATGTTGATACTTCTTATCAACAGATTCATTCTTGCCTTGATAAATCTCAAATTTTGCACCCTCGTTTAATAGCCTTCATCGGGTTGTATTGTTTTAATGAAGATCGACCCTTGAATTTGATTACGGATTCATCCACGTTTGACCACTGTCGTAGTTTACAATAAGTTCAGAGTATCTATCATGGGCCTAACCTTGTATAGTTTGTCACCATTGTTTTTTGAGATTCTTGAGTTGTCATTAACGTGAAGATAGGAGAGAATCGCTTGAAATATGTTACGGGACATGGTTTGTGATATAAGCGCAACTTTCAAGTCACCAGTCCTTGACCAGTAGTCGGACAAGGTTGGGACCCAATCATACCCCATAAGAAAGTTAATTCCAATAAATGATGACATTTCTTTTTTGGTAATATTCTAGGTTTTACTTTTTGAGTTCCGTATAAATTAGTTTGAAATGTAATATCCTCAATAGTGTTACATAAAAGCTTTAGAAATATATCAGTACCACTGTGGCAATCACTAAAAAATACTTTCTCCCACATACAGTTTTGTGCCTGGGCATTTGGTATGGTCGTTTTTTCTATTTTTCTCCAGACTCTCTCAGGCTCTTGTTGTTTATCTGGTGGAGGTTTTTCTAAGGCATGAGGTTCAACTTCAGTAACAACTACAGAAAGGACCTCCTGACCTAGTTGTTCATCTTCCTCAGGATAATTTTGACGATCTTTAAATAAATTATCTTCATCGTCAGATGACTCTATGTCCGTGTTTTCAGTATTATCAATTGGAATAAAATCATCTAATTCGTTCTCTAACACGTCTAAAAGTTCTTCGTCAGTGGAATACCTATTTTTCATCGACATTCTGTAATAAAAATATTTATGTCGTTTAGAACCAACGGTACTTTTAACACATTGCGTGCCAAGCCATATTCACGGAAATGCCCCCAGGGGCCAAGCACGTTTTTTCTCTAAAACACATAGTTTTACCATAAGAAGCGACTAGAAACATGTTTTTTTATTAGTTTTTGAATTTAAAATTTATTTTGTAAGTTTTTGAGTGTCATTCATATATGAGTGACGCGGCCCCTAGGAAAGTTTCTTAGCATTTTTTATCAGCAGGCCTCGTCATTCAAATATGTATGACAGCTGTTTTCAGTTTTTGATCTAGTTCTCTTTTGTTTCAGGTTCGTTAAGTGTAGAGTTTAGAAGTTAATATTGAACTATAAATTAGACTTTATAAGTGTATACTGTAGGTACTATAAATAAATAATGTCAAAACGGAGAAAAGTTTTATCGGACGCGGAGCTGCAAAAAATTTCAGAAGAAATAGATATTTTATAAAGTGAAAAGAGTGCTTCAGGCTTTGACTCCGATGATTCTGTGGTGGATCCAGAATGGCAGCTTGATCGTGAGGTAGACTCAGTTCTTCTACAAGATTCAGAAGTATCATCTGACGAAGAATACCCTGACAATGATGATATCGTTAATGTTCTTCGAGAAATGGCTTTAGAAGAAGTAGCAGAAGAGGAAAAAGAGAATGACACCCTGACAGATGAAGAAATGATGCCACGGAATTCTTGCTGGATGGAATATGTAGGCCGACATAAAGTATTTGCCTTCGCTGGCCACCAGGGTCTCCAAGTCGATTTACCAGGTAACATTTCTCCATTTGCGACGTTTTCCCTAATTTTGGATGAGGAAGTAATAGACTTACTTGTGACTGAGACCAATAGGTTTGCACAACAGACTTTAGCATCAAAACCACTGAAGAAATATTCTCGTATGAATAAGTGGGTGCCTACTGATGCTGTAGAAATGAAGAAATTTCTAGGCCTGACATTATGGATGGGATTAATAAGGCTAAACAACTTGCGAGATTATTGGGCAAGTAAAGGCATTTACAAAATAGATCTTCCACGCTCAATCATGTCTAGAAATTGTTTTCAGATGTTACATTTCAACAATAACGAAACAAGGAGACCGTACTGGAAAAATTCAGCCTTAAGTTAATCTACTTCAGAAGAAATGCCAAGAACTATTTTACCCTGGTGAAGAAATTGTTGTCGACGAAACCCTAGTGCCCTGGAGAGGGCGTCTAATATTTAGACAATACATACCCAATAAAGCTCATCGGTATGGTATCAAATTATTCAAAATGTGCTCTTCAGATGGATATACATGGGCTTTCAAAATATATTCTGGTAAATCGGCCACAGGACAACGCGAAGTTGCATTAGCCGAAAACGTCTGTCTTGAACTGTGTACACAACTTTTAGATGAAGGTCGAACTCTCTTTGTAGATAATTTCTACACTAGCTATGAATTAGCGAATACTTTAGTAAAGAGACAAACGCATCTTGTCGGAACAGTGAGAGCGTCAAAAAAGAATATGCCCAAGGAAGTACTAATGCCTAAAATTAAAAAGTGGGATGTGATATCTAGGGAGGACCAAAATGGTATAGTTATCCTCAAGTGGAAAGATACCCGAGATGTCAGAGTATTGTCCACAAAACACGCACCAGTATTGGTGCCAGTACATCCACAGAAAAGTCAGGCTCAGCCTTCTGCTAATGACGACGTTGCAAGTGCACTACCATCCTCTTCTACGGCAAATAAGATACCGGATACTACTCTCCAGAATACTACTAATCATGCTTTGTCACAAGATTCCAACCATGAAATTGAGTCAGATAACATCTCTACGCAAAAACGAAAATATAAACGTGCAACACAAAAGCCAGTGGCTGTTTTAGCTTACAACAAAGGAAAGGCGGGAATAGACTTGTCTGACCAGATGGACTCCTACGCTTAGAAAAGGCGTCAAATGGTATAGAAAACTCGCAATGGAACTCCTATTGGGTACAGCCATTGTCAATGCTTGGGTTTTGTATAAACATGCAACCAAAAACAAAATAAAAATAATTAAATTTCGAGAGGATATAGTATCATCATTGTTAGATATGCCGAACCAAGGAGGACAGCACCAAATACCAAGGACATCTGTGGCTACTTATCACCATCTGTCAAACAGGGTTGACGAAGCTGGGAAGAAACTGAGAAGAAAATGTTCTTGTTATCACAGAATTCAAGAAGAAGCTGGTCGTGCAGAAGCTAGGCTTCGGGCTAAAATGGTGTACAGTTACTGTGAAAAGTGTTCTGGGCAGCCGCAACTTTGTTTGCCATGTTTTAACATAATGCATAAATAGGTTTCAGTTTATTTTACGTTAAGAATAAGAATAAATAAGTTTTAGTTCATTTATCATGTTATTACATGCTATTTCTTAGCAACGAATTTTTTGTTAATAAATGTAAGTTTTGCATTTTGATGTCCAGACTTTTTATCTTTCCATTTTTTCAGAACCAAGTATAGCGAAGTGTTCCTCAGAGACCAGGCTTTCATTATCCCATATAAATTGTATGCCTCCGTCATTTATTTATGAATGCCATGGAATTAAACCGTTCAAGCTCTGGCATTCATTTATGAATGACGCGGCCTTCTGGAAATAGTCACTGTCATTCATATATGAATGCCATGGCATGCAATGTGTTAAGTACCACTAATAAAAATCAAATTTTGAAATAAAAAAAATCACCTAGACATTGTTTGTTATGTAATAAACAAAAATATAAACAACTTACCTAAACATTATTAATAATATACCAATTGGAATACTACAAAATGAAAAAAAAAACACTTTTTTAGAACTGATCAAAACAACACAATCAATTAGCGAAACTGGTAACATAACATAACCTCTCTTATTTCAAATAAAAGCTGTTGTCAATATAACAATAAAAAATTTACCACAATATGTATGACTTACAAGTACCGTTGGTTGATAAAGTCCAAATAATCATCTGCACTATATAAATAGGTTTAGAAGTTGGTGGTACTTACAAGTACCGATGGGAGCTTACAGTCTTGTGTAAAAAAATTAAGCTGGTAGACTAAGGGTTAAAATGCTGAAGGGTTGTAAATATGTACAGTTTGAGGCATTCAAGGTATTTTGTTATTAAGCAGATCGTCTCAAATGCAATTCCACATTTGTATATTGCAACCACTTACAAGTAAAAAGATATTAAATACATTAATAAAAAGAAATACGAGTGACTTAGTTATTCATAAATTATCACCTATATTCACTTAAATATCGGAGTCAATAAATAAAAACTCTAACGTTATATTATAACGGTTAACATATAGTTAATAATCGTAGTAAATATATATACTTATCCATAGATATTGCAAGTAACATAAAGCTCAAATCATGCACTTCAAACCACTTTATAAAAAAAATAGTACTTATAAGTGTCAATCAATTGAAGATTAATTGCTATATAAATATTAGAAAGTAAATAACAAGGATATAAATAAGCATTTAATATGCAGTTAGTTTATAATATATTTTCCACCCCATTCAATAATACGGGGTATAAAAAATGAAATCCGTTTCTTTCTGTATTAGGAAGGTGAAACGTACTATCGCCTACACAATTTAATAATCGTTTTGCTATTAAATAATTCTACAACCTACTTTAGAGTGCATAATGTTTACATTGTTATTACAGGCGTGTAGTGATTGGACCACACACTGACCTCTCTTGCATAGATTTATTAGGCCCAGGCTAAAATTGACGACAAAATTATATATCTTGAAATATAAAATTTTAATTTAGTTAACTTATAAATGTAGGCGTTTTAAATCTAAGATAATTAACATAAATTAGCAATAAGACTCAACAAGGATCACCCTTAGTAAGTGTGTCTTAATTTAATTTTTTCAACATATAATATATTATTATCATCATAACCAACATGCTGAACTTTTTGTATCATTAATTGTATTTCAAATCTAATGCCTAATAATTAATTAAAGTGAATAAAAAAAAAACAGATAGATGTATAACAAGTAACATAAAACCGAAGAATCAACATTGACCAAAGTGTAAAGCATAGGAGTAATAATGAGACATCCTTATTAGGACAAAAATGTACACGTTTCACTAGCTCATGGATATTGATAGCGTGTATATAGTTTGGTGAAAGTTGGAATTGTTTGAGAAACAATAAACATTAATCAGCCTTAATTGGAGTAAGTCAATTGCTTATTATGGATAACTACTAATGTATAAAATCTTCTTCAGATACCGCGGTCTGTTTTATTTTTCTTGTAGAATTACCTTGACGTACTTAATCATTCTATTATACAACGTGCCCATGATAAGGATGAACAGCATCGGGATCTTGAAAACGGTAAGAGATACGAAGGCGGTTAAATTAGAGAAAAGCTGTACAGTTTAGGGCATGTTCACGTGTAGTTTGATAAAGGTTATTATTGTTTATCATTCCCGAGACATAAAACAAGATGCGATTTTTGAATTTTTCTTCATTTTTTAAAAGGTTTTTAAAAACAAAAGGTACTTCTTCATTGTCACTTTTTGAATTCTATTAGATGGCGTTTTCAAACTGTTTATTCCACGTTTCGCCTCCGAGAAACCATCATGAACTTCGATAGTATTTTTTATTACGAATTTAACCATGTATTGTGGTTTTGAAGCTTAAAAACTCGGATTTTCATTTTTACATTTTTTATATGTCAGTTAATGTTATAAGGCTTTGATAAAATAACACTTGTTTAACATTTTGTTGAATACAGTTTAACTTAGTTTTATTGCGTTGAGATCGTTGTTATTTGAATTGTAGGTACGTATTTTATGTTCTTTTTATTACCATTACCTCGTGGGTTGTTTTTTTTTGTTTTGTTTAATTAATTTATAATTATAATTAATCAATAAGTGTATCTATGGAAAGAAGAAATTTTACAAACGAAGAAAAGTTAGATATGTTGACATGCTACATCTTGTCCCATAGAAATTGTGTAGTTACTGAGCCGGTGTATTTGGATAAATATCCTGAACGAAGGCAACTTGTTAAATCCATTTTTAGACGTATGGAATCCAATTTAAAAGAATTTGGTTCATTTACAAAACCTATTCTATCCCGTCAAAAACAATCTGATGACGAAAAAGCTAATACCGTTTTACAAGCCGTTGAATTGAACATCGTACTGGTATAGTTAATTCTACACCACAATTCATTCCATATAAATTCCTAGTTTGTCAGGGTCTTAGACCAGCCGATCAGGAGTGGTGAGCTGGTTTTTGCGAATGGTATACTAGAAAATGTAACGAAGATTTAAATTTTCCTTTTAAAATAATTTGGTCTGATGAAAGCATGATAACCAACAATGGAACTTTCAACCGACGTAACAAACATTATTGGGCAAAACAAAATCCTTATTTAAAAAAGAATCAAGGCATAACATATATTTGGATGTAATATGTGGCTGGGCATTTTGGGACGAAGAATAATAGCACCGTTTATTTACTACAACAGTTCAAATGCCGAACGATATCTGAACTTGCTAAGGACTGTTTTGCAAAATGGCTTGGATGGATTACCTTTATCACTCGTTAACAACTGTTGGTTTAAACAAGATGGTCCCCAGCACATAACTTAAGAAATGTACAGGACTATCTGTCATTGCGGTTTACAGGAAAATAGATTGAAACTTACAGTGCAGTACAGCCCAGTCCGAACGCCCGCTTTAAGTCCGCTGGATTTTTTTGTGGGATTACCCCAAAAACCAAGTGTATGATGGGAGTTTTGAAAATGAAGAGCAGTTGTTAGCATAGGTTATGGCAGCAATTAATACAATTTCGGCAGAAATGCTAGACCATGATTTAAATTCTTCAGTAAAGAGAGCTTACCTGTGTCTAGAAAATAACGGCAACCTATTGAACAGTTATTGTAATTATTTAAATTAAATTAAATAGGTTTAAAAGATTGGAGTTATTAAATTTGTACATAAAAAAATATTATCAAATACTAATATTAATCGGAATTTTTCTTAAAAATTAGCTTCAAAACCATAATGTGTAATACATAGTTATATTTGTAATAAAAAATACTGTCGAATATAGGGCGCTTCGTTGGTTGCGGCGATATAAAAAAATGAAGTTAATGATGGTTTCTCGGAGACGAAACGTCGAATAAAAAATTTGATCTAATAGAATCCAAAACGTGACAATGAAGAAGTACCTTTGGTTTTAAAAATCTTTTAAAACAAATGAAGGAATTACGAAAAAAGAAAAACACAAAAATCGCATTTTGTTTTAATTCTCGGAAACTATAAACAATAATGAACTTTTTGCGAACTACTTGTGAACACACCCTAAATTATACAACTTTTCTCTAATTGAATCGCTTTCGAATCTCTTACCGTTTTCAAGATCCTTATGCTATTCATTCTTATCTAGGACTCTAAACGTAATATTTATAACGTTCGGCAGTCCAATTATAAAATTTGTGATACATTTCTGGAATATTTAGTATTCCCAAGGCAAGGAGAAAAAGCAATATACTGTACAGTGTTTTGATGATATTTCGGAGTTGCTGTTGCGGTTTTCACAATACCGTGCTACTTTTTTGTGAGAAGAACACTGGTGTAAACAAAACTTTCATAGCCCGCTACATTTCTGAGATACAGAGCGAAATTGAAAATATTGCATTTTGGGACCCCCCTTGTATCTCCGTTATCCTTTAATGTATGGTAAAGGTAAACACTGGTACTTATACAATTTTTTACGTAGAATCCAGTGGCCAGTCGTATTTTTGCTGTAAGCTGCAAATTTTTAGCTATAACTAAAACTTATGGTTTTTTTAACAGAACACCCTGTATATTTTTCTTGCGTTTGATTGGAAGTTTCGTAAGCTTTACAAAAACATATAATACATGATGTGTATTTTAAATAATAAACCTAAAATCTATGATTCCACAAAATCTGCGTAATAACATAGTATGTATTATATAGCCTTAGAATTAGTAGGCCGTGATTATTGTAGCAATTAAATGATCATTTGCTAAGCGCTTGTCAAGACCTGTCAGTTGTAAAATTTATATTCTCTGCGTAATATTGTATTCGTTACAATGGCTGAAAATGAAAATTATCAACATTTTGAAAAATATGACATGTTAGTCTGTTTTATATAAAGCAATGAAAACTCCCGTGAGGCTTCCCAACTGTATTTCATCAGGTTTGTTTGAATACTTATTTATCTTTTGACGTATGTGGATTTATTTTTTATTTAAATATCATTTGGATTTATAGATATCCAGAAAGAATGCAAACTTGCCTTTTAATGTATTCTCGAGTCAAAAAAAATTTGGTGGAACATGGATCATTTATCCAACCCCGACCAAAAAAGTATAATAAGGAAAATTGCGATACAGATGAAGTCTCAACCTTTTAGCATGTATAGAAGCAACGCCTTCACAATCATTCAGAGTTCTAGAGCAGGATATTGGTGTTCCCAAGACTTGGTTTCAAAGAATATTGACCAAATATAAATTTAAGCCATACAAGATTAAAATTGTTCACCATTTATACCGTGAACGTCGTTTATTGTTTTGCAACTGGTATTTGGAACAAATTCGTATTGGTAATAACTTTGCTAGATTTATAATATGGCCCGACGAGGCTTACTTTTCGAGTGCAGGTATTTTCAACAGGCATAATGCTAGGCATTGGTCCCAAGAAAATCAGCATATGCTATTCGAAAGAGAGCAACAGGGTCGATGTGGACTTAGCGTAGCTTGTTTTATTTTGGGGCAACAAATAGAATACAGAATTTATGAAGGCAATCTTACAGGAAACAGATATCTTGAAATTTTACAAGATGTTATGCCTATGTTACTAGACAATGTTCCTTTA